>OZ022597.1:9633749-9679904 GCA_963669155.1 Arbacia lixula
ATTATTTTTTTTATTAGCATTATTACCCCTTTACGTACTAGATGAACTGATTTTCTATGGGAATTGTGAATAAAGTCACTCAAAGAGTAAAAGGTGGTGTAATATCTTTGCAGGCCTAAAATGAGATGTTGCGAACAATACCAAATGATATCTAGGTTACAAAAACAATAAACAGCTTAATTGTAATTCCAGTACCACAGGCAATTGTGCATCTTTTTGACTTATGATAGCAACTAGGTGTGACTGCCATTGTAACTATCATACTCATGAACGAATGAGTTTTCATCACTATAAATTTCAGAAGCACTATTCTCTCAGAGCCAAGAAGCTGATTTTCCTATTATAATAATTTTGTGAGTATGAACGCATCTCTCATTGCACAGCATCCATGGAGAAAGGCCTAGCCTATGTTACAGACTGTAAAGTTTGTTTCTTTATTATAAAATACTGCAAACAAGACTAGGTATGGATATTTAGACTAGAATACTTTCTTTCTTTGGGTGAGGAAGGAGGGAGAGCAGAGGGGAAAAAATAGTCTTCTTGTCCAGACGTAATTGTTGTAGCAACAGTGCATAATAGAGAATTACCTTGTAAACTCCCAAGCTTGGAACGAAGGCTGGACTGGCCCGTCACTGTTGTACCCCATCGAGTGACCCACGCGCCTCTCTATTAGCCCTAATTTCCATGGAATTTGTCCATCAGAGTTCTTGGCCTTTCCCTTATTTGTCATTAGCCTTATTTCCAGGCATTTCTAATCCTAACAAAACAATAAATATGTCTTGCTGCAGTATAGCCTAGGTATAGGATGTGAGGTATATGGACACAACCCACTGAACCCACTATGTTAACAACTATGTCTGGTAACACACACTATGCCCTAATCCCATCCTCCCTCCTCTCATAGAGGGGAAGAAGCCAGAGGAGCTATGATGCCACGATCGAGGGCGTAGTCTGTGTTACCAGACAAAGTTGTTAACACACTGGGTTGTGTCTATGCACGTCACAGCCTAGCACCTAGGCTAGCTGCAGTTGACTGTCATCACTTTCTAGTTCTCCTTACATGGATGAACAAAGAGCATGAAGAATTATCTTGTCAGTACTTGACCAAGATGCATCATGTGTGTAGTCTGGATTTGAAATTTCAAACAGCTTGAAAGCCAGGCTAAACACAATGTTTCTTTCATGTTTCTGCTTTTATCAAAACAGACTTCACTTCGGGGTGAACTATCCCTTTAAAGACAGGGAAGCTATTTGCAAGAGTTATGAAACTAAGCAGGAATCAGGTAAGAAATCTCACAGTCATTCTTTACAAACCATATCATGAAAAGTGAAAAACTCTCTGTTCACATTTGAAAAGTACCGACCATGGTATACATATTCATATTTCATATTCATATTTCTAAAAAATCTGTCCTGTTTAATCTTCCAATTGTTTGGAACACATTAAAAAAAATTGTTCTTATTCTAATTAAGATTATTTAAACAACCACTGAAACACCATTAGGGCCCACTTACAAAATTATTGATATTGTTTATATTGGTGATCTTTATCATTGTAATTATTTTGTATTTGTTTTGATTGGTAAGTAACATTATATTGATTATGCCAAAATTATTATATTATTTTCATTCATTTCATTTATTCAACCATTATAAAAACGAAACAACAAAAATACAAAATATTTACTGATTTTATTTACTGATTTATCTGATCTGAGAATTTACTTACAAGGCCCTATGGCCTTTTTCAAGTTCTTATTTCATTCTTATTATGGTTGATGACTTTTCAAATAGCTGTATGCATGTATGTATGTTTTTGTACATTTGTTCATGTATATTTTTGTATTTTTATAATTGAATGAATAAAACAAACAACAACAACAACAACATTCATTTACCGTATTGCACAATTCGCTCAATGGTGCGCAACTTGCCTCAATGTATCACCATGTAGTGCCAAAAGCCACGATGTGTGCTACGGAGTATTGCAGTCACTGACCTTTAGGCTTTAAGTTTGGATAACCCATCCAAAATCTAGCAGTCAATAAACTTCTACTCTAAGTCAATTTACAGTTCTATACTTTGCATCGCAACAAGATATGATAGTCAACATAATTCAGATAAAAATCAATTGTAAATTCCAATATTTTGAAGGGAGTTCGTCTTATTGTTGTATGTACACAAGTTTCATCTTGGGGTCTTGAAAGGGATGTATACACTACATTTTTCTTTCTGGGCCATGTTGCATATACATGTAGGTTTTCAATCATTGTAACTTACCATCAATGGTAACTACCATGGCAACAGCCAATGAGCTCTCATTATTGTATCTGTTGCCATGATAGTTACCATTGATGGTAAGTTACAATAATTAAAAAAACCTATATTTATATGCAGCGTGGCCCAGGTTGGGTCAATAAGATTTCTCAAATTACTAGTATAGCAAACCATACAAGATGCAGAAATAAATGAAGTTAATATACTGGAAAAAGAGTATACATGTAGTATAGACAAGACGAGCACATCTAAAAATGAGAGTATATTCTTGCTACCCTGGCAGCCCTTCTGCTTACATTCAAGCCAAAAGGATGTGTATCACTTCTTCATCCTTGCTACTGTTTTATTTTGTTATCATGTTGTTATTCTTTTTTGAAAATGTATCTGAAATGTTCTGATATACATGTAGTATCAGGAAACAAGCAACAAGCACCAAGCATTTCTGGATTCTCGTAGTTTTTTTTCTCCTGTGTAAGTTATAAGGAGCCTGCCTGGATCATGTTGTTGAGCACTGCTAGCGTTACATCGAGGCCAGCGAGATAACTCCATGAGGTGCCCTGCACCCATCTACTGCTCAAAGTGCCCTGCTGCCCTCTAGTGTTGAATGTAAGGACAGGGTAGTTGTTGTGATGTCATCTTGCTTTTTCTATCACTTGTCCCCTAAAAATACAGTGTACACTACAGCTCAAAGTAATTGACACGGGTAAAGGGAAAGGGAAGAAAGGGAAGGAGCCGCAGTTCTAAACCGTGGTACATTTTGTCCAGTTCAGCATGAAACATGATGCTTTTTAGGCTAAAGCATCATGTTTCATGCTGAAGTGGACAAAACATAGTGCGGTTTAAAACTGCGGCTCCTTCGCTTTCTTCCCTTTCCCTTTTACCCATGCCTATTCCTTTGAGCTGTAGTGTAGGCAACATGTAACCAGTAATCACAATTTGATTGGGCATTCTGATGTTTACATGTATGTCACGTTTCTTGCATCAAAATAATATTCTTGAATTGATAACAAATGCTTTGATGGAAGTAAATATTCCATTTTTCTATTATGCCATGGATCTACACACACACTGGCAAATTGAAACAGACTTTAGGGTGATGAGGAAGATAATGTTTGTATGTTTGTGGTTGGAGAATTGAGAGAAAAGATTAAAACCATGCAGCTTACCATCTGAGTCGTAGTTCTGGGAGTTTGGTTGATGCCTGCAACCTTTTCATTGGCTGTAATAAGACACACAAATAGTATCACATATTAAAAATATATACAAATTAGTGTGGTGAGGATGCCCTACTCCTTCCTAAAAGTACGTCTCTCTTATCTTCTCCCCGTCCTCCTCCTCCTCCTCCTCCTCCTCCTCCTCCTCCTCCTCCTCCTCCTCCTCTTCTTCTTCTTCTTCTTCTTCTCCTTCTCCTTCTCCTTCTCCTTCTCCTTCTCCTTCTCCTTCTCCTTCTCCTTCTCCTTCTCCTTCTCCTTCTCCTTCTCCTTCTCCTTCTCCTTCTCCTTCTCTTTCTCCTTCTCTTCTCTTCTCTTCTCGTCTTCGTCTTCGTCTTCTTCGTCTTCTTCTTTGTCGTCGTCGTCGTCTTCGTCTTCATCTTCGTCTTCGTCTTCTTCTTCTTCTTCCTCCTCTCCCTTTTTCTTCTCCTCTCCTCTCCCTCCTCTCCTCTCTCTTCATCCTACTCTCTGTCTCCTCCTCCTCCTTCTCCTCCTCGTCCTCCATCTCCTCTTCCCATCTCCATCCCTGCCCCATCATCATAAAGGAGAAGGCTACTCACTAACAGCATTGATGACATGAGAAAGCAGAACTTTGGTTGAGCCCCGCCTCTCCCTGTTTCCCTCTCTTTCTCTCTCTTTCCCTCTCTCCCTTCTTCTTCTCCTCCTCTTCCCTCCTTCCCTCCTTTTTCTTCTCTTCCTCCTCTTCCTTCTTCTCCCTCCTCTTCCCTTCATCTTCTCTTTTGCCATTGGTCCCCCTCCTTTCCTCTTCTGCCTTCCCTACTCCCCTCCTCCTCTCCTCTCCTCTCCTCTCCTCTCTTCCTCCCTCTTTCTTTCCTCCCATCTCAATCCCTGTCCCATCATGAAAAAGCGGCAGGCTACTCACTGACAGCATCGATGACATGAGAAAGCAGAACTCCATTGGCAATGTCCACCTGAAGATCTGCAATCACATTGGAGTTCCCAGCTTTCTCCAGAAAGTGATTCGCCCAATCCGTATAAATCTGCAAAAACCAAT
This sequence comes from Arbacia lixula, assembly GCA_963669155.1. NCBI lineage: Eukaryota > Metazoa > Echinodermata > Echinoidea > Arbacioida > Arbaciidae > Arbacia > Arbacia lixula. The sequence continues at coordinate 9,638,253 of OZ022597.1, forward strand.
TCAAACCAATACATTTTAAGCATAATAAGAAGACTAAATATCACACTTCACCTGTATGTGTTAAAAATATCCAACATTTTAACATCTCAGTGAGGGGACAGAATGATATGGTAATTTCATACCGATAGATTGTCTGCAAAATAACCAACAAAAATAAAACCACCTACTTTGTAAATGAACCACCACAGTATGTCTTTACAACATTTCAAGATCTCAGGTGGGAGACATCAAAGATTTTGTCCCATGTCAGGGAGATGCAGATCTGTAATATATATATACTCATTGTTTTTTTTTTTTATACTTTTCATTTTGAATCATTAATGAGGTACTGCATGAAACACTGAAATACCACAGTTTGTATTCATGTGAATTATTATCTTTTTTTCTTTATTAAAATTGTTATTTCACAAATTTGTATGATGGGGATAAAAATATGTTACAGTAGTTGTAGTAGTTGTTATTATGTCCCCCTCTTCACTCTCTTCCTCCCTCCTTCCCTGCCCCTGCCTCCCCCTTCCTCCTTCAGACTCAAAACATTGGGGTCTCAATGGAAATGTGAGAGGGCATTTCAAACAACTCCTGAAGGGGCAAAGTGAAAGAGGGAAAAGGGGTGGGTGGGTGGGTGATGGGGGGTGCACATGTCCAGGAGGGCCAGAGAGGGCCACATCATTTTTACGTCATTCAACGATCAACTCATTCCCTGCCAGACTACATACTGCCCAATGGGAATGGTGTGTGTGTTACTAGCACAAAACGGCCTCAATGACGCATAAAGAGTTAAACCTACAAACATCTACATGTAAGAACCCACACTGGATGCATAAACAAACCTATGTGGGGCCCATTACCCATAAGCCAAGGGAAGAATCTTCATGCAAGTGTGTGTACTTTCCCTGAATACGACTCGGCTGTAGCCAAGCATTATGACCGACTTTATTTCTCAGCGCGCAAGGTGATGCGTGTCGAAAATAATTTAATCAAATTTAGTCCCGTTTTCCTTTCGCCATGAGGACTTCCCACCTTTTCCTCTCAAAAACATTCCTGAAAATATGTTCCATTGAAAATCTGTGAGCCAAGCTCGACGAATGAAATAATTAGTACATGAAGTAAATTGTACAAGACCGCCATTAACACAATGAGTTTATGGAATCATTATAAAACTGTCCTACTGACATGGCAAAAGGAAATAAGTGCATACTTTATATAATTTCTTGTAAAAAAAAAATGTGTACTTATTTGCATCAATACACTACCACATGTACATTATTTCATAGCACAAAGCAGGATGTACATGTACAGTATGTCTTAAACAGATAGTTCACCCTGAAATTTATTTGGTTTCAATAAAAGCAGAAACATGAAAGAAACATATAAGTGAAGGTCTGCCAAAATCACATAAAGGAAAAAAAGTTATTAGATTTTGAAGTTTTTATTTTGTATATCATTACATACCGTAACTTTTTTTTTCTGGTTTTGACACATCATGATTGTTTTCATACAGGCATGTGTGTAAAAACGTATTTCTGTTGATGTTTAAAACGCACAGGTCCAAGGATGCATATTTTTTTTTGTTAGAAAATGCACATTTCTTAAAACAAATTGTACACAACATATGGGACAGCACCTCGCATGAGACATCACAAAATCAAAATTTTAAAAGATCATAATTTTTTTATCCTTTGACGGATTTTCATGAAACCTTCACTCATGTTTATTTTACATGTACACTGTATGTGTCTGCTTTTATTGAACCAAAACAATTCCAGGGTAAACTATCCCTTTAAACAAACATTAGCAAATGAAGTACTAGTATCAGGTAATAATAACTTTTATTAATTTAATCATAAGGTCAAAAGTCAAATGGGCCAAATGAGTAAACTGTATATAATTAGGTGTGTACAATGTACAGTTTGCTTAAAAATTATCAAAAAATCATGAAGAAAACAGCATCTTGACAAGCTTTGCTAGAAAAATGAATGATGCGAAAGAAAGTTCTATAAAAGCATATCAAGCGTTGAATTGGTATTCATGGCTAGAGTCCCCGATGGAATTTTCACGATCATTCTACCTAATTGGGAAACAGCGCGATGACGTACATGTATGCGTGTACATGTACATCAATGCCTATGCCTGCTAGGAGAATCTCAAGTCCGGGCCATCAAATTGTCTCCCTCTATCTTTGCAGAAGAAATATTGATTATTTGCTCCTGTTTGGTCAGCACTCCAACCTTGACATTGACAAGAATGATTGCACCCTCATCCCTCAAGATCGATAGATCACCACTGATAAACAGGCTCTGTTTGCAGATGCAAGGGGGCTACTATAGTTAGGTTCAAAGAGAGAGGGATGTATAGATAGAAAGATAGATAAATATATTGATAGATGGATAGATAGATAGATAGATAAATAGATAAAGTTAAAGAGAATAAGTATTCTCACAATCGATAGATCACCAGTGATAAATAGGTTCTGTTTGCAGATGGCAGGAGCTACTTGATTATAGCTAGCTAGCTAGCTAGCTAGATAGATAGATTAATAGATAGACAAATAGATAAATAGATATATATATATATATATATATATATATATATATAAATAGGTAAATAAATATATAGATAGATGGATAGATAGATAGATAAGGTGAAGAAAATAAATATTCTTATGATCGATAGATCACCAGTGATTAACAGGCTCTGTTTGCAGATGGCAAGAGCTACTAGATACAATTTAGTTAGGTACAAAGAGAAAGGAATTAATGTAGAAAGACAGACTGATAGATAGAGGTACAGATAGATAAAAAAAAAAAAAAAATGATAGATGGAGGAACGGATGGATAGATGGAGAGAAGGGTAGAAAATAGATAAATATATAGGTATATGTAAATAGATAGATAGATAGATAGATAGATAGAAAGATAGATAGATTGATTGATATAAAGGTCAATATAAGTAGCTAAGATAGATAGATAGATACGTAAATATAATTAGCTAATAAGTAGCTAAGATCGATAGATGATCGATTTATGAAGATGTGGAGGCTAACGCTATTTGGTTGATTAGTAGACCACTGATAAACAATGTCTGTTTTGAGATGCAAGAACTAATTTTGCTTGGATAGAAACAGATCAAGACACATTGAAGGATAGGAAGGTAGATAATAATAAACCAATGTTTTTTTGTGTGTACATAGTCCAATAAACAAGCCTTGTTTTCTTTGGGTCCTTCTTTTTAATGATTAGTTTGCATTTGCCATGGTGTTTTCATCAACAAATTGAACGGAGTAGCGTAGAAATCATAGATAGAAAGGTAGATAGATAGATACATGTAGATAGATACATGTAGATAGATAGATAGATAGATAGATAGATAGATAGATAGATAGATAGATGGATAGATAAAAGACAGATAATGTATACGCCATATATTTCACAGGTTTTTTATTTTCCCAAATTTTGCAACTCGGGTGCTCATGATTTCAACAACATGCAAAAAATATTCACCTTGATCCCAATATGAACACGACGTGTATCCACACATGTACTTTTATTACTCAGTACTCTACGATCACGAATTTAACCACTCGCGTAATTGTTGAAAGTCCCGATTCGCGAAAAATTAGACTTGCTAAATATAGGGTGTATACCGTAGATGAATTGCAAAAGAATAAGTACTCTCATGATCGATAGATCACCTGTGACATGATTGATAACCAAGCTCCATTTTGAGCTTTGGGGGTTAACTGTCAGGGCTGTAAGTACATAGAGAGGGATAGATATGAAGGAAATAATTCTATGGATAGAGACATAAAAAGAACAACACTTATAACACCCTCAAGTTTTACAGTCAAGATTTGCATGTGTGATTCAAGGCTAACATATATGACTCTATTTTGGACCCACAGTTCCAGGAATAGGCTAACTTGAGAATAGTTGTTACATACAAACCAAGAAGAGGAAAAGAGAGGGGGAAGGGGGAGAGAGAGAAACTTGTTACACCCTCAATGTTCATGGTGGATCCAACATTTCCATTTTTGGTTCATTCTTAGTATTCGTAGAGACCCTTAGATGCAATACTACAATACTGTAGACTAAATAGAAGCAGAAAATACAAATTAGAAAGATAAAATGATATTTAAAGACAGAAGGAAATATAAATAAATAGATGATAGATACTGTAGATAGCTGGAAATATAGATTGTTGGGCATTAAACTAATCATTATCTGTCTACATCTCTTTCCCTCTTCTTCTTCTTATTCCACTCTTCCTCTTCCTTTCCTCCTTTCTCCCTCTTCTGCTGTCTCATACCTTCCTCCTTCTCTCTCGTAGCTTGACTTACAACATCACATCCTCGAGTCCCACCATCTTTATTTTTCCCTTTCCCAACAAATTTGTTTCCCAACCCTTGACTGAACTGAATGAAGGAATACTTATCCTAAATTAACTCCATAATTACTAAAAGATCAATAGTCATTAAAGCAAATTATTTCCTTGATTGTCTGTCATCTGCGCATCAAAGGCAGGAAAGATAAACATAATTTTCTGTGAGATGTTTGCCCTCTGCATACAGTTTTGTCAGTGACTGTATCCAGATTTGGGGGGAAACCTGGTAGAACCGTGACTGGATGCATGGGTGTGAGTAAGTATCTAAATATTTGACTTTTGTGGCTTTGGGGTCTGGATTTGATTTGCATTTGTGTAGTTTAGGGAAGGGGGGGTGGAGTTGGGGGATGGGGGGGGGGGTGGGCTGGGGAAGGGCTGGGGGTGCAAGGGGGATGAAAAAGGGTATGGGTAGGAACCACAGGTTTGTGCCAATTCTGATCAAAAATGCCTTTCCTCAATGCACATTGCTTTTTGAAGGCACATGCTTTAAAAATATGTGAAAACAAACAACCGTAGATGGTTGGGAATCAAGAATTTTAAACACAGGGTAGCCCAGTTACAAAAATCATTTACGAGAGGTTTTGGAAGAGCTGGCCAAACTCTCCTCAAGATCTAGCAATCACTATAATTCCACTTGATTTCAGTTTCAAGCTCTATTATTGGAAGGAACATTCTTACACAGTATTTTCTTCAATTTTCTTTGTTTTTAACAAAAGCCAGTCAAATTCAAGGTTTCCATAGAAGTTGCCATTGGTAGCAAGTTACCATCAATGGTGAGGATTATGCAACAGGGCCCTGATCTTACTACGTTCAGTGCATGGTAGTTTTCTTGCTATCAAATCCGTCAATCAACATAACATGGACTGGAAACAGTGGGACATAAAATGAAAGACAAAAAGTAACATGCTTTCTGCTCTAGTTTTGTACATATAATGCTATCTACAAAGAACTTGTTAAATATATTCAAAGAAATCTAATCCCATTGCCATTGTACAAAACAATATAAAATGAACATAGAAAGACAAAAACTTACCCAATGAGGACTGCAGGTGTAATTCCAAAACCAAAGAAGTCCAAAGTCCTACACAAATTTAGCCATCACTATGCAGTCAGTATGCATCCAATGACAAACACATCAGCTTAGCTAAGGCCATTGGTTTAATTTCCCTGGACAAAAATCAGCCTCTATTACAGGAATTAACAACCTCCTCAAATATGATGAACTAGTCTCACTTAGTTCAAGCTTCTACAAACCACTGTGACCAATGCACAGTCCTAAGATTTGACCAGCTGTATTTCCAAAAGAAAATTGACCAAATGGTGAAGTGCTACCAGGAACAATTCTGAATTCTGAGTATACTGTACCCACTATAAGTACCAGGAAGTTTCCACGATTCCTCCAGACTGCAGTTTTTCCTCTTTCATGATTCATCAGCCAGACACTTTAACACTAAACTGCAAGATGAGGGAGGGTCGTAAAAACAGCTCCCAAAGCCAATAGAGTAACAATGGCTGATCCCAGTCTAAGCTACCCACACTAAATGTATACAGCGCATTACTAGCTGTGAGCACAAGACTTAATCAACCTTTCAGTGCTTTAGATGCACTTTGTAGAAGGAACACACATGAATGGCATAGAGAAGTGCTTTATTTGGAACAGAGGGTAAATTAACTCTTTTAGTGGAATATATGTATTTTTGCAGAACTCACACAAATCCTATCGCACAAGTTTGTCTGGTTCACAGAGATTTAAGTCAACCAATATGAATATTAATTTCTTGCAGTGTTTTATCCTTTGACTTAAAAATGTCCTTGTGATATTGCACTTAATTGGTTAAGAAATAGTCATGAAAACTATTTTTTATAGAAACCAGTTATTATTTGTCTACATCAAAATATGTAAGTCTCCTTACTCTCTTAATGATGATGTTATATAAAGTACCTTTCCTTCATTAAAAACATTAGAAACATTAAATAAAGCATACAATAGGATTTGTGCACTGCAAAAATACATATTGCACTAAAAGAGTACATATCCATGAATACCTCCTCTACCCTTTAATTCTGATTCAGAAAGTCAAGTACCCTTGAAAAGGGGGCATAAACCACTAACACCTCAGAAGGTAAACACAGCTTACAATGGATCAATAGGGGATCAATGGAGGGGTCTGGGGTGGGATTAGTGGCTTGATGAATAGAGTCTATTAACCACAAGTAGGGATTAGCAGGAGAGGGTAAGTGAGAGGAGGAGGCTTATTGTGCAGGTAGTTGAGGGCTCTGGAATTAAAGGTAAACTACTTCAGTGTATTCTGGAAGAACATTGGTCTTAAAGGGAATATATACTGTACTGGGAAGACCAAAAAACCTTCAAAAGGGCGATTGTGAGCAATCTTCTTACCAATGGTCTTAAATTCATGTATTGTCCATTTTACAAACTTGCAGATTTTTTTTGCCCTCAAATGATCCACATTTGCAGTTATTAGTGATTAAATCACAAATCCTCCAAATATACGGGCCGAACATTTTGAGGATTTGTGATTAATCACTAATTGCTCTGTGTATAAATGAAAAGTGTTTCTATGTCTCTGCACTTACAATCTTATCTCTCTCCGTGCCTTTTTCTCTCCTCGTAAGTTTTCTCTCTATCATGCCCTTCCCTCAACTATCTCATCTTTCTATCTCTTTCTCTTTCCGTAGTTTTTCATATCTGTCTTGCCCTCTATCATCCAATCTTTTCTCACCATCTTTCTTTCTTTCTTTTTGCTCATTCTCTCACCTCACCTCTCTCTCTGTCTGCCTGTCTCTCTATCTCTCCCTCCCTCCCTCCCTCTCTCCCTACCTCTCTCTCTATCTCTCTGTCTCTATCTCTCTCTCTCTCTCTCTCTCTCTCTCTCTCTCTCTCTCTCTCTCACTATCTCTCTCATTAACACCTTCATCACCCCTCTGTAATGCAAACACACATTTAAATCTACATGGAGGTGCCAATGCAATTTCTATAGGTTGCATTTCAAGAGTTCATATACCACACAATATTCATTGTACAATGCAACAAAGTATTATCATCAGTATACAATGATAGCAATTGCCACAAACTGTTTCCACCTTTAAACCTTATTAACAGTGCACTTTTGAAAACGGTTACCACATGAGTCATCGTAATCAATGAACCATTAGCAAAAAGCAAATCCTCCTCAAAAGCTTATAAAAAAAAAAAACAATGGAACACCTTTTCATCCACTTCAATCACAATATTCTTCCACACATTAGCCAAGGACAGTAACCCCATCAATTATAGCACCATTTTTTATGTGGATATTTCCATTAATTTTCTTTCTTTTGGGGTTGGTCTGCCTAAAAGTCATTGCTGCTCAATTGATCTCAATTGGGCGGCAAATTTGTTGAATTTCACACAAGCCTGGTTCTTTTCAATGCTCCTCAGCATGGGTGAGACTGGTACATTGTTCCCTTCTCTGGGTGTGTGAGTAATGGTGGCAGACAGGGGGGTGACGTGCGAGTCGTTAGCCCTGTCTGAGTGGACCGCAGGATCTTGTATTCATGTGTCTGTATTGTAATTCAAGCACGTCATGTCGTGGCACCCCAGGCCAAACAGGCAACTTTATCTTCCTGGCACCAATAATCTAAGACACTTTTCCATCCATCTTCAATTCTAGGCAGTGGGGTGGAGACAGTTAATTCTTTCTTGTTCACACATGCATTGTAATAAAAAAAGGTTCTTGTAATCTTGTCTAGAAATACCACCAGTGTGTAAAGACCACTCAATTTACAATTTATGTACATAAAAACCACCTGTTCATAAAGATAACCTACCTATAAAGTCCACTCAAATTGAACTCCTTCAGAGCAAACTAATTTTTTCTGGTGTAGAAAGGGCTAAACCGCAAATTACCATTACCTCTGTAAACTTAAAGGGATAGTTCACCCTGAAGATACGTTGGTTTTAAAAATAGCAGAAACACGAAAGAAACATTAAGTGAAGGTTTGACTAAAGTCCGTCAAAGGATAATAAAGTTATGATCTTTTGAATTTCAATTTGTGACATCACATGCAAGGTACTCTCCCATATGTTGTGCTGTTCGATTCCATAAATTGCTCTTAATCAGTTTTTGACAATGGAATAATTTTTTTTTCATAGAGGTATATATGTAAAAACGTGTTTATGATGTATTAAATGCACATGTAAAAGGATGCATATTTTTATGAGAAAATGGAAAATTTTCCCCGAAAATATGCACAATATATGCAAGAGCACCTCCCACATGACGTCACAATATCAAAACTTTAAACGATCATAAACTCTCTCATCCTTTGACAATTTTTTGATAATAATATAATAATATGTTTCTTTGATGTTTCTGCTGATATTAAAACCAATTTCAGGGTGGAATATCCCTTTAACATTGTTTTTTGGTTATAGGGCATCTCAATGTGGACATTGGATGTGCATGTATGATTCATCAACCAAAATAACAGAAGTTTTCTTTTAGCAGCTACCAAATCCTGAGCGATTTGGGAATGATGGGGACCATATGGCAATGTTTACATGGAGCATTGGAGTGAGGAGAGAGGTGTGTATATATATCAGGCTCGTGAAGTCACTACTCTCTGCCTCCGAGTATGCAAGAGTTATGGTTTGTTATGAGATTGATGGTAGTGACTCAAAAAATAGAGGTATAGAGAGGGAGAAAGGGGAAGGGGATGTGGAGACATACTGTACAATGGTAGAGAGGAACAGTATGTGTGAATGGTTGGCAATGGGGGGAGTGGGTGGGAAATGGTAGTGTTACAGTTTAGTGTCAATTTTTTGTATTATATAGAGATAGGAATGGAGAGAGAGTGAGAGGGAGGAAGGGGGAGGGAGTGAGGGAGGGAGAGAGGGAGGGAGGGAAGAGGGGGGGGAGAGAGGGGGGTACGAGAGAAAGGTAGAGAGAGAGGGGGTACGAGAGGGAGAGAGAGAGGGGGGAGAGAGAGAAAGAGAGACAGAGATAGAGAGAGAGAGGGGGGGGGGAGAGAGGGGGGAGAGAGGGAGGAAGATACAAGCAGATTTTGATAATTGAGATTAGCTAGCTGACATCCAGGTAGCCGATTCAATCCAATCTTTACAATAATCAGGTGTAGCTGCATTACATTAACCCTTCCTGGGCCATGTGGCGTGGTAACTACCATGGCAACAGCCAATAAGCGTTCATTGTTGTACCTGTTGCCATGGTACTTACCATTGATTAATATGGCCCTGTTCAAGACAAAATGCTGCTGTATGGGATTTGTGAGTATTTCTGTTTCCAATTTATAAGCCAAATTGTGATCAGTTTTGCTCTAAATATTCCTTAGCCCTGAATGTGTTAAGTGGTGAGTGCAGTGTAAAATGAAAAAAGGACAGGATGCACATAGGATAAAATAGAGATGGCTTTTAGTGTGGATGGTACCGTGATATATTCCTTTACATATCTTCGTAGCTCATTGACTATCACAAGCTATTTGAAAACGGCCAAATGGAAATGCACTCCACATGCCCGTCAAATGCGGAAAACACTTAGGCAGATTTGTGTTGATTGACAAGTGCATGTGAAGCTCATTTATGGCCCCATTGTATAAATACATACATGCTTGGAGACCTTTGCTTTTACGCTGCACTAATACAGAGACTCCTCCTCTCCACTTCTCTCTCTCTCTCTCTCTCTCTCTCTCTCTCTCTCTCTCTCTCTCTCTCTTCTACTCCTCTTTCTTCTTTACCCCTCATTCTATCACTGTTTTTCCTCTCTTTTGTCCTTCTTCTCTTCTTTTCCCTTGTTCTCTCACTCTTCTCATTCCTCTTATATGCGACATATGCTTATACTTTCCTTCTGTCCATTTGTCAAGTGATTTTGAATGTTTGCTTCCCATTTGTTAATTTCACTCTTCACTTTCTAGACTATATCCTCATTTCATATCCTCACCTATACCCCATAATTCTCCCTCTCCCTCTACCTCTCTGTCTCTCTCTGTTTCTTCCTCTTTCTGTCTGTCTCTCTGTCTGTCTGTCTGTCTTTCTATCTGTCTGTCTGTCTGTCTCTGTCTGTCTCTCTTGCTCCCTGTCTGTCTCTCTGTCTCCCTCTGTCTCTCTCTCTGTGTCTCTGTGTCTCTCTCTCTGTCTCTCTCTCCCTCTCTCTCTCTCTCTCTCTCTCTCTCTCTCTCTCTCTCTCTCTGTATGTCTGTCTGTAAGTCTACATCTCTTTCCCTGTCTCTCTCATTTTATATTATTTCTCCCTTTCTCTCTTTCTCAATCTCTCAGTCTCTGTCTCTCTTTCTCAATTCCTCTCTTTCTCAATTCCTCTCTTCCTCTCCCCCTCTTTCTCCCTCCCCAAAGATCACCTCATCTGCCCCACCCCCTTCCCCATACTCCACCCCACCCCTACTCCCATCTCATTCTCTCTCATGCTATACCTTCCATCCATCCTCCCTTCCCATCCCCTTAGGAGATGCTACACACGTTTCACGGGCGTCAATGAAACCCAATCTCCTGAATGGGATTTTGCAGGGGCTGGGCGCCCTGTTTGCCAAGCGCAAGCAAGTCGCGACACGAATTTTCACAATCGGCACTTAGCCAAGTGCCATTAAACTCTTGCCTACACGCTCTTGTGTACTTCGAACATGTACAATGCGAAACCGATATACTGTGTACTCTAATGGCTGGAAAGAAGTAGGATGCAGCGAGCCTGATTTTCTTAAAACATTTAAAACATGGCTCACCTTGGACTCGGCAATATTTCTTTTAATGCGATTGAAATGTTTGATATCATTGTCTGTACCTTTAACTCCAGATGTACACATTTTTGTAGCTACTGCAAGTCCTTCACATAACCAAGTGACAATGTTTTTGTGATTGATGTGAATAATTATCAAACTGAATTGCCAATAACTTTAAATCAAAATATCTTTCTCTCTTCATATGCCTGAAGTATTCCTCTCTCATCTGTCAATGCCCTTTCTAGCACCGTGATCACTGTCAATATGTTATGCAAACACTACACAAATCTGCCAATTGAAACCTTTGTCATTTTTATTTCTCTCTTTCTGCCTTTGTCTCTCTCCCTCTCACTCTTTTTCTCTCTCTTTCTCTAGTTCTCCCTCTCTCTCTCTCTCTTTCTCCCTTCCTCCCTCTCTCTGTCTCTCTCTCTCTCTCTTTCTCTTTCTCTGTCTTCATTTCTCTCTCTCTCTCTCTCTCTCTCTCTCTCTCTCTCTCTCTTTCTCCCATTCTCCCTTCCCTTCCCCTCTCTCTCTCACTCTAGCTATCTCCCTCTTCCTCTCTTTCTCCCTTCCTCTCTCTCTCTCCCTCTCTCTCTCTCTCTCTCTCTCTCTCTCTCTCTCCCTCCCTCCCTCTCTCTTTCTGCCTGTCCATCTCACCCCCTCTCATCCGGAACACATCACCCTCAATACCCATTCACAGAGAGATCTCACTAGGGGGATCTGTTTTGATAACTGTCAACTCGTGTTGGTCCACCGCAATGACGGGCCGCCTAATGCGTTTGCACAGCCGTCACGCAAGACTCATGCATGCGCTTTGTGCAGTGTACAAGTGTACGTCCAAGGAATTCATTTGTGCAGTCAGCGCTTCTATTGATACACCAGTACAGTCAGCAATGGCAGAGAGCTGCCTTTATGCATGTATCTAGAACAAGTCACATAAGATGGCCGAGGCACATATGTACATTTGGTGCAAGTATGTTTACAAATACACATTATTCAAAAAGTCCTTCTGCTACTGTAGACCTACATGGCCATGCACATGTAGAGTATATCCACCAATGTATGTATTTTTCTACAGATTCTCAATATTTGGTGACAAAACATGGTTTACAAATTTAGATTTAAGCTCACAGAAGACACCTAACACTTTACAACGCATACATGTACGCTGTAGTCATAGGTAGATATGAACTCATTACATATTACCTTCTATTAGTTCTCTATCTTGAAGAACCCTTGTATTGGATGTTGCTGTCTATACTTTCTATTTTTCATTATTGGCAATAGATTTCCCTTTAGATACATATCACAGTATTTGTTTGGCATTGAAGTAGTTAATATCACATTACTACCACCAGTCTTAGATTACAGTGACGGCTCTTTTTATGTGCCGCAATGCACATCTAGACGTACATGTACATGTAGCTGCACTGGCAGCGAGAAAGACTCCAGCGTTACTGAAGCTAGCTAATCATTCCGCAGAGCAAATATGGACAAGTGAAGATTGATGGCAGAGAGAGCTTTGAGATAGGCGATATCTCCGTACAAATCTACTTCTGCAGTTCAATCAAATTTGAGCCGCTCGGTTCAATTCAGCGAGAGGCACTTACATTTCCTATTGATCTCACTGAGAACTGATATCGGAAGTCAAACACACGACAGTATAGTACCTGTATCTCTTAATGTGTCACTTTGACACTGACTAATACACACAAGGACGCCATAGGGACTTACTGTATAGGGAGTTGATCATGTGACAAATCCTACCTTTAACTAGGTCCATACTGTACTGGGAAGACAAAAAACCTTCAAAAGGGTGAACGCGAGCAATCTTCCTACCAATCATCTTCACTTCATGTATTGTCCATTTTAGAAACTTGCTGAAAGTGATTTTATCTCAAATGATCCACATTTGGAATTATTACTTAGATCTGGATTCTAGTGATTAAATCATATCATAAATTCACAAACTGTTCGGCCCAAACATTTTGAGAATTTGTGACTTAATCACTTATTACTCCAATTATTATATTTTATTATAATGAATTGAAACTGACTTGTATTTGTTTCTTTTTTAGGAGTCCAACCCTTCCTAAACTCTGAATTGCAAACTACCAATTCAGGCAATTGGGTGATTTTCCAGACTGGTGCATCCACTTTTACAATTTTGGTCATAATCCTACATCTACATGGTCGGAGGCAATTGGATCACCTGTCACTAATCATTCTATCTGGTGGGCCTTTCTGGAGCAAGATAACAAGGACTGAACCATGCCACTTGATTTGAATGCAGATTTACTTACTCCGTCTCCGTCTCTGTCATTTGATTTTGAGGATACAACCACAGCCAACACCGATCGTTATGCATGGGACTTAATTAAATGCTTCCCGTAGTACAGTCGGCACCTGTCCTCTCGTTACGATGCTCGAATGACACAGTTAGGGATATTAAATTACTAGTGACAGCGCTAATAGCTTCAGCGGGGGAATTCTCACCTCTCACTTTGCAGGTCCATGAATGTAACTGTTGAAATTAGTGTGCATACACCAAGTCTTGCTTGACAGGTCATTTCCAGACACAGCATTGGGTACTGGCAATATTGCAGACGACCGACCGCTGCCGGTTGCTAGCTAGCTGCACATGCATAACATATCGTATGGCAGCAGATTCTGCAAGATCGCGACTTGTACCTACACAGTACTACGTTGCTAGCTAGCACATCGATACAGATAGCTCACGCTATTAAACTTGTGATAAGCTTTTTTTCGACTCGAGTACTGTACATCATGACGTATACTATTTAACTACCAAAAAAATATTCACTTTACAGGCCTGCACTCAAAAAAAAATGCTTCAAATCTTTAGGCCCCCAAAGAGTGCAAGCTTCGAAATGATACATCCCATCACGGAAAGGGAATTTCTAGACCCACATTAGTAAGCGTTGATCATACAAAGTTACCCCGCCGCCCCCACCCCCCCCCCCCCCACCCTTTTAAAAAAGAAATTAATTGACATTACATGGTCTACCTACACCGACATCACCGACATGAGGCGAAGGTGTAAGACACGAACAAGTGACAAATTCAGAACTTAGGTGAAAGATGTTCCAACATAATGTGTATAAAACATCTGCCTAGTATGTCTTTACTAGAACATACGGTGTTATATGTGCGGGACCCTAGTACAATTCCCAATTCTCCTCCTTCTTCAAGTGCACGACAAAGACTTTCTCATGGCATGCGTGGATCGACCACATCCACCCCCACCCCACCCCACTACCCCATACCCCTCAACCCTCCGAACATTAGCGGCCTATAGATGCCACTGGGGGCAATATTATTGATGACGTTTGTCCACGCGATCCTTTTCCCCTTTGTACCAAACCACTGAATGGTAGCTTTATTAATGATAAGCTATAGGCCTATGTCTAAAAATAAAGGTAATGATAGACCTACAAATATTGTTCAATGCAGAATAATCCCCATCCAAATCTGCCCTTTCCTGATTATGGTTAAAATTAATCATGGCAGCCGTCACGGCTTGGAAAAGACACGGGCGAGCGCCACGAAGAACCGAGGAGGAAGGCGAAGCTAGGGGGGGGGGGGGGGGGGGGGGAGAGGAGGGGGGTGCTGTTGTATAAGAGAGTACTGACCGCCAAACCCCCAAGACACTTGGTTTACCCAAGATCCATCTTCGTCACCCAGGAATCATGATGGATGTGCAATGGATACGGGCGCCCAATTTAGGCTATTTCTCAGATTGGTCACACACAATCCCTAAATTGGCAATCCCCAGACTGATCTGCTAGTCTCGTCTCGTCCATAATTAATCAACATCACGCTTGGGGAATGGGTTTAGAGGAAGAACTAGGCCAGCGTTGCGCGGATACTGCTGAATCATATTTTCAAGATGATATCAGGTGAATTCACATCCAAACGGTGTGCCGCCGCCGTTTACAATGTGTAATGTTATACGTCAGTCTTTTCCCGAAGCAGTTTAGTAAGACAAATGGGGAAAATTCGGCCTACCGATCGAACCATATTTGAAGAAAATTTGAAAAGCAGTTTCGAGTTAGTGACCAGACAATGATAAAAGGGTGTGCCAAATGTATATAAAATACGATAAATATGATAACAATGACATAGTATGACACTAATAGTATAATTAATGTTGATTCGAAAAAAAAAACGGCAGAAGAATAATTATACAGAAAAGAAGGAAATAAGATCAAACGAAAAAGAAAAAGCCGAAAGGAATAAGTAGAGCAACATCCGACAACACATTTAACCCGTTGTGTGCCAGATAAACTGTTGTACTATGTGATCTATGTGTATC
Organism: Arbacia lixula; assembly: GCA_963669155.1. Lineage (NCBI taxonomy): Eukaryota > Metazoa > Echinodermata > Echinoidea > Arbacioida > Arbaciidae > Arbacia > Arbacia lixula. The sequence goes on from OZ022597.1 coordinate 9,653,713, forward strand.
ACTAAGTATCACGCGTGGCACAAAATAGTTAAAAGTAGGGTTATTGTACATTCAGTTCAGTTCATTTATTCAACCATTATAAAAAGGAAACAACAAAAATAAAAGATATTTACAAAAATAAAATAATGGTTCGGACCCCTAAAAAACATATCTGCTGATGGGCGAGTCCATTTACATAACAAAATACATGCATAGTGATAAACAACAATACACAATATTACAATAACAATAACCATTTAAAGGAAATCAATGCTATAAATGTAACCTGCATTAACATTACCTATCATTAAAAGAGAATCAAGTGTAGGTCTTTTTTGTGTTTGTATCATAGACCTATCATTGAACATCATCTCTTCCCTGTGTGTGTTTAACCCTTTCGGCGCCATTGGCCCATATTTGCGTGAGACAGCACACGCACACACACACACACACACACACACACACACACACACACACACACACACACACACACACACACACACACACACACACACAAGCGTTTAGCGTGGCATGCTAAAAGTTTAAGAATAATGATACCCACAGAGGGCGTAGCCTAGAGCCCGTCTGGGTTTCGATACCCCGGTCATTATTCATTATATACCCCGGCTTCCTCACATCCCTCTCCTTGAATTGAGACGACGGGTAGCCATGGTGGGACAAGTGCCATCAGCGGTCTATATCAGACCCAATTTTCTCTCGCGCTCGTGTACATCTCATTTCCATTTCCATTTAATCACTGCTCGTGCGTTAACTCGTTCTGTACCGGTTAGAGTGCTGACTATAATTGTTTGCGTGTTATATCAGACCTACCGGTGGAATAGTGCCGCAACAGTGCGCGATGGCGCTCTAAAAAGACTTTAAATAGGGTCGTTTAATAACTGTTCACGTGTTAACTCACTCGGTACCGAGCAGAGTGCTGATTAAGGGGTTTGTGTTTGTACTAGAACTACCGGTTGAAGAGTACATCAACAGTGTTTAATGGCGCTCAAAGACGTACCGACTTAAGGGTCGCAAATCATTATAAATTGCGATATGACGAATGGAATGCAAATTTTGATCCACTTGGATCCACCCGCCGACGTAAATACATATTAAGAAATGCTAAACGGGAAAGAACTGCCTAATCTTAGTCCAACTTTAAGTCTGATAGCACTTCATACCGCTGTGTCAGCATCACCGTGTGAATGCAATATGACATGTTTATACTGGCTTATGCATACCAGTATTATATAAACATGAGACTAGTAATATATTTACACCTATGGACCACTTGTGCAATTTGCCAACAATACAGCATATCCCCTCCAAAAAAAGCTGCTTCCCAAATTACTTGTTTAAGGATCTTTTTTCTTAAGATGAGAATGGGTGAGAGAAAGGGAGGGTGATATAGAGAGGGAGGGGGGAGGGGTATTTTTAAAAATCATTTGTCGTTGTCCCGATACTATTTCTTTTCCCTCTGACTTTAATCCCCCTGCCCCCCTTCCACGGCTTTAAAGATCAGGATTCAAGGCTTATTAATATGATTTTCAACAACCGATCTAAATCTATTGTATTAGTCCCGATACTATTTCTTTTCCCTCTGACTTTAATCCCCCTGCCCCCCTTCCACGGCTTTAAAGATCAGGATTCAAGGCTTATTAATATGATTTTCAACAACCGATCTAAATCTATTGTATTAGTATTATGCATGACTGATTTTCTTTCTTCTTTTTTTTTTTTTAACAAATATTGAATTTAACTTATTACCAGGGTTGCAAAGCCCTTTAACGACGCATGTCACTCCCTTCGTACGCGCACCGTACATGCCGGATGACGAAACTGAAATTACGAGTGATAACAAACGCTGAAATAGATCCGCTCCACGCCAATTTAGGCCAATTACTACCGACGCCGCTTGATATTAATCCGCAATGTTACTCAAAACCTCTGGCCTCATAACCGTCATTTCCCAGAGGAACGCCCGAGGAAATTAGTACTATACCGAGTTGTGTTTTTATTCAGGACGGTTTGGGTTATTCTTACACAGAACTGACGCCATAATATCGTAGCTGGGATTTCACTAAATCTTAAAGGTGTACGTATTGTAACTATTTCGCAGACAATTACCTACATAATGCTATTTCCCTTTTGTATGTATTCGATTCACGTCGTGCAAACAATACGTTGCTAATAGTACCCTTTAAGCTTATCCGGGGTTTGCCCGAGTAGCTTCATCCGACATGTCCGATAATTTCAGAGTGCGTTCCACCCATTGAAACTGAATTACGAAATAGAGGTGAATGGAATAACGCGTTTCAACCGTAAACAAGGATATTTAATCTTCACTTGTCCTGAAAATGTTTGTGAAACTATGACCGTGAGATTTCATGTACCTTATCGCTAGGGTCTACTTCTGATTCCTGCCTAGTTTCATGACTTTTGCAGATGGGACACCCTGTCTCTCACAGTGACGTAGAATTCAGTTACATCTGAAAACATTCTTATTCACACTTTATCTCTCAGACTCACCTATCTTTTTAAGTTGATACGGCATCCCGGTACGGCATAAAGTCAGTGCAATCCATGCATTAATCCTTAACATGCCATTTGTAGATTACTTCACTATCAATACACACAATTGCCATAGAGTACCAATTTGGTTGGCACAGAAAGAGTTAATAATCGTCCATTATCTACATACGATTTTTATACAATGTTGATGAGAATGGTCCTACCATGGATGTGATTAAAACGCTTCGATTGTGATTTTCAAAATAATGATAATGATAGACTAGAATATTGAGACGACCTGACCCAAATAAGTCCATTTTAATTAAAAGAAAAGGTTAACGTGAATAGAAAGTTCTCCTAGCATGCCTAGAGCTCAATGATATGTGAGGTAAAATCTTAAACGTAATTTATTTTCTCAATAACTATGGTGCATGAACACCAACTTTAAGCCGGGATATGACTTTTTTAAGCGCGTCCGAATTCACACACAAAACAAAATAATGTACTTCACGGTGAACGCGAGTGAAAGTTTGATAAGTCACAAATCAATAATAATATTATGACGAATGAATTGATTTAGAAGAAGCGCGATATTGCAACGTTAATGAATACAAATCGATATAACACTGAAATGAGTAGTTAGTGCCATATATACCACACTTCTTTTGTAATCTATATTGGGCAACATTGTAAGTGAAAAAAAAATGTTTTTTTTTCTTATATAGTATGGTCTATCAAAAACGGAGTAAAACATTCCAAACAAATCACTCACCTGATTACGTCACAGGTGAACAAGGTTGGATGTGGAGCAGGGTGATAAGCGTGTCAAAAGAAAAGAAAGACAAAGGGAAAGAAAAGCGTGTTAATTAAATGATAATAGTGGAAAATGCTCGCCTGCTAATTGTGTCTGTAACAGAGTAGTCACATATCAAAAATAGTGACAATATACCTGCATGCAACGACTTGATTTAAAGTTGAATGTGAGAAGAGATATAGGCCGACTGCAATATTTGAAAATAGTGCATTTATTGATAATCTTTTTTGTTGTTTTTTTTCCCTCTCTTTCTCTTCTATTAATATCACAAATCAAATCGTACAAGTACTTTAAGAATGAAACATAGTGATGAATATTTTGTAATTTGTGAATACACATCAATATACAAAATGTATATAAAAAACCAACAATAACCAGGAGATAGAAGAGAAAGAGAGAGGGGGATGGGGTGTAACTTTTTTAGAGAGAGGGGGGGGGGTCTGTCTGTTAAGATGGGGTATTAGTCAGAGAAGGGGGGAGGGAGTGTGTAGAAAGGAAGAAGAAAGGAAGAGAGAGAGAGAGAAAAAGCGGAATATAGATAAAGAGAGACGGAGAAGAGAGAGAGAGAGAGAGAGAGAACGAGAGGGAATGAGATAAGGAGTAAGAGTGAGAGAGAGTGAGTGGGAAAGAGAGTGAGAGTGAAAATGAGAGTGAGATAGAGGGATTGAGATTGGGAAAGAGAAGGAGAAAGGATCGAGGGAGGGGTATTGCATGTGTGACATCTGTTGCAGTGTCAGGTGTTGATGAAACATCAAGCTATCGATGGTCTCATCATAATATGATCTCGGTCGTACATACGGTGACGAATGTCACAGCTTGTAATCAATCATTTATCAATATATTCATTTCGAAATGAACACAAATGATGTGTTAGAAGGTAATGTAATGTATGTACATGTATAACGATTTCAGTCTGTAGTTCGGCCGCGGCTTGTATATGAGGTGTTGCGATGTTAACATAAATATATGAATTGTGTCCTTCAATATCTCACATTTATTGTTTCAGGCCACAATCTCTTTATTTCAACTATTCTCACACAATCAATAAAGCGTGTCCCCCATTTTCGGTGACGACTGTTCATTTTACTGTTTGTTTGTCTCTGTCCTTCTTTACCCCCGCTCCCGTTCATTTGTTTTTCTCTCTCTAAAGTTCTTGTTTATTGGGCTTCTTCGGAAATATTACTCTCTATTCTTGCCTTGATGCTCACTGCACGGTGCCCCCCCCCCCCCCCCATATACATACAATATTTCTCCCTCTCCCATTGCAAACACACACACACATACGAACACGCACACACAAACGCACACATATAAATACACACACAGACACATTCTCACAACTTCGCCGGGAAAATCGCGACGACCCTACCCTCATTTTGCCAATCAAAATACCACATGTTACCAATACTACTATCGCACGTGCCCCAAACACTTACGATTCGTCTTCTAATTTATGAATCTGGGCCACAGAACAAAAGGCCATACGATCACACAAAAGAAGCGCATACACTGTCACATTGCGTAGAATGAACACATAGTTAAATCACTCCAATTGCCGCTTTAATATATGTAATTGGAACACGGGGTGACATGCGAGATGTATTATAACAGAGCGATGGGTGGACACTTGATGGTAGGATGGGACTAATTTTGGAAGGGAAACCCACTAAATTAGCGATTTTCATCGCAATACCCTTCCCTCTGATATTATCTAATCACATGGTAGCGGAACCCGACAAGCCCCTTATTTCTACTACTTATAACACGCACAAATCCTCTCAGAACATCATTTTGCTCGTGAAAAAACATGTAGAAGCGGTTCTTTGGTATGATAATCCATTATATGTAGATGACGTGCACGAGGCTACCTAATATAGTAAGAATGTATGTTTTTTATTACCCAAAACACTCACATTTAAAAAATTATCACATCGATTATGATACAAACCTCGTAATTCGGTAATAGGAGCGGGCAATAGCACATGCTAATATAGACATGTGACGTTTGAATATAAAATCCACAGCAAATGACACGATCTAATCAGAGGTGCAACTCTACGACTGGCGGAATCACAGGATCTGATCATAGATTTGTATGAGTAGGTGACGTCACATTTCAAGCCGTACGCCCTTACATCTGCAAAATCGTCTCAACTAATTGATTCATTGGCATGTTATTTGGTGATTAACATGTTCACCCATTATTCCACTATGCAATAGACTGCATTACAATCAAATCATACCATTCAATGTGTTATTTACGAATGTGATGGACATAATTAAACCAATCTTCCGAAATAGCGTTGGCATAATGGTTGGTGAGTTATGTCCCGTACGTCATGAGAATACCGAGCACAAAATTGCACCTCATGATGATAACCTTAAATCGAATGTTTGCTCTTTCATCCAGGGTTTTCATCGGTTATTGTCGCACATCGGAATGATTTATAGAAATGTTTTGGCCAGCTTCGAGCGCGGGATGTGGACATTCTATCCATCTGCCTTCCCAGGACGACCGTTTGTGCCCATTTATCATGTCGTGTCGACGACTTAAAGCAAGCAACATTTTCTTTGGGCTTCAGATTCGGTGTCAATTTGTCTCTCTTTTCTCTCTCTCTCTCTCTCTCTCTCTCTCTCTCTCTCTCTCTCCCTCTCCCTCTCTCTCTCTCTCTCTCTCTCTCTCTCTCTCTCTCTCTCTGTCTATCTTACCCCCCCCCCCCACTCTCTCTCTCTCTCTTCTTTCCTCTCTTTTGATCCCTCTCTGACTCTGTCTCTCTGCACCCTATCTGTGATATTCCATTCAAAAGTATAGCGGAGCTTTTCTCTTTCTCTCCGCCCCCCCCCCCCTCTCTCTCTCTCTCTCTCTCTCTCTCCTTTTCTTCTATTTTTTATAGGTCTGTCTCTCTCTCTGTCTCTCTGCCTCTGTCTCTCCGCCATCCATCCCTCTCCCCACCCCGTCTCTGATCTTCCATTCAACACCACGGCGGAGCTGAGAATTATGGCGACTCTGCCAAAGATGATGAATGATCAGCCGGACTCAATAAGAAGACCGGTCCTCCTCATCATCATCTTTACATTGCGTCTTATCTCCTGTTAGTCTAGTTTCCAGGCTTTGTACATTTTATGTATTGTGGCGAGTTGCCTAATGATAATACAGACGAGACGCGAACAGAGAGCGAGAGTGACTTCTCTGCTTGATGTATATACTACAAGTGTTTTAATTCTGGAATACTTTCATCAATATATGCATAAGTATAATACTTCCATCATCATTGTTACTGGTTAGTACAAGGAGACTTTGGGCGAGAAAAGTGAGGGAGTGATCAATGCATGGCAGGATGCTGTGGTCAAGTGAATACATATATAGGAATGTGAGAAAAAGAGGGGAACTAATAGTTTAATACAGACGGCAAAGTGAAAGCGTTACATGCAGGGCATGGTTGACATTGAAACAAGCATAATACAAAGATATATGATAAATGGATATGAAATATTTCGCATAGTAATCATGTAGTTCAATACACTACAAACAATCATAATCCACACTCTACAATCAGCGTAAGGATTTCAAACGATAAATGTCTGGCTGCATTTTGTTAGGAGCTCTTAAGGGTTTTTTACGACTTGTTTTGTGAGAAACATTAGAAAAGAGGAGAGATAGAAGAGTCTTGAGAGAACGATACCTCCAGATAATCTGGATTAGCATAAATAGAAATACTGGGAAACTATGCTAATCCGTTCTCTAAATCCATATGTGTGATAGCCGCAAATGAGATCATATTTCACGATACGATATACTTTTGTACAGTTAACTTCTCATTACAACTGATTAACGATAAGCCATTTCGTGCAATTTGCGCATGAGCAGATTATTGCTTTTAGTAAATGACCTCAGGTCAATCCCCAAACTCACAGAGTAAAATGGGAATTCATTAGATAGTCGACCACATTTCAATCTTTTATCATGCAAATATAGCAACAGCTTTTCAGCTCTGAGAAGGTAGTGAAAGAACATTCCACCACGTGCATCTGCTTCTATTGTTGTTCCGGGAACATTGTAAAAATGTCTTTACATCCACCATCCAACACAGTTTCATGAAACAATCCCAGTGAGCAGTCTAGTAGTATTTATTCAGTGCATTGTCCGACCATGGTGTGATTACGAAATGGTTAAAGTAAGATGGAAACGTGTGGTGGCCTGAAAAACTACGCATTCACAATAACTTTAGTTTGTGTTACTTACAAGTTATTTGGTATCTTGTGTTTACTTTGTCATTTGTCTTTCTTGATTGATGTGGACATGACATTTGTGGACATGACAAAGCGTACATTTGTAATTATGTAATATATAACAAAGGAATCGAGTCGACTTTACAGACATCGATATTAGTACAGGCGTAACTGTCATTAGCAATCAGCCGGAGAAGAAATAGTAGTAATATAACAGCCGACTAGTGGTGAAAGTAGTGGTTAGTAGGGTAGTACTAGTAATAGTAATAGTGAAAGAAATAATAGTTGTGGTGGTAGTGAATACTACTACTGCTACTACTACTACTACTACTACTACTACTACTACTACTACTAGTAGTAGTAGTAGTAGTAGTAGTAGTAGCAGTAGTTGTTGTTGTTGTTGTAGTAGTAGTAGTAGTAGTAGTAGTACTAGTAGTAGTAGTGGTAGTAGTAGTAGTAGTAGTAGTAGTAGTAGTAGTAGTAGTATAGTAGTAGTAGTAGCAGCAGCAGCAGTAGTAGTAGTAGTAGTAGCACATTAAGTAGTAGTAGTAGTAGTAGTAGTAGTAGTAGTAGTAGTAGTAATAGTATTTGCAGTAGTAGTAGTAGTAGTAGTAGTCGCAGTAGTAGTAGAAGTAATGTTCAGTGTATTTGCAAATCCTGTCTGCTTAATATGTAATGTGTAAAAAACTAAGAATTCATCTCGCAACGATCCTAAATTGCTAACGAACATTGAGGGAATTACCTAAGTGGGTCAAGTTGAATTAAGATTATGGGGGTGAAGCCACGAACAACAACACTTCTTATATGTATGGAGTATACCGAAGCATCGCGGTAATGAATTTGCATTGACACCTCCTTGGCTAAAGAACCGCTGCGCATCCCGAGTGCGCAACCAGCCCGCCATTCACAAACCCTTTGCAGAACTGCAGACTACGCGGCGACGCGCGCCCAGTGATGGGCGATGTACATTATTGATTGGGGGTGTGCATTATTGATTACTTGAGGGACCGATTTCTTCCTCCCTTTTTCCTTCTTACGCTTGCAATACACAGGAGAGTCCTTCAAACTCTGCTCTGTAAGCATGCTCTGCTCTCGGCTCTAGGAAGTTTAATCAACACTTAAGCCTAGGGGTCGTCTTCGTGTTTTATCCTTCGTTTTCACTTCATCTTCTTTCAGGAATATCCTCCCCGCAAAATATCCCTCTCATCTCATCATTGCCACAAATCTCACCTGTTCCTTGCCATCGTCGCTGTTGGAGAGAGTCAAACAAGTATCGAAGATCTAACCATAAGCCTACAAAACGACTTATAATGCTTTTGCGTGGAAGGTTAAAAGCGCTGAGCGAAGTTTACCCGCGTTCTTTACAGCAGTACAAGCCCTAAAGTGCGGGAAATACGCGGAGTTAACAAGACTGCGGGCGGTCCAAATTAAAACACGCACGCTCCCAGCAGTAAGCTATGTTCCATGTCCAAGAATAAATAACCACGGTTACATTAATGCACGCGCGCGTTCATTGAGATCTCACATTCACGTGTTTAGATATCGGATAGCCGCGTAGTTGCGGCCGTACCATCCCGACAGAGAATAGGGCTGTCTGAATGGAGTTCTCCTTTTCGATAGCTTGTTCCCATGCGCTCGATGCACTTTCGTTACTTTACTGCGCTAGTTTTCAATGTTCTTTACAATCTGGTTTTTTTTTCTTTCCTGTCATGTTTTCTATTTGTCGATGTCTTCTCTATTATTTCTATCGCCCTACCTCTTTCCATCATTCCTCCAGAGAGAAGGATATAGTGCGAAGAACAATAGGATAGAGAGAGAGAGAGAGAGAGAGAAAGAAAGAGAGAGAGGGAGAGAGAGAGAGAGAGAGAGAGGGAGAGAGAGAGAGAGAGAGAGAGAGAGAGAGAGAGAGATTTGTATATCCTACGCCTTTGATAATTCACGCAAAATTATGGGGAGCAGTGTTTTGTTTGCCATACAACAAGCTCCCGGATAATACTTCTATGAATGAGAAAGGGAGAATGAGATTGATAGATAGATAGATAGATAGAGAGAGAGAGAGAGATAGAGGTGGTGATACAACAAAAGTAGGAGGATGAGGGAGAAAAAAAAAACAGAGAGAAAAAAAAATATTGACAGAATAATAGATCTGCTAGCTCCATGCTTGAACTAAATCCATTCGTCACTCGTGTAATAGTATTCGACATAACGTTTTCGTGCACCCCCCCCCCCCAAAAAAAAAAAAAAAAAAAAAAAATCCCACCGAACCCCTCTATGCTAATTATCCCCCTACGGATGGGATGTTGCCTTGGTGACGGCCCCGCCCTGTCTTCACATCTTATCAAATCCCCCAAGAAATCCCCCCAAATCCTTCCGGCGTGCCCACGGGATGCAGTCGGTTCAGCTTCTCAACTGCAAATGATAATGGTGATGACCTCCATATGTGAAGTTCCTTATACATAATTCACGTAGCCTAAATAATAATACTCTTCTTTTTCCTTCTCTATGTTCTTCTTTCTCTTCCGCATCTCTTCCCTCTCTTTCCGTTCCTATTTTCCCACCCCGTTTACCTCTCTCCTCTCTCTCCCATTTACTTTCTTTTGCCCCTTGTTTGATTAACTCTAATCGTCCCCTCCCCCCCCCCTTTCTGTACCCCCCCCCCCCCGCTCTCTCTCTCTCGCTCTCTCTCTCTCTCTCTCTCTCCCTCCCTCCCTCCCTCTCTCTCTCTCTGTCTCTCTCTCTGTCTCTTTCTCTCTCCCTCTCTTTGTCTCTTTCTGCTAGATTTTATTCTATCTCTCTCTCTCTCTCTATCGCCCCTTACACATTTTCCACTTTCCTCTCTCTCCCATCCCACGATACTCTCTCGTCTCTTTTCATCAGAAAACATAATCACATATCCCCTAAATCCTAAAGTATGAAATTAATTGATTATATGCCATGTATATTTCACTTGTTCTATCTGAAAGGTAATAAGCAAATAATCAGCGTTGGTGAGGGTGATGGTACGAACTATCACATCCGAGGCGATCTGGATGTAGCTATCTTTCCGAAGCGCAGCTGAGGAAAGATAGCGTATACATTCAGATCGCTGAGGAAGTGATAGCTCGTCTCATTGCTTGAAACCAAAAGTTGATTATTTGCTTTATATTCCACATCTGAAACCAACTATCTATACCAAAAATGACAATTTCACGTAAAAAGGTAATGTTTACTTATCTTTATAACCCCGAGCCGCTGGCATGGGGAACACGGGTTAGGACGCGCATTAGGACGCGCATAAGGACGCGTATTAGGACGCGTATTAGGACGCGCATTAGGACGCGCGTTAGGACGCGTTAGATGTCAAGTGATAGTCCGAGTGTAACGCACTTTTATTTCGCGCGTACTCAAAATATTAATCACGCATTAGGACTGTGAGGAGTGAAGAGATCAGCGAAACCAAAAAGTACTATCACCTAGAGTGTAACGAACTTTTATTCTCAGGTGATCTCATAGGAAAAACTACGCCTCATCACGTGATCAACTCTTGACCAATCATATAACAACATTCTCAGTATGTGGAATATAATAATTCATAGTATGAGAGTAATGTTTGTTTTTCTAAACAGATATTTTTCTGCTACATACTCATACATTTTTGAAGCCTTTGTGTGTTCGTCGGATTTGTTTTAAAATACTCTTCAAGAATAAGATATTTCAAACGTAATTCTATGCAGCTTACATATTCTCTGTCATGCTCAATTTCTTAAAATTATGAAACGATTGGCCAATTGAAAAATAATCATAGTCGAATCAAATCAAAAGTAACTTATTATCGGGTGTCGTAACTCATTTCTTATAAATTTTCTCAAAATTCATGAACAGTCCGGAATGCTTATGACCCGGGGGTGTTTTCATTCTGTCACAGTAATATATCACCCCCCCCCCCCCTCCGACATCATTGAAATTGGTGAGTGCGAGGAACATTTCTACTGCCATACATTCTCCCACATTCCCCGGGGTAACTAATTCTCTCCAACTCACAGGATTATTGCCCCCGTTGCCATGGAGACGACGCGAAACATGAAGAAGCAGAGGTAGATGAAAGCAGAATATAATAATGACGAGAGAGGAGCACGCGACCTAAGCGCTGGCCCCATGGCATGTGATTTGCAACGCAAACACGGAGAACCTGCCCTCACGAAAACTGGAGATTGAGAAAGACTGATGGATAGATTCAGGCAGAATGTGCTTACGTTTTCTCCCCTCCCCCTCCCCCCCCCCCCCCACCCCCACCCCCCTCTCTCTCTCTCTCTCTCTCTCTCTCTCCCTCTCTCTCTCCCTCTCTTTCTCTCTCCCCCTCTCCCCCCCCCCCCTTTCTCCCTCTCTCCATCCCCCCTCTCTCCCTCTCTCCCTCCCCCTATCTCTCCCTCTCTCCCTCCCCCTATCTCTCCCTCTCTCCCTCACCTTTCCCCCCCTCTCCTTCACCCCTCTCATTCTCTTACTGTAAGATACGTGATTTGCGTCATCTCTCACAACCCTTCGTAGTTTCCTTTATGTTTATTTGTTTCCCTTTCTTATTTTCCTTTTTTTTTTCGTATTATCATCACTATTCATCTCCCCTTTTCTTCTCTGTTTTTACGTCTCTATCTTAATTTTTGTTATGTTTTATACTTTTCATTTTATTTTCATCTTCCGCTTTTATGATAGGTACTTCTTAACCAAACTAAATCTCTTTCTCGACTTCTATCATATATCTCCCTTCCTCTTCCCTTCCCTCTTTCTCTCACTTCCGCTCCCTTGTTCTCACTTTCTCTTCTTTATCCTTCCCTTGTATTATGGATTTTTTTTTTCTTTCTAATACCCTTCCCTGCAAGTGTACTTACAAAAAAAAAAAAAAAACGCCACCGCCCCTCCCACCCCCATACACCCCATACACACAAATACACACAGACACACACACACACACAAACACACACACACACAGGCACACACACACACACACACACACACACACACACACCTCAACCTCAACCCAACCTCTCTCCTTCCAAAGAAGAGTTATTTTTAGGGTCAATTGAACGGCTTAGTTTCAAAGTGCGCTCGTGAAGAAGTCTGTATCAGCGCCTCTTCCCCTTTTACTTAGTGCTTTCCCCCCACAGGCCTGGCCTAATGTGCATCCACTCAAACCTCGGTCCACTGAGGAATGCACGCGCCATCACGTTGGTGCCTCCCAACCATATAGAACAATGATAAAAGAATGCACCTCTTACTAAAACAATGTTCTCTTTTTCTATTAGACTCGATTCACCCGTATATGAACGCTTTCAACGCCACACATAAAATCGAGTTTACAGGGTTTATATTTATCACTCCAATCACAAAATGTATTTCCCACTCATGTGTAAATGATGAGTACTATTCTTTTGAACGGCTTTGCTGAAACTTGGTTTGGAGTAATTCTTAAATTCTGTACATATAGACTATTATTGTTCTTGTATATATCATATGTATAGAAAAGTAATATGAAGTTGCTTTCTCTGTCAAGTTATACTACAGGGCCACAACCTTACAAGCATTGCTTCTTTGGGGCCCAAACTATGACAATTCTTTGTATCATTTGCAATGTCATTTCACACTGTACATACCGTCAAATGGTTGAACAAATTGAATTGAATTGAAATAATGTGACAGTGGTACATAATGCCTTTGTGTGCCAGATAAACTGTCCTGCTGTTTGATTCATGTCGGTTTTTTACTTGTTAAAAGGGCATAAATGACACATAAAGAGTTAAGGTTTAAATGTGACATCCTACGAGACCCTTTTAGTCATTGACAGGGGGGGGGGGGGGTGGGCATTTTGTTGACATTTCGGTGGGTTTATCACCCTGAGCGCCCCCTACACGCCCCCCGCCCCCCCCCCATGCCCAAAATACATAGGATGTCCAACCATATTGTATTTGAATATGCGTTCACACTGGGTATAAGGTCATATGAAATCATGTTATCATCTAGTTTAGTTCAATATATAGGCCTTTACTTCGTGCTAGCTTTATGGCTTTCAAAACTGTTACTGTTAGGGAAGTGACTGTTTTAACCATTGTGTACCAACTAATGTGTGTGCATTATACAAGAGCCAGTCAAAATGCATCAACGGTACATGCTCAGTTGAGAGTGAATTGGTTAATACCTGACGAGTTACACTCCGAAATATGAGTGAATCACGAACGACAATTTTCAGGAAGTTAATCATTGTGTCATTTTGTATGATCATCAGCTTCAAAATCACTACAATTCGTCTTGATTGCTGCCTCAGTTCCGACACATTTTGTCTTTTACTGATAGGTGATGGACGGCCTTGCTAATTTACCAAGACACTGACAGATTTATTTTATTTATGACTTCATGACAAAGTCACGACATAATGTTTCATATCTACAATCCCGAACTTAATAGCTATCGGCCTGTAACAGCCTTACAGAATCAAAAAATATAAATTCGATGAAATAATTATCTGTTTGAAAATTTATATTCCAATTTGTTTCAATAGATAATCAATATTAGTTTGTTATATATATTTTTTGTTTGTTTATTAAATATGATTTTATGTCCATATTCCGATGAGTGCAACATTTTGATTTTGAATTAGGATTTGCAAAATACTGGCGGTATTCGACATTATCAGCCATCTTGATATTACATCATTTTAACATTAAGAGATAGTTTGATAGGCAAGTCTACTACATACGATATGAGATATCGGTCACACCTTCCCTTTCATTACAACTTTACCGCTGCGCGCGATTTTAGGCATAGTCCACTTTGAAAGAGGGAAGAGTTTAATTACAAGTGATGCACGAGGGGTTTGTGATATGGTGCGTGCGCGCGTGCATGCATGAAGGTGTAAACAATTTAAGTCCAGGGATTATAATCATAACTCACCCCTCCCGCCCTGGTGTTGACTGTGACTCATGCAGGCTATTGCACCTGGGGAACGGCAGTGAGGAAGAACGGGGTGGGGGCGGCACAACTTCGAGTTAAGATGGAGGGGGGGGGGGTACTTTTGGAGGCAGGGGTTTTAATACATGGTGTGAGAAGGGGATTAGGAAGGGATCTGAACAGGGTGCATTCTTGTTGGTGTCACATCGTCAAACCATGGACCTATCATGGATGGACTGCGCTCGGATAGACTTCCTTTGATCTATGATGACCACCGCCTCATAAAAATTCAAGACATTCAGGTGTTTTAAACAATACGCTGTATTTCTAATGAGGCAGTGCCTTCCTCTGAATAACAAAAGAAAATCTGTTTTGAGAAATATGTCAACCGTTCAGCCTTCGCTGGGAGTTCATAGCTGATCTTATTACACACACTGGGAATTAGTTTGGAGGTGAGCGAAGGGAAATTTTGATAAAATTGTAGAAAGAATTTGGTCCGTAACGTTTTCGGACATCTCCGGACACGAAATCGACGTTGTTTCCATGGAAGGTGAAACACTCAATAAACGATTTACAAGATATTTGTAAGAAAATATGATTGCCCAATGTGCGATATTGAGGCATTTTTCTGACATGTTTTCTACCGTATTCTTGATTTATCACAAAAACGACGCAACAATATAATCTGAAATTCACAGATTCGTATCATTATAAGATGTACTACTACTGCACATGTACTTCAGTACATGAAGTGGTTCTGAAATCTTCTGCGCATGCAGATTGTATATTCCTCTAAATGCATCCAAAATTTGTCTTGCATATTTGGCGGCGGTCATCACTGGATCAAAGAACCAAACGCGTAAAATATTCTATTGTGGTATCAATGATCGCGACTGGTGTATGAATAAATTACTCTTCGTTCCGACTCCAGTTCTAACACCTTCCTGGTCAAACGTATCGTATGCGCACACCAGACTATAAACAGCTCACATCTACTAAAGATACAGGTTTATAATTGTCTTGTTGGCCGATGTTTGTATGGCACTCACTCACGAAAGTTCACACGAAATAAGCACAATAGAAAATACAACAAATTTCCGTTCAACGATTGTCAACATACTGAATAGTCCATCAGACAAACACAATAAGGGAATGAACACCTTAAAGGGAATCAGACCCGGCGCTCAAGAGGGCGTTATTCCATGTAAGCGCATGAGCGGACAGTACGTGTTGTCCAATGACGGCAATGTTATTCGATAATTTCACCGGTTACGCAAATGCCATGTTCCGAATGCCCGAAGAATGTCGATTCTCAATCTAGGTATGCCGAAATACAGTTCGGCTCATGATTCGGCGGCTGTTCCCTGCTGGCTCCGCCCACTTGCATACGGTACTTCCAGCTAGCACTCAACGTCTAGCGAAACAAGTACACTCTTCTTACTTTGAATCTTAGTCTTACCCTCGAACTTAGTAACTTACGTACATGTACATTACGCCGTTTACGGTATGCACAAACGTGTACTGGCATAGCTCGCTCGGCTAGCGCTCACAACGTACGTGAAAGGGCAAGCAACGCATATCCGCAATCTACCAGTTTGATTGACAGCGTTACTCGTCAAACTTCGGAACTAAGATGGCGATGATTGTGACGTCATCCAACAGCGCCCTCTTGAGCTCCGGGTCGAAATTCCTTTAACTACATTACTGATTATGTCACACTGATAGTTTCCAATGCAAATACTATCTTTAATTTTTAGGAAAAAAGCTCTTCGGGCGTGTTTGGTAAGAGAACCAAATCCCACAGAGCGACAGTTTGTCTGACACGCGATGGATTAGAGATCGCTCTGAAGGCCTCGACCAAACAGGTATCATAATTATGTTTAACTCGTTTAACTGTGAAGGACACAAGTGTGGACGTGCATGATCGTATTAGTAGTATTGGTATCAACTGAATGTTACATAAATAATCCAAGAGTATTATTAAGAGGGAAAGTTCATCGTAAATACAAGCAGAAACATGCAGGAAGCATATTAGTGAAGGTTTAAAAAAAAATCATACATCAAACAACATTAATGTGAAAGAGCACTTTGCAAGTGACGTCACACAATTAAGACTTTATAAAAAGGCATGGCGTTCTCATCCTTTGATGAATTTCCTTCAAACCTTCACCAATATGTTGCATCCATTTTGTGCTATGATTAAAACCAGTTTAACTTCAGAGTCGACTTTCTCTTTAAGAGCCCAAATTTGAATTAATAGTATATAGTGAGGCTTGCTCGAGAAGCCCACATGCCCCCCCCCCCTCAGCCCTGATCTCCATGCCCCCTCCGCCCCCCCCCCCCCCCCCACCCAACCCTACAGACATTAAAGTTAGAGCCAGTGGAACGGTGTATAGAGTCCTAACTCCCAACGGCTCGAATTAATCACCCATAATGTGTGCAAGTCTTAGTTTGGAGACTTTACAGAAGCAGAGAGACATCGAGAGAGGATCTTTTATTCACGGTAGATTGCTCCCAGTTAACTCGGCCCACGCTTGAGTCGGCCCGTTCATTGCCAATCCATCTCAACGCGTTGTAAATATAAGGCTCGAAAAAAGGGCTGTAAGCGTCAAGAAGAATATATCACGTGACCAAAGTAAGTGCTGGTCATTAAACTCTCTCCTATATAAGAAATTAAAGGTAGGAAATGGTTCGCTTCATACATCTGTGGGAATATAATAAGTGGTAACCTAATAGACTAAGTCTCTATGTGGCACGGGTGCGTGTGTTAACAATAATGCACACAATTCTTAATATGAGAACATTGTGCCTGGAATCAACTAAAAATGTCATTAAAATCGTTGAAATCACATAAGGACATGAAACACTTCCACTCCTACCCCCTACCGTTAAGGTAGGTCATGTCAGATAAACGGAAACAACACGTCATATTTCAGCGCCACGTCGTGTTCTCATTACTTCAGCTTCCTTTGTGAAGCAGCAAGCATAATTAATCTTAAGGCAATGCTACTGTCAGATAGGTACGATGAATATATGCTGACAATTTGCGGAATTTACAATCTGGAGCATGAATATGGTATATTTCACGAGGGTTGTGTTATTCGGGATATTTGTAAACAAGTGTGTAATTAGCATTTCGGCTCGCAGCTGTGCTGGGAATATTGATTATGCAATTACGTTAGGCAAACAAAGGGCTAGAGGAGGTATAGTGAAGAGGGGAGGGGAGGTTGCATGTATGTGCGTGTGAGTGTGCGTGTGCGTGTGTGTACGTGTGTGCGTGCATGTGTGAATGTGCGTGTTTGTGTACGTGTATGTAAGACTATTGTCATGATTGTGCACTTAACAACTCGTCTTGCTGTGCGCGTATCACGCACAACGATTGTCCTCGTATCTTGGTATGCAAATTAAATTATTACGAGGGGTCGTGCACCAAAACCTGTCTTTGGCAATGGGTACGGGCATGAATGTGAGCATTATGAAGCATTTCCTATCGCTCGTTCTAGAATCTCCTTCCCTCGGGGGAGTTAGCGGATGTTTTTTTCAGGTGCCAGTCGCTCATTCATCTTGCGTATTTCTGACTGAGTTTATGCGACTGACTCTGTGTATAATATTGAGCAGTAAGTCTATGAGAATGATAGCTGAATGTATATTGAGCATCCATTCATACATCACCATACTGCTATAGTGTATCATCTAGGTGTCATATCTATGTGTCCATTATGCGTGCATTTCCTCTCTCCTCGTTCCTTATTTTGTACACCCCTTTCTCGCTCTCTCTTAGTCTTACTGTGTCTCGCTCAGCATCGGGTCTTCTACCTTTTGGTAATACGCACTCTTCATCTCTGTCGTTCCTCATTTCCCCCTCACCCCTCACCCCTCCCCACTCCCACTCCCCCCCCACCCCCCTCCTCTATCCCCCCCCCCCTCTCTCTCTCTTTCTCTCTCTCCTACATATCCCCATCTCACCCCCACTCTTCCCCCCTCTCCCTCCCACTCTTTCCCTCCCCTCACCCTTCCATCTCCTCCACGGCCCTTCTCTCCACCACTTCCCCCCTCCCCCTCTCCCCCTTCCCCTCCCTATTCTCCATCATCTTTCTCTCCTATCTGCCCATTTGAAGAAATCAAATATACGTGAGCGTCGAAATCAAAATGAATTGATTTTCAACACAAAACAGACAGAGGGGGAAATAAACACACAGTTAAGATATGTCGTTTGCAGATTGAACCCACCAAGAGAGAGAGAGAGAGAGAGAGAGAGAGAGAGAGAGAGAGAGAGAGAGAGAGAGAAATTTGGAATTCATTATTATTTTGTTCTGTCCGTGACAGTGCATGCAAATGGTGCCAGGTTTTAGCGTCTGAACAAAAAAAATCGATTTCGGTCTTGATTTCAGTCAAGGCAGGCAACCCTAGGGATAGCACACACCCATTCACGAATCTCAGACCTGTAATTTGATAGCAGAAGATGGAGAGTACAACGTAGTCATAGCAACAGTGGGGTGGGGAAGGAAAATATGAAGATGATATGAGGTAAGGTTTGTGGAAGTACTGGAAGTCGCATTGTTGGGATATTGATCTATCATTCTTATTATTGTTGTTGTTTTGTATTTTTATTCGTCAGGACCTCACTGACAGAAGTTTTATAACTAAAGATGCCACCTGCTTAAAAAAAACCCTGGAAATAAATGAATAAATAGGATAAGAATCAGAAATAGAATTACTATTACAGATACACACAAGTAGTAAAGATATATTCTTGCTAGTTCCATTAGTAGCGGTAGAACACGAAGTAACAATGTAAAAAGCAGGAGTTGCAATACTAGTAGTTTTTGCAGTATAAAATTATTAGTATTAGTATAAGTTGTAGTATTATTACATCAATAGTAATAGAAGGAGAAGAAGAAGAGTAAGTAGAAATTGTATTAGTAGAAGAAGAATAAGTTTACTAATTATTGTTATGAGTAAAAGTAGTAGTACTCGTAGGAGTAGGAGTAGAATGAGAAGTAGTCGTAAGAGTATTAGTAGTAGTAGTAGTAGTAGTAGTAGTAGTAGTAGTAGTAGTAGTAGTAGTAGTAGTAGTAGGAGTAGTAGTAGTAGTAGTAGTAGTAGTAGTAGTAGTAGTAGTAGTAGTAGTAGTAGTTTATATAAAGTAGTACATTAATCAGTAGTAGTAGAAGTAGTAGTACTGGTACTATTGGTGTAATACATGTAATAGGAACATATCCAATTTTAGATATGACATGAAAACCTGAAAAGTGATTATAATAGCCTTCGTGTGGATTAACCTGAATATTGCGCCATATATGCCTTTAATGTACTCATTGCGGAATACATCAAGTCCGTTGGCCTGGTTCTCTACAGAATCCTTCGACGATCGATCTTCCGTGCCTGCAACCCTTGAGAATCTTTAATCCTCCTTGAAGAAATTCATCAACCCCTTGTCGGGGGCCATGGTCTGCTACAAATCTGTTTGACCAAGCATTAGTTGGTAAATGCCCTTCTGGAAGTCAGGTTTTAGGCATTTTATCCGCGTGTATAGCTTCTCTCTCTCTTTCTCTGTCCCTATGCTTCTCTCTTTACATTTGTTTCTCTTATCTCTACCCCCCCCCCTACCACTGCCATCTCTCTCTCTCTCTCTCTCTCTCTCTCTACATTTTTCTGGATTTAACCGTTCATTACTTGTGCCATTGCTTTTTCTCTCTCCCTACTCCCTATCCGGACATCCTTATCTTTGCTTTTATATATTATACCCTATGTCTCCTCTCTTTCCTCCATACATATCTATTATTTTTTTCAATTCTGTAACATCATCAACCATCTCTCTCTCTCTCTCTCTCTCTCTCTCTCTCTCTCTCTATCTCTCTCTCACTAGTTTCTCTGCCCATCCTTTCGCTCTCTATTAGAACTCCAATATTTCACACAAAATTACACCACACCTTCCCTATCTGATATTAGATATAACTACATCATGACATCCACCACCTTCCTCTCTCTCCCTTATCTCTCTAATCCTATACTCCCCCTTTTTTCCACCCCCTTCTCCTCGACCCTTCTCGTTGATACAAGCTACAACTCTATCGCCCAAGCTACTACCTCCCCCTCTTCATTCACTCTACTCTTCAATCCCCCCCCCCCCACCTCCCCCTTCCTCTCGCCCTTCTCCCTGATACCAGCTCCAAATACATCACCCCATCTCGTATGTTATCTTTACATATCATCCTGCCATTCTGCGCCACAAGCCCTTAATTAATCTAGACACATTATTGTAAGGCTGGCGGCACATCACTTGTCAACATTTCTAAACATCGTTCATCATTTCCCTGAATGATTCATCCGCTGTTTCCTCTATATTGCTCAGCTCATTCACCCTTTCTCGTTGCCGTCAATTCCTAATTCATTATCGGTTGTTGTGTTCTTCCGTTTGTGCGCAATCCTCATTGTTCGTGATAACGAAATGAACTCAGGAGCTTCCGTATCTTTTAATCAACATTAATCCTACCCTTTCTGTGCTTCCTCTCCTTATTTTTGTCACTTTCTTCTTCTTCTTCTTCTTCTTCTTCTTCTTCTTCTTCTTCTTCTTCTTCTTCTTCTTCTTCTTCTTCTTCCTCTTCTTCTTCTTCTTCTTCTTCTTCTCTTTAATTTTCCTCTTCTCCTTCTTGTTCTATGTGTTCTTCCTATTGTTGTTGTTCTTTTTCTTCTAATTCTTCTTTTCTTCTTCTCCTCCTCCTGCTTCTTCTTTTCTATCTCTTTCTTCTTCTTCATCTCCTCTTCTTTTCATCTTCTCACGTTCATTTTTATTTTCTCCATCTCTTTCTATCGTTCTCCGTCTCCTAAGAATTTACGCTTTTGTTTTGTCGTTTTTCTAATACGAGTTTTCGTCCACTCTATTCACCCCCAACCTCCAACCATCTAACTATTTTCCTTCCTCTTCTTCGCCCTCTCATCCCCCACCCCTCCCTCTCCCCCACCCCATCTCCACGCTTTACCCCGATATACGTTACGTACCTCTCGTATCCATTACTAGTTAATGGAAATAGGTTAGTATAGTAGCAGAGCCTAAAATGGAGCTCATGTATTATGCATGACCAGCTGTGTATATACTTAGTTTATATGCATATCAATCATGCAGAGGCAATGTTATGGTTCATTACGTAAAGCGACCCCCTCCCTTTTCTCACAACGCTTCAATACACACCAGCTCTTATTACGTCATCAACACATGATATATAAAAACACATATTAACTTACTATCCGCCTTTGGTACATTTTGTGGACAGATAATGCACACATAACCCACAAAACAGCAATTTGCTTGAGGCTCAAATGGTTAAACACACACACACACATAACACACACACACATCACACAACACACACACACACACGCGCGCACACTCACACACACACACACACACACACACACACCCACACACACACACACACTATCATATGTGTACAAATGTACACATCAACTCACACGAACACAACTAACATCAACTACCACACATGCAATCACAAAATAGGAGGAGTATCTTTTACATACAAATCAGATAGAACATACATACAGTACTTCCATTTCACATAATTCATTCTTAGTTTAAAACAGAGAAACTAAAGCTAAAAAGCTAAAAATGTGTACATGTTTAAACGTTCAAAAAGTCTTGAAAGCATTCAACCACATGGCGTTACCGAAAGATTAACTTTTGTCTCAAAAGTTTTTACTAGTACACTCTCACCATGGAAACATTCAAAGAACATTTTAAGACATACATTGTTTCAATGCACGAAATTTAGTGATTTCAGTATCGATTTTGTTTTTCATTTTTGGAAAATGTCCAATGCAGAACAAAACAGTTTTATGAATAAAGTCACATTTCTGAAATGCTCCCTTCAATCTAAAAAAATATGTTGTACATACATGTGATGAACACACATTCTCAGAGCATGATACGATGTTGAGTTATGTGGAGCCCGACTGCGAAAGCAGGTCACGTGTAACTCTGTGTACGATTCTTCCTCGAATGTGCTTTTAGGACAAATAACATAACGAGATTTTGATGTTTATTTATTGTCTGCTTTTTTCTCGAAGGTAAGATAATGATTAGATCAGAAACGTCATTAAATTTTTTTCTATCGTGTTATACAATGAACATAGTCACATTTCCTCCCCCAAATAGCGTCGGAATTTCAAAGTTCATGATTTGCATTGCACCAGCTATACCGATATGATCTTAGTTTTACTGGAACTCCCCGTAGTAATGAGATTCATTAATCTATCTCTTAGACAAAATAAGCAGAGAAAATTACACCAGACGAAGACTTCATTGACTCGTCATCCCGTATAATAGTGTTGCGATAAGTGGCTGGTGGGAAATTTTATCATTTTTCCTTTCCTCTCACGCTAGGATTATTATACGCGGTTGACAAATGGTTGCCAGCACCTTTAACAAGCACTTAAAGCCTGTTTTATAAACAATCGATAGTGCATAAAGGCGATCTCTCCGCATGCAATTAGCGAAGAATCCAACCTTTATGTGCGCGATCGATGTTGATGTACGCATGGCGTACACACGAACTTATCGGGTCACAGACTAGAGAAAGCATATTGAATTAGGTGTGGGGAAAGCAAATGGCGTGGAATTTACAATGATTTAACTTGATACAAAGAATGGCTTATAGCTGATGTCTATATGATTTACGAGACATCTAAAATTGGTGATTTTTTCCCCCAAAAAAGGGTTATCATCTGATGATCGTATTGAGTGGTTTGATGATTTTCAATCGTGTAGAACACTGTTTGAGCATTACATGGTGATCTGCCATGTCATTCTCAGTCTCAGTATGCGGCACTGCTACACACGTTATACACGCAAATCTTGTGGAGTATCATTATTTATGATCCCCAACAGTGCCCAAAGAATTAAAATAATTCTCTGTTATAGGGACGATGTCATCTTACGCAGCGTCATTGTCTTTCAAATGTATTATTGTCGTATAAAGAGCATGAAATAAAAAGAATTGTAGAAGGATTAGAGGGGTGGAAATAGAAAAGTTATTAATATTTCAACATCATTTTTACATAATTTTTAAGGAAGATGGGGCTCGGAAGAAGGCAAAAGGGAAAACGAAAAACGAGGATATATGTTGAACTATATCATTGTTGTGTTTTAAATGCAATAAAGGAGTAGGAGGAGAATGAGAGAAAGAGGAAGAAGGAGAAGATGAAGATGAAGAAAAACAAGAAGAAGAAGAAGAAGAAGAAGAAGAAGAAGAAGAAGAAGAAGAAGAAGAAGAAGAGAGGAAGTAAAAGAAGAAGAAAAAGGAAAAGAAAAAGAAAAAAAGAAGTAGAAGAAGAAGAAGAAGAAAAAGAAGAAGAAGAAAGGGAGAAGTAGAAGAAGACAAAAAGAAGAGGAAGAAGAAGAAGAAGAAGAAGAAGAAGAAGAAGAAGAAGAAGAAGAAAAAGAAGAAGAAGTAGAAGAAGAAGAAGAAGAAGAAGAAGAAGAAGAAGAAGAAGAAGAAGAAGAAGAAGAAGGAGAAGGAGAAGGAGAAGGAGGAGAAGAAAGTGACCAATAAATACATTGAACATTGATCCGGGAGATGTTTTTAAAAGGGAAAGAGGAGTGAGGAAGAAGATGAAAACGAGAAATTGTCCACCTGAAACACATCAGCTGCAAAAATACGATCACGGGTGACTTCGCTTTGATCGAATTAAACTGTAAATACACAAGGGCTCGAAATACTGACTGAAACTCACTGACCTTTTACCTACCGCTGACGATAAGAAGTATTTAGGGCGAAGAGAGGAGGGTTGAAATACCAAGGAAGGGAAAAACACTCCAAGAAGTAATGCGTTGGAATTGCTACATCCAAATATAGCGATTCAATACAAGTTTGTCATTTAAGTGTTTGTCTCTGATCATCCTATCTCCCTTGTCGGTCTCTGTCTCTGTCTAACCGCAACGCCCCCCCCCCCCTGATATCTCTCCCCCCTCTCCCCCCCCCCTCTCTCTCTCTCTCTCTCTCTCTCTCTCTATATATATATATTACCTTATATCTCTCTCAATCTTTCTCTCCCCTCATTTCATTCTTCCGCTCCTTCTCATATCAAAAGAACATGGTTTTCCATCTAAATCTCAGTCCATATCTTATTTAAATGCCCCCTTCTCCCTTCTCACAATTCTATCACTTCTTTTCCTTCAATCCGTCTTGATACCCCCCCCCCCCCCCCCCCCACACACACACACCTCCTTTGCTCTCTCCCAATTCCCAATTCCCCTTCCATTTGAACAGCGTCTCTGTTCGGCCTCTCTCTCTCTCTCTCTCTCTCTTTCTTTCTCTCCCTCTCTCTCTTTACATCTCTGCACATCTCTCTCTTTCTCCCTTTTCTATATCCTTGTAACTCCTCTTCATTATCATCCCTCACCGGACAATGACTCTGTTTTGCCACAACCAAAAATCCACTCCAATCACCAAAGCAGAAAGGATTTTCTCATTCACATTGTACATAATTTATAGACAAATTACATTCTCGTGATATCAGTAGACATTACTGCTAAAGATTAATAATAATAGTAATAATCACAATTTGTTCTTGTTCACCAGTTTTTTTTTCCTTTCTCATCACCCCTTCTCCAGACAATTTCACTCATATTTTTCACAGCCGAAATACTCCCCTTCACCTCAACTACACCAACAAAAAAGAGAATGTTACCAATTCACTTATGAATTATATATGGGCAAATGACAAAAACGCGATATTAGTAGTTATAACTCGAAATTAGTGCTTAAATAACTAAAGCTAATGATAATAACATGAATAATATATGTATAGTATATTCTATATTCCCCTTCTCACCACCTTCTCACCACTGAGACAATTTGGCTCATTTTCTACAGCTGATACCCCCCTCCTCCACCCGATTCACCACAACCGCCATAAAGAGAGGATTTTGTCATTGACTCCGAACGTGATAAAGGCACGAATGGTCTCAGACTTGCTATTTGGCATTTCGTATTCGGTTCCAGATGCGTGGCATCGTATCATTCAAATCCCGTGCGGTTTATACATCTAGCTGTATTACTCTGTGAATAAATAATCAGCTACATAATCATCCCAAAAGGTGCTAGAAATGGTATAATGCATTCATTAATCGTTAAAACATACATTAAGCAGTTATAAATAATTTATGAGCAATCATGAGCGCGTTTCATTAGAATATAACTTTCAATGACTACTGATGATTACAAATGATTACAAATAACGTTAATAATGATATATGTATAGTAAATCATGATGAGCATCCCAAACATGTTTTATCATTGCATCATTATGTATTCAAGTTGCAGCGTACACATACAACTATTTCTTAGTAAATGAAGTTAATTCAGTTCAACGCTGCAACAACTCTTTGTCTTATCATGCTCAATGATGAATAACGTCCTGAATACCATATGCTCCGGAGTGCCACCCATACCAATGTAATATCCTCCCCTATGAACGAGAGCGCAGGGAATATATTACAAGGAGCAGCGCTCGAACATGGCATCTTCTGGATAAATCATCCCCAATTCTAGCCAATAAAATCCCCCATTATGAGCTGAGCGTACCTTCAAACCACGTTCGATGTCTCGTTAACATCTCTAAAAGGCAGAGCGACCCCCCCCCCCCTTACCTCCTCCTCCCCTTACCCCCACATAAGCCATTAAGCCGAAGCAATAATGGATTATGCTAAAGCCACGATGCCGCA
>OZ022597.1:9685104-9695104 GCA_963669155.1 Arbacia lixula
ATTATGTGAAATTAATGATGTGAACATAGCTGTCGTATTCGGTAGCATTAATTTGCTACACGACTGTGAAATGAGACGGGAAAATTATTAATACATTGAAGCTGTTTACAAAAACCTTAGGCATGGTCGATTTGAGGAATGACCGATACGGTACTAGGCACGGCCGATATTAGATACAGTATGGCCCATACTAGGCATGACCGATACCAAGCACGGTCGAGAATAAGGATTAACCGATACTTGGCATGTTCGATACTATGCATAGCCGATTCTAGGCATGACCGATAGTAGAAGTGCATTGAGCATGGCGAGGGAGCGACACGAAATTAGATTTATGATGAATTATCGCCGCTATGAGGGAATTTGTGCTAAAATATGACTCATCTTTTTATCATTACTGGATGACAAAGTCACGCTTTTTTTCTACCAGACACACGACTCAACATGTATAAAGTGAAATATTAACTCTAAATGGTGCTTCGAGGGAAAAGTAATAATTGTTCACTTCAAGCAGGGTTCTTGACCTATGCATATTTAAAGGAAAATATTGTATGTACTAAATGTAATTTAATCATCTCCTCTCTCTCTCTCTCTCTCTCTCTCTCTCTCTCTCTCTCTCTCTCTTTCTCTCTCTCTCTCTCTCTCCCATTCTCTCTCTCTCTCTCTCTCTCTTCTCTCTCTCTCTCCCATTCTCTCTCTCTCTCTCTCTATCTCTGTGCCTCTGTCTCCATGTCTCCCTGTCTCTCTCTTCTTCTTTCTGTCTCTCTCATCTATCTAATAAACATTACACAACTCTCTCTCTCTTTCTCCCTCACCACACTTAACCCAGTATGACCACCTCTCTACCCCCATCCCCCCTCCCACAGCTAGTGTAACTCGTCCCCCCTCTAACACCCCCCTCTCTCTCTCCCTCTCTCTAATCCATCTATCTGATATTACCTACCTCTCTCCCTTTCTCCCTCCCCTACCTACCTAGTAGTACCCCTCCCCCTCTTTTTCCTCATCCCCCCCCCTCTATCCCTTTTTCCTCATCCCACCCCTCTATCCCTTTTTCCTCACCCTACTCCCCAGTACCCGACCCCACTACATCCATTAGTGTTAATCCCCGCGCAAACAGTATTATGAAGGGTGCGCCCACCCAACCAAAAATAATAGAGGCTTAGGAAATGCATATTCTCAGTCATATCACGAATCCTATTATGAACGATTTGCTCGGTTAAATCGTAAACAAGAATGCCACTGGCACATTTTCTGCACCAGCCATACAAACAAATCATAGAGAAAGTACATTTGTGTCACGAATGAGGTATTACAGACGAGATATTTAGCTAACACCAGCTTGATGAGTCATTATTCGCCATAAACATGATGAATAAAGAGTTTAATTCATATAAACAAATACATTAAGAGAAATGTAATAGTTGTTATTGTTTATGTAAAGATTTGTTCTTTTTCGCAATAAGCATGACACATAAAGAGTTTGATTTATGAAAAGAACACTCAGAGAAATATGATAATTATGATTGTCTATATTAGAAGTTGTGTCAGATGATTCACCCCCCCCCCACACACACAGATCCCACAGAGCAGCATTTGCGAGGCACACACATGGTTAAAACATCAGTATTTATCTATTATAGTCTTACCAACTAAGCAAGCAATCAAACAATCCACTATTATAATCAATTGACCAATTACTAAACAATCTAACGATCAACTCCAGCCTGTTTTGTTCTTTTAACTCTTTATCATTTCAAATAAATACGTTCAAATCCTTTGAATTCAATTACTCCCCCATTTCGCCATCCCATCATGCAATTAACCCTTAATGTGCTATACGTGGATCATTTTCCTATTAATACACACAAATCCGATAGAGCAGCATTTTGTTTGGCACACAAAGGGTTAAAGAATCTACTTCCGATATACTTCATGACCTGTAGGCAAATCAGTTTACTGATAAACGAGAGAGGTCGCTCTTTCCTTAAATGCAATCGTATCAATTGATTTCAGAGTGTCAAATGGAAGATATAATCTCATGTGTCAGGGTTTAGATTGCTACTATTCCTGCTTTTCATTATCAGCGCTTCTTTTACCGTGTAAATAAGCCAAAATTCATTCGAATCGAACAAACGGTTGCTATTACTAGTAACGATTCCTTCACTAAGCAATAGTGTCACTATAATTTTGTAATATTATGTCATTACATTATCACGCTATGCTTTGAACGCAATTCGCGTATAGTCCTGGGCCCTGTTGCATAAAACTTACCATTAATGGTAACTTTGCTGTCAATGACAACTTCAATGGAAACCTTGAATTTGATTGGCTCTTGCGCGATGTTACCATGGTAGTTACCATTGATGACGGAGTTACCATTAATGGAAAGTTTTATGCAACGGGGCCCCAGAACAGTTCCTACAAGATGGTTTGAGACGTAATGGCTTCTTATTGTCACCCTGACATGAATTGTTGAAAATGTGAAACCTTGTAGTGCGAAGTATTGGCTTACTATACACATCTCAATCCTCATGGTGGTGAGAGAGTTAAATCAAGGATGTTTCACCACTGGATATCCAACTGCCGTTTAATTAATGCGGATTCATTGTACTCTCCTTCTAGTCACAAAAGAACGCTTTACAAAGTTTTGCTCTTTGATCTCCCATGTTCGAAGCCTGGATTTGACGTATAAACCAAATCGGATGCGCAGAAGAATTTGGGGAAATATCCTCACCCCATGTGCTTGCGCAGTTGTGACATGTCATACCTACGATGCATCTATAAAGATTCAGTTGAGGAATATTGTTACAATGTGGTAAAAAGGTTCTAAACGTGATATTAAGTTGCAGTATAAAAGTCTCAATTTCACAATGTTCCGCATCATATTCCATTAAAAAATTGCATGAAACGTTACTTTCAGATATTTTCCTTTCAGACAAGTAACATGAAAAACGTGCCAGCCGCGCCCAAGCTAGGATTTTCATCTCAAAAGTATCAAATGTTGTATTCGTTTGTCCTTATTAACTACATAACAAGCACTTTGTGACAAAATCAAAAGTTCACATGGTTCAGCAGCGAAAGCTGAAATGTATGCATGTATAATAATGCATAAATTATGACCTATCATAAAATCCAGGTGAACGTGACGCAATCGCGTATGCATCATATTGTTGAGAGAAGCTGTATTAGTCATGAATACTAAGTGGCGGCTTCAAACCTTGTTCAAAGTAATGTATATCCATGTACTTAAACATCCTTGGTTAAATCAAGTCATGAGCCTCGTACGGGGAATCACAAACGGCTAGAGTTGTGCATCCCCACGAAAAATTATTTCGACAGCTGCAACAAAGGCTGCCGCAAGCTGGCGCCCTTCATTTTTCACAGCCCTTAAGGATTGAGACACGAGATGTCTGGGCGTGATGTTTGACTGCAAACTATTTCGACTAGGCAAGACGAGACGTCCCACATATTCCCTGGAAAATGGTTGGCGTGGAAAAACATGTTTTTCTAAGGGTACGTCCCTTTCTAGTGATATTTCAGCAAAAGTATGATGGTTAATTATTGCCTCATCCGTCTGTTGAACGTTGTCAATGCTTGTGAAACAAAATTATTGACGACTTCTCGCCGGTTCATGTAGAGGCGGATGGGCAGATGTTACAACTGAATGTGTATGAGTGTGCGTGTGTTTGTGTGTGGAGTGTTTATGTGTGTGTGTGTGTGTGTGTGTGTGTGTGTGTGTGTGTGTGTGTGTGTGTGTGTGTGTGTATGTGTGTGTATATGAAAGGAAATAGCAGGGAGGAAAAGAGCCGATTCGCTTCCCCCAAGCTTATTCTCTACCTACCCCCCCCCCTCTCTGTCTCTCTCTCCCCGCTCTCTCACGGTCTTTTTTTTTCTCTCTCCTCCTCCTCCTCCTCCTCCTCCTCCTCCTCCTTCTCCTCCTCCTTCTCCTCTTCCTCCTCCCCATCTTTCTCTCTATATCTCCTGAAACATGTATGTATGTATGTTTGTCAGCGTGTTCCCCTCCCCCCCCTCTCTCTCCCCCCTCTCTCTCTCTCTCTCTCTCTCTCTCTCTCTCTCTCTCTCTCTCTCTCTCTCTCTCGCTGTCCCTGTCCATGGCTCTGTCTCTATCTGTCTCCCTCCCTCCCTCTTTTTCTGTCTCTCTCTTCTCATTTTTTTCTCTCTCTATAATATTTCTCACTAAATATATCTTCCTATAATGGGTAAATGCTTGTCGGTTAGTCAAAGTCTCTCTGTTTTCCTCTCTCTCTCTTCTTCTTTTCCTCTCTCCCTTTCTACCCTCTATATTTATGTGTGTATGTCTCTTTCTCCCTCTCCCTGTCTTCTTCTATAAATCTTCCCATATGTGTGTTCATGTACTCTACATGTATGTGTGTATGTATGTATGTCTGTTTGTCTGTCTGCCTATGCCAATCTCTCTCTCTCTCTCTCTCTCTCTCTTTGCCCATGTCTCTCTCACTTGTTCTCATTTTCTCTTATTTATATGTTTTCATCTTTACCCCAGCCTTTTTGTCTATATCTGACCCCCACACACCTGTCATTGTAATATCCATTTACATCTTTGATATCAAAATCTTAGGGTTTACCTTCACTTTACCTAACTGTGATTGCCAGAGGCCATATAAACAAATTTTCCTTATAGTGTGATTGGTATCATAATCCCTTTTGCTAACAATTTTGCATGGCTGTGGCTAACAGCATTGTGCAATTCCGAAATAATCTATCATAATTATCATCATAATTTAATATAGGTAATCTCATCATTCGAGGTCCCAGCCCTAATAGACTCTGCTACGTTTTTAAAAATCTCACCTATTTTTTTTTTTTTTATTATAGTCTTATCTGCTATTTCTCAAACCTGAATCAATCTTTGAAAGTCGAAACGATTTTCCGGATTTTATTGTTGTGAGCAGGAATCATTATTCCCCTTTAAGAAATCATGTCCGTGACCCAGATTGCCTCAGGCTGGGTGTTAATCCGATGCTCACAGGCAACATCATGTTTTTTCCAAAGATCAAGGACACTAATTCGTTTAAGCCGGAGGGTAACACACGACTTTGCGGAATATTGTTGAAAGATTTGAGTCAATTTGCCCACGGAATTTAACGGCTGGTTACTTTTTCAGGTTTTCCGTCACTTATTTCTGATGGCTTCCGTGACCTCCGATCTATAAATGTCCAGAAATTTTCCCAAAAAGTGAAAACATCAAAACCGAAAGAAAAGATTAAATTCCAAGAGAAATGAAGGACTAAAATAGCCATAGAAGCAGAAGTAGTAGTAGCAGCAGCAGTAGTAGTAGTAGTAGTAGTAGTAGTAGTAGTAGTAGTAGTAGTAGTAGTAGTAGTAGTAGTAATAGTAGCAGTAGTAGTAGTAGTAGTAGTAGTAGTAGTAGTATAGTAGTAGTAGTAGTATTGATAGTAGTAGTAGTAGTCGTACGAGAAGTAGCAATAGTTTAGTAGTGATAGCAGTATTAGTAAGCGTACTGCAATGAGCTATTTTACCAAGTTTAAATTATAATAGTTGTACAACTCTCCCTTTCATCGGAACAAGATGTCCCACTTCGATAGAACAGCCCTTCCCTATCCCCCCCCCCTCCCCGCATATACATGCACATATATTCACACACACACACACACACACACACACACACACACACACACACATACACACACAAACACATACAAACACATACACACACATACACTCACACACACACACGCACACATACACACGCACGCACATACACACATACACAAACACGCACACATACACACACACACACAAACATACACACACACACACACAAACACACAAAGAAGCACACACACACACACACACACACACCTTTTTTTCAATAGTTTTTATTACATTCCATTTCAAATAATACATACAGCCACAAATACAAAAATTATATTACATAATTTCTCTTCACATAATTTACAATAAATAAAAGAAAAAATATTCTTTGCATGACATACATTTTAGTTTTCCTTTGTTCTATGACTATCTCAAGGAATAACAAAAATAAAAAAAAACAAATATGTATCATCTGACTATTTTTCTTTCATACTATTATATTCACACAGTGAACTTTAATGTAAATAATTAAGACAAGTACATTCATTTACTTAATGAAAAAAAAAATCTCAATAAAATTACAAATAATTATATACATACATTACACAAAAAAATGGAACCATGCAATATTTAAAAGGCGACCGCCCTCCCCCCACCCCCATGTCCGGTATACTCGCTCACACTCTCACTTCCTCAATATTTAAATAACAAAGTTACAGAGCTGATGCTGCCAGGGAATCATAATTGCGGGTGTATAGGAAGGTAGATGGAAAAAAAAAATATATTGAATTAGGATACCCTAAATACTTAGCTCTTTCTATTTTATGATTATGTATCCCTATTTTACCAGTTTTAATCGCTAAGTCCTTTTCCTTCTCTCTATAATCTGTGATCCTCATTAGAATTTCGTTTATTGAAGGAATAACTCCTTTTAATCTACAAAAATATATATGTTTTATAATGAACATAATGGAAATGCACACACAAACACACACATACAAACACACACACGCATGCACATACGCACACTACACTCCTGTAAAATACTTGAAGAACAACCACTCATATACTCGTAACGCTGGTCAGATACGAGTTCATCGCCGTGGTAGTCTTTTTTCAGGCTAAGAAGAGTGGACTTATACAGCAGATATTTACAACCAATAATCATAACTCCGTCTGGGCCCTTAAACTAACCACCCTGCCTCACAGTTATCACGGTGATACGGATAGACGAAAGGGTTTGATAGTCTAATTTCAGGAACTCGTGTGTGAAGGAAAGAATGATGATAATAAAACACCCACCAACGCCTAGATCTCAGTCTATCCTTTCAAGTGATAATGCTGTGTGACAAACTGTGAATGTCATTTGAATGCCTAGAAATTAGAACTCATTACAATGTTACGTTGCTCCTTCCTTTTAAGGTCGGTCCAAAGTTTTCCAACATGATCGTATCGCCGTGACACAGTATTACCACACCATGGATATAATGTTTATTAATTCAGTAAAATCAAATTGAATAATTAACAACGACAAGACGATACAAGACGACAAAAGTACTGATTCGGCTATTGACACATTTTTTCCTGTTTGCTTGGAAATCAATTTTAATACATGATACACACTACATGAATTAATTTTAATGAATATCAAAAACGTTTACTTTTAAAATACAAAGAGACGGGAAGAGAGAGGGAGAGAGAGAGAGAGAGAGAGAGAGAGAGAGAGAGAGAGAGAGCGGGAAAGGGAGAGAGAGTGGGGGGGGGGGGGGAGAGAAAGAGAGAGAGAGAGAAAGAGAGAGAGAGAGAGGGGGGGGGTAATTAGAGACACATAGGGAGAGGCAGAGAGAGAGAGAGACAGAGATATAGAGAGCGAGAGATAGATAGAGACATACAGGGAGAGGGATAGAGAGAGAGAGAGACAGAGAGAGAGAGAGAGAGAGAGAGATAACTCTCCGTGGGTACTACGTTCGTCTGACATGAATGGCATTCCAATCATTCCCCATTTCTCCCCCGCATGTCAATTTCATACGTATCTGATATCTACATTTACCCGTTACTTTACAGCTTCCAAGATGACAGGATGTGAGATATCTACGAGCACAGGTATGCTACATTCCTGAACTGTAGCAGTATACAAGCAAAGACGTGGTAGTCTTAAACGTTTTATCGTCGCACAGTTCTTAGCATTGCAGTGGAATTTGTATTTTTCATTGTTGTCTTTCTTCATGGCAGCCTTAATATTTGTTGGACTGATATTTCAGACTAGTTTCTACCCTGTTTGAAAAAAAATAATTGAAAGAGATACATATAAGTATCCAAGTATCCAAGTATATGTACACATATACATAAGCAACACACCCACCACACACACACACACACACACACACACACACACACACACATGTCTATACACACACCACGCACACACACAGACAACATACACAGACAGACATACATACCGATAGACAGACAGAAAGACACACACACACACAAACGCACACACACACACACACACACACACACACACACACACACACACACACATACTTCCATTGCCTTGTTCACATACCTCTTGGGCAGGAACAACATGACATCCGAGACCAGGGACCCGAGATAATCACTTGACAGCTTTAAGATGACTCCTGAACTTTTGATGACGACCGTCAATTTGCCATCAAGACAGAGCCGATATCCGTGACATTTCTCATGAGCCAATATCCGGCAGACAGCTGTTCGACAAATATTCCGTATTTCATTTGGCCCTATACATTATGATGGATTGTTACATACGTCCCAGATCTATTCGTCTTTCTGGATATAAAGAGCGTGTCTCCAGAAGGAGCTATACCCATTTTTTTCATCCATTTTCCATTTACGTATTACGTATCGCAACAGTGAGAAGCATGTTAGCTTTTGGTGGAGCGAGAAGTTAAGACTTGTCAAAAGAGCAAAACCGTCTATAGTCGCAGAAAAAGAAAATAGTTTCCCATAGGCGTCTGTGCAAAGTCAAGTCAAGAAAAATCAATTTTTCTCTGTTGTTTGCAAAGTGGATTTAGCACCTTTTTAGAAGATCCTTTGCTAAATCCGTAGATATGCCACGTGCGCCTTTCATCACACGAAGCTCACACCGACCCATTGAAGCAGCAGTTTATTTGGTACACAAAGGATTTAGTTGATATATTTTGTCATTTAAGGAGAAAGGAAGAAGTAATTGAGATATAGAACATGTAGATGTAAGGAAGTTTGATTTCTCCCGAAATTGCAATAATGTAACGTAAGATATGATGTATATTAGAAAGGTTTTAGAATAGCAATGGACAGTAAACGTGGAACTCCACTCTGCTTCCTTGGAACTACCCCCCCCCCCCCCCCCCAAAAAAAAAAAAAAAAAAAATAATAATAAAAAAAAAATAAAATAAGAATAAACGATAAATGAATAAAATGAAATGAAAAAAGGAAAGACGATGATTTAAAAGAATTAAATGGAAATAAAATAAATGAATAATAAATATATACATACCAATCAAAATGAAAATGAATTATAGAACGATTTTGCTGCAAATGAGCGTCCCCAAATTATCGATGTTCGTATGATAAAAACGTTTATTATTTGTCTGCTTTTGCTCAAACACTTCTTGCTCTGCATTTGAGATTTGTCTGCTTCTATTTTCTATGGACTGGGGTTTCATTTTTTTAATGCCAAATTGGAAATCTGCAGGACTAAGATTAAGCACAATGGACCGTTCGTTGAAAGTCCACGATTTTATTGAATTGAGTGCAGAAAACGTAGAGCATAGCTGCGCCAGAGCCATCTCTACATGTTTTACACACTGACATAATATTATGTAACGATGTATAGATGTATAGATGGCTCCGAGCTTGCATCAAAGCTCCGTATGAATCTAGGTGACTCCGAGCTTGCGCCAGAGCTTTGTGTATAGCTAGCTCTGCCTTTCACCAGGGTCTAGCGCCATCTGTTGGTAGATATTTTAAAGTCGATATAAACCGTTTAGTATCGCGATTGAGGGTCCCATTATCATTTTGCTTATAAATAACATTGATATCTCACCTTGAGATGACTAATTTACGCGGCAAGTCTGTAGGCAAGAGTTCTGTATCATGGAAGTTTAGTCATATTTGGGATTTACCTTTAATCATAATCGCCAGCATAATTCATTAACATAAACACAAATATACAAAACACAAACATAGAACGTAATACACCAACGCGTAAACACATACACACACGCAGATCCAATGCAAGCGTACACACAAACGCAGACGTTTACACAAACACAAATAAATCGATGACTGTTGCCTTTTTCTAGTTTGGGATCTCGTGAAAGGTTGGACAGACGGCAGGTCGCACGATGCCGCAATCTTGCAATCATTGGTAATAACTAAT
>OZ022597.1:9697604-10045110 GCA_963669155.1 Arbacia lixula
TCTACTACTCCTACTACTACTACTACTACTACTACTACTACTACTACTACAACTACTACTACTACCACTACTACTACTAATAATAATGATAATAATAATACAAAGCATTTATTTAACGCATAATACGGACGTTTTTATGAATTAAACTAGAAACACTAAAGTGTTACTAAATTCCCACTAATCTATGTAAAATTATCCACTGAAAACGAATTTCACATTTGTTTGCCGATATAAAGTCTAATTTTGACGAACATTTGAAAAAAAAAACCCGCACGCCTCCAGTGACGTAGCAGAAGTGAAAAAATCTGAATGACAAGATACAGGTGAATGCAAAAACGCGTTACTACGCAGTTAAGGGGGGAGGTGTGAATACATTCATTACGAAAATGGTCTATTGTTGACTTCCGTACACGCCGTTGGCATTTATGGCATTTGACCTCTGCTACGTCACTGGTGGCGTGCTTTTTTTTTCTTCAAATTTTCTTCAAAATGAGACTTTATTGCGGCAAACAAATGTGAAATTCGTTTTCAGTGGATAATGTCACATAGATTAATGCGAACTTATTTTTCTAATTTAGTAACCCTTTAAGTAATTCAAAAAGAATAAGATAATGGGTAAATACTAAAAATCAACGTTGATGTGCACCTCTATTGACCGACCCAAAACTGTGATATTCCAGGGCATCATTTATTAAAAAGGTAAGTTTTCAGCAGGGTCTTAAACTGATTCACAGAAGTGGCTCGATGTATATTGGCAGGTAGAGAATTCCAGAGAGAAGGGTAATTACAGAAAAAAAAATCACGACCACCGTATTTTGTGGAAGTATAAGAGGTCCAGAAGTTAATTGCATTGTAGAAGATGTATAAGTCAATGCAGTTTTAATCATTCACGTATTGTACACGATGCTTGGCAAATCATGGTACTAAACTGAGTACGAAATGACCCAAACCAGCATGACCGCTCTTTCACTCATTTATAAATAAACATCTTTTTTTCTTCTCCCCCTCTCTCTCTTTCCACCCTCTCTTTATTCCACAAACGCAAATACCCTTAAAAACACACACACTCACTCACATATGACATGTATGATTACAGGCAGCCACGTCTCTACACAGATTTCGCATATGTTGCAACATACATGCATTTTACGATTGCGAACATCCTAAATCTTTGTAATAAACATGAGAACATCAATCTGCTTACAATATCTCTCTTCCTTAGTTTCCGCAGATGCTATATTTTATTTTTTTTCTCAACTTACCCGTCTCACAAGCCACCATTTTTTTAAAATCTGTCTTCATTCTTTCCTCTCTACGCCCTTCTGGTCTTCACGATTCTGTCTTGCTCTCTCTTGCTCTCTCTCTCTCTCACTCTCTCCTCCCCCTCCCTCTCCCCCATGTCTATCCCTATTTCTGTCTTTCGCTAATTCTTCTGCATCCCTCTCATTTCACTTTCTATGTACCTCTTTTTCTCCTCCCTTCTCTTTCCATGCGTCCCCCTCATTCTGTCATTCTCTTCCTGTCTCTAACTCTCGACACCTCTCTCTCTCTCTCTCTCTCTCTCTCTCTCTCTCTCTCTCTCTCTCACTCTCTCCTCCCCCTCCCTCTCCCCCATGTCTATCCCTATTCCTCTTTTCCCCTAATTCTTCTGCATCCCTCTCATTTCACTTTCTATGTACCTCTTTTTCTCCTCCCTTCTCTTTCCATGCGCCCCCCTCATTCTGTCATTCTCTTCCTGTCTCTAACTCTCGACACCTCTCTCTCTCTCTCTCTCTCTCTCTCTCTCTCTCTCTCCCTCTCTCCCTCTCTTTCATTCTCTCTACACTTCTCTCCAAGGCTCTTACATTCCCTCCCAACCACTCACCCAATATCTACCGAGACCCCATTCTCCACAAATCACTTCACAGATACCTCTCAGTCGTAAAGTAAAAGCCCCTTACTCAAACATAAGTTCCTAGCCTTAAGTTCAGGCTCTATGTCACGGTAAAACTGACGTACACAACGATCTGACTGTAGTAGTTTAAGTAATTTTCTTCGACTCATACAACATACTTAAGAAATACGGTTAGTTGAATTGTCCGCGAGAAAGGATTTTTTTTTTCTATATTAATGTATATGTCATTGCTTAACATTTACTCGACTGATATCGAGATGCGGAACCACATTTACCTGCTTTCAACAACTTACATCAAACATAAATGACAAATGAACAAGCATACAGAAACACGACTAAAGACGCAAACCGAAGTGTTATACATGATAAAAGATCACTGAGAATCGAAATGAATGTGATCATTGTTAATCTTTAACATTCTCATGAAATTATGGAATATATTTAACAATGTCATGCCCAACTGATTTCGTTGTACACCCCTTATTCTCGTAGACTCATTGATATGTCGTCTTTGTGTATTCAGACAATGTATATTTGTTCGTGTTCATAATTATGTTTAATACAATACTTTGTAAAACCATGTTCTGGCGTATGATTTGTGATGAATTATATAGATAAAAATAACATATGTATGATGTAAGTTTTATACGAATTGAAAACGCTAAACATGTTCAACTAAAAATCTTCTATATATAACTATGTATGATTAACTTCAATTAAAATTTGTTATTTATGCATTGAACATTCCAATTGCATTGAATGAGATTTTATATATACACATTATGAACGTATCTCTGAAACTTGATATCATAATAATCCAAGAGGCTGGAAATAGGCTAGTGATATGTGAGCACGTGACCGGAATGCAATCGCCAGGCTCAGTACACCCCCAATCTCCATCCATCAACACCTCCTCCATGCACGGTAAGTAAGTAGGCTGCAAATCATAGCAACACCGTGTACACATGTCGCCGCATTGGCGGTTAATCTACGCGCTTTAAAGGGATAGCTCACACTAAAATTTAGTTAATTTCAATAAAAGCATAAGGGTAAAAGAAACATATTAGTGAAGGTTTGATGAAAATCCGTCAAAGGATAAAGAAGTTATGACCTTTTAAAGTTTTGATTTCTTGACAAGGTCCTCCTCCGTAATGTTGTGTAAATTGTTTTTCTCGAAATTGTGCATTTTCTCAAAAAAGATACGTATCCTTTTACCTGTGCATTTGATACATTATTAGAAATACGTTTTTACACACAAAAATGAATGAACAACTATCCTTCCGATGTCTAAAACAGAAAAATAGCAATTTATGGATTTTTTTGTATACAACATTTGGGAGAGCATCTCGCACGTGACGTAACAAAAGTGAAATTTCAAAAGATCATAACTTTCTTATCCTTTGATGCATTTTCGTCAAACCTTCACTTATACGTTTCTCTCACGTTTCTGTGTTCAGTGGGCATCACAATACAGAGACTTCACCAAGAATAAGTCAATGTAGCTTTTAGGCACGATAACTAATTCTTCGCTTCTTCAGATAGTCTCGTTAGTAAGAACCAATGCATACATAAATGATATATTGCAAACTGACCTTACCACTATAGTTTGGTAGATATATGGTGTATATACAGTATATATATATAT
Organism: Arbacia lixula; assembly: GCA_963669155.1. NCBI lineage: Eukaryota > Metazoa > Echinodermata > Echinoidea > Arbacioida > Arbaciidae > Arbacia > Arbacia lixula. The sequence continues at coordinate 9,701,144 of OZ022597.1, forward strand.
ATATCCGCTCTCCGCTCTGCCGCATACACCATGCAGCATCGAGCACTGTTAGCCTATCCTCCTCACAACAAATCTCGCTGGATATACATACATATATATATATATATATAGCACGTACAATTACACTTGTAATATCAACTGCCCATACTGTACTTAGCGTTGTATTTTGGGTTTTCCTGATTACCTACTCTTTTTATCATTGTGCAATATCCCTTTCATTCTGCTACATCTCTAAATGTGTGCAATGCTTTATCATATAGGTATCAATTGACATCACATGATATGAAGTTGTTAATATTCCTGTTGATTTTACTGTGTTATGCCTTGTCCATTGAATTTGTTACAAATATTGAGACGTTCTGTATTGATCTATTATTGTTATTGTTATGTATTATAATGTATTCTTTTTTTTTATCCGTCAGGGCCCTTAGGGACAACATTTTTCTGAAGAGGCCATTCTACTTCAGTAACACTGGAAATACATACATAAATAAATATATGATTACTAAAATGCCCCAAAGCCTTGAGGCTAGGCCACATGAACCCGCTGTGAAGGCGACCGACTCTTATTCAGTGGACCGGATTATGTTCATCCGTCATCGTGCAGCTCATTACAGTTAGTTGAGTGTGTTGCGATCACGATTTCCATCTCGCTCCAACGGGTGCACGAGAATTGAATGAATCACTCTCAAATGAATACTTTAACATCTTCGGTAGAGAGGCACAGTAGCTAAGAGTAAGTGAGGCTTTTCTCAATTTCTTCATTCAAAAGACACTTGATATTGAACTATGTACACAGACCACTGTTATATTAGTCCCATTAGTTCATTTTTGCGTTTGGTTCAGTATCCCGTGAGCGGCAGAGGTTTATGTAGGTTTCAAATAGGTGTAAATAATGTTTATAAAGAAGACATTTCTGTACATGCATTTGGTTCCCTCGTGATCGTCTGCAAGGACATGTTATAATATGATCGTTCATTAATGATGACAAATCCACATATAAACTAATATTAAGACCTGACGGTTTTAAAACGTTAACATGTATTTAATTGTAAACTTTCCATATGTCGTGACACATAAATCCCTTTTGTGATGTTTGCATATTCTGTTAAAAGCATTTATCTCGGGAGGTATCAACACACACACACACACACACACACACACACACACACACGCACACACACATACACACACATACGCACGAGCGCACACACATACAGCCAAAGAACAATTATAATTGGATTGCGTTATGATATGATTCGTGAGAAAGATTAATTCCTACTTGGTCGCAGTTAATTGTTGTGATTAATTGTGATTAGACATGAGATTGACCACTTCATCATTGATTGCACTTCGTCTTTTATTGTGACATGACTAATGCATACAACACAGAGAAACGTACGTCCATGTACAATATTAAATGATATAATATATCACGCTATATCTTATAATATCAAATATTACTATATTAAACTATATTTATTGATTTTTATCATATGATATGATATTACTATCATTCCACATCATATTATATTATATTGAACAGTATCACATTATACACTCTTATACCAGGTAATATCATGATATATCGCGTATTTTGGACGAGTGCAGAGAAACTACGCGTTTGTCTCCCGTTTAGCATAGTCATCGCAGACCAAATTCTTTCTACCTAGTTGCCGTCTAGCGGGAACACGCCATTCATGACTGGTGCTTTGCAGGTAACGAGGTATCCGGGGTCTGATTTACGCCACCTGGAGTACCGATCTCTCAGGCTAAGTGCCCGGCTATAAACCATCTAGATATCACGATGGCAATAAGCAGTAAATCTCAATTAAAGACCCATCTTCGTGAGGACGATTGGCCCTTGTAAATGCCAAGAGTGCACGGGCCCGCCGTTCTGAATTCACCCCGATGCGTGCCGTGACCCATTCTCTGTATTTGGTTTCTACCCCCGCCCCCCCCCCCCCTATCTCTTTCTTTCTCTCTCTCTCCCTGATTCTTTGAGCTCCACCCCTTCTCGTATCGTTTCTTAAAAGTATTCCTTTTAGCCTCTACATACACTGACTAAAATAGCTATTTTCTTTTTTGTCGTCACTCCTTACCTTATCTCATCTTGTCTTTTTGTGTGTCTCTCTTTATCATTCTAATACTACATTTTCTTCGTCTCTTTTCTCCCCTTCGCTCCTCCTTCTCCGTTTTCTCTTCGACCCTCTCTTATTTTTTTGTAACCTCGTTCTAGCATCCCTTTGTGCAGTCTGTTCAGGCGCCATTTCTGCTCTTTTCCTCTCAATGTGCGTCGGTGTCTGTCTGCCTGTCTCTCTCTATGTCCTCCCCCCTCTCTGTTTTCTGCCGCTCCCTTTCTCTCTCTCACTGTCACTCTGATCCTTTGTTTTCCTCATTCTGTTTTCCCTTAGTAAAGTTTGCCTCGCAATCTTCATGATCTATCCCTATGTGTTTGTGCGTATCTTTCACTTACTTTCACCACTCATTCACTCTTTCTTAGTTGCATAAGGATTGCGGCAGTTACTCTAGTCATCGTGTTTGTTCGTTTCCTCTCATTTCATGTCTATCGACCATGATCTGTTTCTTTGTATGTTTTTCTCTTTCTTTCTGTCTGTGTGTCTTGATCTCTCTCTCTCTCTCTCTCTCTCTCTCTCTCTCCCCCTCTCTCTTTCTCTCCCTCTCTTAGACTACTTTTCTTCTTACATATCACTAGCTACCATCCGTTTTCTTCCATCGCGTCTATATATCTCTTTCATTCTCCTCCCCCCTCTCCTTCCCCCTCCCTCTCCCCTCCCCCTCTCCTTCCCCCTCCCTTCCCCTCCCCCACTCCCTTCTCCCTCCCCTCTTCCTAACCCCTTTCCACCCACTTTTACCCCCTCCTATTGTCTACTCTCATCGCCATCTTCATTAGAGCAAGCCAAAACGCATCAAGGTAATTGCGATTACGCTTTCCTGTCACGAATTACGTTCCGATCGACCTTTTCAAACTAATTAAGCGACGAAACAAGCAAATTGCCCGATAATAATTTACTCGGAGTTAGCTTTGGCCAACATACCCTACCCTCATAAGAGCCATGTAAAGAAAGCTTTCACACAGCAAATAGATCAAAGGAATTAATTAGATCAAAGGTAGCTGTATATATCTAAGTGCACATTAATTTTTGCACAAAAAGCAAAAGTCAAATGAAAAATGAACCAAGGAAAGCGCAGTCAATACAAAGGACAAACTTAAAATAATTAGAATAATATTTCCCTTTTTTAATAGTGATATTTTGAGGTATTCGTTGAAAGCATAGACATTTTGTTTTCTCTAACTATGTATGTACCATACAAGAATAAGTCATTTCGTAATTGCAATCTGCGCATGAGCAGATTATTGCTGGTAGAAAATTATATTGGGTTAATGGTACTACTCATAGAGTAAAAATGGAAATTCATTAGATAGTCAACTACATTTCAACTGATTATAATGCAGATCTGACAACAGCTATTCAGCGCTGAGAAGGTAGTGAAAAAACATTCCACCATGTGAACCCGACTTCATTGTTGTTTAGGGAACACTGTAAAATGTCTTTACATCCATCATCTAGCAATACTTCATAAAAAAAAATCCTAGTCAGCAGTCTAGTAGTATCTATTCAGTGGATTGTCCAGTCATGGTGTGATATGGCCCCAGGCCTATTGCTAGCACGAATTATACTGGAGATAGTGATGAATTTTATGTGGAACAGGAGGGGTGAAGGGCCACCGCAGATGACACGATCCGACCAACCGTAAGACTCTGCGACTGGCTAAATTGCAGGACCCGGCCATTGGATTTGTGCACGACAGTGACGTCATATTTCCATTCGTAGGCCCTTGCGACTGCAGGATCGTGGCAAAATCGTGTCATCTTCTGTAATCTGGTAATCCAGCTGAACATGCTGAATAAGCCATTTCCGTAATGTATTCTCAACTTTCCCCTAACTGCCTGGTGACGCGGTATTACATTCACCTGTTTTTAGTGATTCAGTTGGAATGGATGGAACGCACTCTGAATCTATTAGCTGTTGCTACTCGGACAAATCTCTGTCAAAACTTGGAATTACCATATTATAAAGCAACGTATTTTTGAACGACGGTAATAAAATTGGCATACATAGCGAAAATAGTCTATTGAGAGTAACGTATCTTGAACAATGTGGCTGTATACAGGGTATGGGAAGATAGAATGTGTGTGAAGTACCGGTACAAATATACAACTTTCGTTATGTATGCATATGTATTTTATTCACGTCATTCAAACAATACGTTACCAATGGTAATCCCAAAGCTTGTCCGAGGTTTGTTCGAGTATCAACAACTAATAGATTCAAAGTGCATTCCACCCATTAAATCTGAATGACTAAATACAAGTGAACGCAATAACATGTTACTACGCAGACTTTAGGGGGGGAAGTTGTGAATACATTACGAAAACTGTGTATTAGCACTAGCAATGCCGCATTAAAAGATGGCATATGAAATACTTGATTTACGCGGATGAGTTCATCTCAAGCAATGAAAATGATATGATTTTAAAATTGCTAGCTGGGGGATCAGACTTGCTAATTTGCGATGACTCATCGGGAAAGACAAACCTAAGACGCAAATCTTCATTACCATGGATCAAGATGTGGATAGCAATACAAGTAGTCTCATTTCATAAAGCGGTAGTTACTAGTTCTACGTTACCCATGGAAACTCCTACAAGACATTTTGATCTGTGTGATCATCAACGATGCACAAAGCAGGAATGTTCAATTACGAAGATTGTAAAGAGCGAACTATGTACTTAATAAGACACTTTGATATATCCCCGTCATTTGAATCGTTGTTTGATATCGATCATTCAGTCCATTTACAATGATTTACAATCCATGTACAATCAACTGTGCAATTTTGGATCCATTCATCGTGCAATTTTGGATCCATACGATATTGACCATTGCACGCTCGCCGAGACCACCAGTACTCGTGTGTATTGTGTATGCGAACCGCAACCGCTCAGCAGCTGTACTTGTGCATATGTATATCGAGCTAATTTGGTGTCATATAAAACAAATAATGAATGGCTTTTCATTCGCGCAATAGACAGAATATTTCATTCGGTGAAAGATGAAATGAATGATCCATTCAACTCGGATACGGTTCGTTGAATGGATATTTTCATCTTTCACCTCATGAAATATTCTGTCCATTGCATTCACAAAGATTCACTATTCATATAATGAATTATAAACAAGTCTGCGCCATTGTGAAAAAAAGTTACAAATTCATTTTGTATATAATAAGTATTAATGAATATGATTCAAACACAATGTGTATTAGTATATATGTGTATTGTATTATGTATATATATATATATATATATATATATATATATATATATATATACATAATACAATTTACATATTTAGGATGTTTAGGATGTTCTTGTGTGTGAGTGAGGGTGAGGGTGAGCGTGTGTGAAGAAGGTACCATTAGGAAGATTGTAAAGAGCAAAATTTTTACCACGCCATTGTGAATAAATGTTACAAATTCACTTTGTATACAATATAATACGTATTAATACCAATACAATACTATATACAATAGTATTTTTGTGTATTGATATTATGTATATCTAAGATGCACTTGTGTGTGAGTGAGGGTGAGTGTGTGATTGTGTATGTGACTCCACGCGCAGCGACAAACCTAAGTGGTTGCAAGGGCTTTTACCCCGCCTGCTCTACCCGGCGGAAAATGCGGCCAAGGGTCTTGTTTTCCAGCTCGCTTGGTGAGTGTAGTCCCTACGGGTGAATGTAGACATGTAGATTTAAAGAGGGGGGACTCCTCGCCCTACTTCATTATCACACACATGCCTACACACAAACATAGGTATAGACACCCAGACATACATAATGTAATATATATTATGTATGTACAAACATACACGCATACAAACAAGCAATACATATACACAGAAACGCACACGAGCACAGACATGATATATACGCACATACCTTCATTAATATCAACATACATGCAAGCATACAAACATATATATGTAGAGAGAAAGATAGAGAACGAGAGCGAGCGAACGATTGGTTTGAAGAGCAAACTGCCTCAAACATGGTTAAAAGTGTATTACACTTTAAGCATGCATCTCATGTTTGTATTCTTCCCCTCCCCCTCCCTCTTCCCATCCTTCAAAATGTCAAATGCGTTCAAAGTGAAAAGTTTTCCAATCCAAAATTGATTTTCCACATGTCTCTCACAAAGATATACACACAATTTAAATGAGGTAAGTCATAAACAAGTTCCGACTGCAGTTCCTCCTTCTGTCTCTCCCCCACCCTCTCGGCTGTACCCACCTCCACGCCCGAACCCCCTTTCTCTAGGCCCCCCGAACAAAATGACCGTCCGCATTTCGAGAGGCGAAGGTATGAGATAGCAATTTGCAGTTTCCAATCAGTGCTGATACAATAAAGAATGCCGTAATTACACACACACTACCCATCGCTAGAATAATCTCTCCGCGCAAATTGATCCCCACTGGCAAGCTAACGGTACTCACAGGAAACAGGACGTCGAGGGAAAAATCTACATGAGGGAGAGAGAGGGGGACCGGGAGTGCGAGGGGCGGAGCGCGGGTGGGGGCGGTATATATTTGGAAAAGGAAAACCCCACCGCGAAGGGAAAACACGGTGGTGATATCTGGATATTAGGGTAAAGAACCATTACATAAGGCTGCAGGGAAAATGCATGGATAAAGGAATGGGATGGGGTATATGAGAATGGGGGAGAGGGGGTGTGGGAAATTAGGAAACGAGGATGTCATTGTCCTGAGAGTTTAATCAAATATTCATGAGATACATGCATTTTACAAATGTACAAATCGTGATTTCCTTGACGTGATTTAAGATTCTAATCTCATCGAATAACTTTGCGACTGAAGGAATCGGACATGGTAAGAGGCAGGCGCGGTACTTTACAGCAGTTGTGAACAGTCGTGGATAACATCCATGGAATTCCTCCCTAATTACTATTGAATCAAGCCTCAGCAGGCGACATTGTAGACTCGAAACAAGGCAGTACAGGGATATTTTTTTCGTAATCTCTTCTTCTCTCGCACCCTTCCTACAGCTGCACCAATGCAGTTCTCAATCTTCTTTCTCACGTGTCTCTTCCGTTCATGTGTGTGCGTGCGGAACGGTATGTGTTTGTTTGTATGTATTTTTGTATGTGTGTATGTGTCTGTGTGTATGCGTGTATGTGTGTATGTGTCTATCTGTATGTGTGTGTATGTGTGCGCGCGTGTGTGTCCCATTTTCTCCCGCTCTTCCTCTCTCATTTTCTCATCGCATTCGTATTTTCATATCTTCTTAAGACTATAACACACACATACACACGGCCGCACATACACATAAACACACACACATACACACACAAATACACACACACAAACATACATAAATGCACACACAAACAAAAACACATAAACACACACATACACACACAAACACAAACACACACACAAACACACACAAACACACAGACACAAACAAACAAACACACACACGCATACCAGTTTTCACCTTCCTTACATCACCCCCATTCCTTCTTTCTCGATCCAATAGCTGTCTTGCACATAGGCACGCAGGCATGTGTAACAGAGTATTTAAATACAGCCACAGAAGCTTCACACTGTGTGTGTCAAGACCTAGCTTTCCTCTTAATTATGGGTGTCAAAAAAGAGCGGATTGGAGCGGAGCGTAGCCTATATTTCAGTTCTTTGTAATCAATGAAAGTGGATACCTCATGGTTCAACATTCGCTTAGTCTACGTATCAAGACCCAGGTGATATACCCGGGTAGTTAGTCTGAATTCGAGACTCCCTCACTAATTTTGTACCAACAGACAGGGTAAGCACAGCTTAGTCTACGTATCAAGACCCAGATGATATACTCGTGCAGCTAGTCTGCGATTCCAGACTTCGTTATTAGTTGTGTACCTACAGGAAGGATAAACGCAGCTTAGTCTACGTTTGAAGACCCCATATGGTATACTTGGGCAGCTAGTCTAGAGACCAGAATTTCCTATTAGTTTGTTTACCAACAGAAAGGATAAACACACCTTAGCCGAAGTATCAATACTCAAAAGGAAGTCCCATGCGGACTATTCTGCAATTTCAGAAATAATTAACAACCATGTTCTATGAAAGCATGACAAAAAGAAGAAATCCCCTTATTCTTAAAACGTTTATGTGACGCCTGGTCGAATTTACTCTAGCTCTACCTAAAGGCCCATATTCTGAACAGAGGTTTACTGCATACAGTATACTAAACCTGGACTAACTTAATGGGACGCCAAGTGAAACAAGAAACCTTATTATTGATTAGATATTACTGTTATTTTTTGGCCACATGATTACTACGACGAAAAATTGAAATGGACTGCTGTGATTCTGTCATGGAATTCAATGATTTTGTGACAGCTTTAATCATCATAATAATAATAATAATAATAATTATAATAATGATAACGATTATGATAATTACAATAATGGTAATAATAATGATAATAATAATGATGATAATAATGATGATAATAATAATAATAATAATAATAATAATAACACTAAAAATTATAATATTAATAATAATGCTCGTTTCTTATATAGCGCAAAACCCATGGCTAGAACATGTAGAAAGTATGTCCCTTTGCGCCCCAAAAAGTTAGTCTACGTTTAGTACACCGTCTAACTTAATCCACCGTTGTGGAAACAGGAATTAGACCTGATAATGTGGTACATGCACATTGTTTGGAATAGGAGAGGAAAAAGGGTATACGTGTAGCAGTAACACGGGTGGCCATCGCGTTACAGCGCCGCTTGTCATGCTTGTGGCAAAGTAGCGTTTTGTGAATTTCCTTGAAAACATGCTAAATGGGCGTCTGCAATAGCCCGATGTGGCGAACTCGATAGCTATTTCGTGACCGAGAAAGCTAGCCAGATCAGGCGAAATAGCTAGCTATTTGGTCGAGAAAAAACCCCCAAGAAATATTGCGCTAGATGTCTAAAAAGTGAGCTAATTCGTGACCTAGCTTGCTATTTCGCGGAGCATCTTCATTAGCCTGAAACTTTTTCGATTCCATATTGCATCAGTGCGCGATCCCGATCACATTGAACAGCTGAGGCGTTGCTTTAACGTTATTTCATTATACGTGGGTAAACATGGTAAAGGCGAATTCACAATCGGAGCCCACAACTAAAGTCCTCTTGTCGCCCTATTTCCGTCGCACACTGCGACATCCAGCTAATCTATGCAGCCTGAGTTTCGTGCTACATAACGCGACTGCAACTTCAAGCTTGTTTCCCGGATCAGCAAACTAGCTCTCTATTTTGTAAGACCGGGCTAATGCAGACGCACCTTAAGTCCCTTTAATGTTAAACTTAGGCCACTCTCCCCTGTTGTGCCCCTGCATTCTGGCAGCCTTGGGAGTCATGTCTTGCATGCCTGTGCTCGGGCTTTCACAAGCACTAAGCAGCTAATTACCCCCTGGCCTGAGCTTAAAGGGGGTCAAATCTAGATGCGGTGACCTTTAATTTTTGCCCTTCATTTCAAAATATGACTGCATCGGTACAGCCATACATCAGAATACACCCCGTCTCTCTCTCTCCTCTCTCTCTCTCTCCATCTCTCTCTATCTCTCTCTCTCTTTTTATCTCTCTCTCTCTCTCTTTCTCTCTCCCTCTTTCTCTCTCTCCCCTTCTCTCTCTCTCCTTCTCTCTCTCTCTCTCTCTCTCCCACACACGCACACACACACACACGCACACACGCAATAAACCAAGTAGTTGCATGTATATCATCAAATCAAAGAGGGAAACCTCGTTAAAAAAAACTCTGAAATTGCATTTAATTTGCATTCTCCGTATACATATCGCGGTGCATGTTTACACTCGGGATATTCTTCTCAGCTCTCTAATACACAGCATATGGATAACATTTCGCCACAAGGAGATAATGCTGATTAAAGGGAATATACTGTACTGGGAAGACACAAAGCCTCCAAAATGGTGACCGTGAGCAATCTTCTTGCCTATGGTCTTGAATTCATGCATTGTCCATTTTAGAAACTTGCTGATAATTGGAGTAATTTGGAGTAATCCTCAAAATGTTCGGGCCGAACACTTTAAGGACTTGTGATTTAACCGCTGATTACTCCAAATGTGGATAATTTGAGGGAAAATAACTATCAATAGGTTTCTAAAATGGACAAACATGAATTTTAAGACCATTGGCAAGAAAATTGCTTATGATCACCGTTTTGAAGGTTTTTTGTCTTCCCAGTACAGTATATGACCTTTAAGATGTCTGGATGACATCATGAAGGATGTCGTATGTTATAGAATACGTGTGAAGGGTTCTCATTGCTGGGGCAGATGCCTTGAACAAGGTGAAGTAGTTATGAGCGGCTGTCGCTTTCTAGCATGGCTTTAGAGAAACATTTGTATTTGGAACTCAATGCCAATTGCAGTAATTATCCATCAAGTAATCCTGTCATAGGTGTAAAAATAGTTAACTCTTCATTGATGGTTTTTTGGACAATTCATGCATACAAAATGCATAGAGCAGTTGTTCGGCTGGCACAAAAAGAATTTAAGTTACTTAAAAATTATATTAAATTAAAAATCAAACAGATTTGCATTTTGACTGGAACCGAAAGTTTAAGTCTTTCTTACACAAATCGTCCATCTCCGGTAGATGTGAACTCAACAGGATTTCTTTCAAACAGATACAGAAATAGGCGAGATACACCTGATCTCCCAATTACCCCACCCAAATACAGCTCGCTCTGCCTGTCTCCGCCCCCCTTTACCCTACCCCGCTCTCTCGTTCTGAGTATCTTCCACTCTCTCCTCTTCTTTTTGCTTCCTGTATTTCTCTAACTATGCAATTCATATTTCGCATGTTTAATGTCTCCCTGCTTTTTCCAACTCCTTTTTTCTGCTTCAATTCTCGCTTCTCTCCCCCGCTTCAATCTTCCTTCCCTCCTCCTTCTTTTCATGTTCTTGTTTCCTTCTCTTCTACTTCTCCTCCTCCTCCTCCTCCTCCTTCTCCTTCTTCATTTTCTTCTTCTTCTTCTTCTTCTTCTTCTTCTTCTTCTTCTTCTTCTTCTTCTTCTTCTTCTTCTTCTTCTTCTTCTTCTTCTTCTTCTTCTTCTTCTTTTTCTCCTTCTACTCCTCCTCATTCTATTTATCCTTCTTTTTCTTTTTCTTCTTCTCATCATTATTATTATTATCATTATCATCATCATCATCATCATCATCATCATCATCATCATCATCATCATCATCATCATCATCACCATCATCATCACCCCCTAGATCGTTACCATGGTCGCACCAGTACTACGAATGAAAACAATTCTTTATCAATCAAATACAGAATACAGGTGTCATATCCAATGGCACTATAACGTTTACATTCAATGCAAGATGCAAGCCAATCGCGTCATGCATAATCCTTTATTGCGACTCACATGTCATAAATAATCTGTTGGGAGCCTTAAAACCAACTCCGTTCCCATAGAAACTGAACTTGACAGAGACATAATGGTTAAATTGCTAATCGCCCTGAGCATATACACCCCTCCCCCTTTTTCACACCCATCGTATATCCAAACAGAGCGAGTGGCTGCATTAATGGTATCTGAAATGCATCAATAAGAGTATGGAAACATTACGAATCCATTTCACCAAGAAACACGTCTAGAAACATATTCCTGTCAAACCTGTCACTCATTGCGAATATCAAATGAAATACGGATTTCACGTTTACAGGAAAAGTTAACATAACGTACATTTTTACAATACGCACGCAGTTGTGACTATCTTTTAAAAATGTAACCAAAAAACAAATGTCCTTGATTGCATCATGAACGAATAGAATAGAATAAAATCTAACGTAAATGAATTGACAAAGGAGATGTAATACTCGTCTACCACACATCTCGTTTGCTCAACCATTCTCTTCAGGAAGATAAAACAGTTGAAGATCAATACTTAATGTGAGGAAATTGTTATTTTAATCAAAGGAAACAAAACGAGTTGTATGTATTTGACCTAGCCTGACATGTCCTTAACTCTCTATACGACATTGGTACATTTTTGATGACGTACTACACACCTATGTCACAGAGCAGTAGATTGTATCGGATGCAAAGGGTTTAGCACATTGATGTGCTGTTCGGGGGCGTTGCGTTCACACTGGACGCGTTCCTATTGTGCAATATTGGCTATGGAAGGCACAAGTGTGTTCATATGTTGGACAAAGTATCATAAAATTCTTGGGAAGAAGAAACTTTGATATGTATAGCTAAAAGGAAACATCTTCCTACCCTATGTTCGTTTATGTGTGGGTTCAGTGTGAACGCTTGTATGGTTTAAGATTCCAATACCATTGAATTACTAGTAGCTGTAAGCGACAAAACTGAATGCGAAGAAGCGTACGATGTTTGTAGAAGGAACAACATACATTTGTCTTTATTTGACAAGCATGACATTCACATGATTGATGAAGGGAATGGGGCGGAGAGGCGAGAGTGAGTGTGTATGTGCGTGAGAGAAAGAGAGAGAGAGAGAGAGAGAGAGAGAGGGGGGGGGGAGATTGTGAGAGTGAGAGAGGGAGATTGTGTGTGTGTGAGAGAGAGAGTTAGAGAGAGAGAGAGAGAGAGAGAGAGAGAGAGAGAGAGAGAGAGAGATTGTGAAATTGAGAGAGGGAAAGAAAAAAAAGGCACGGAGTGAGGGAGAGAGAGAGAGAGAGAGAGAGAGAGAGAGAGAGAGAGGGAGAGGGAGAGATTTATTATTATTATTATTATTTATTTATTTTTTTTTGGGGGGGAGGGGTGGGGGTTGGGGGAGGAGAAAAATGGATGGGAAGGGATATTGGAAATAACTAGCATAACGTTGGGGTGGGGGGGGGGGGGGAGCTGAGGAGAGAGTAGAAACATATGAAATTAGGAAGAGACAAAGGAAAAAAGGAGGAAGCTTAATATGGAAAGAGGGAGAAAGTGGGGGCAATGTGAAGATATACAGTGGAATAGAAAGAGGTAGAAAAAGGAAGATAGAGGTAAAAGGAAAAAAAATTGGAAAGAGATAACAAACAAGTATTGAAGAGAAAGAAAGAAATAGCAAGTAAATTACCATAATTTGATCACCGTCACGACCCCCATTTACATCATCCTCACTCACCAAGTTTATCCTGATCTCGATTATCATCATCACATCACCATTGTTGTCATCATTATTACGATTACCACCATTTCACGATTTCATCACCATCATCAGCATCGCACATCAGCATCATCATCATTTTCAGTACATATGTCAGAACCCCCCCCCCCCCCCCCCTCACGATCTGTCACCCTACTCCCGTAAAGACAGACCCTGGACAGACGAAGCAAGTGTTTATTATGTGTGTGTCTTAAGGATGTATTAGTTTGTATGTGTGTTGTGTGTATGTGTGTATCTGTATGCAAGTCTGTAAGCGCGTGTATGTCTGTGTTTGCGTCTGTGTGTTTGCAAGAGGGCGTTTATGCTTGCATGTATCTAACCTATAGTATGTGCGTGTGTGTATAATATTGGGGTTTTGTGTTTTTTACGTGTCTGTGTGAGTGTGTGTATATGTGTGTGTATGTTAGTGCGTGTATGTGTGTATGTGTGTATGTTAGTGCGCGTGTGTGAGTATACAGGTGTGTAAGTATGTGCATTTTTTTCAGTTTTATATAAGCAGGGTGGCCTCTCCAGCTATAAAACTGCTGTCACTGAGGGCCCTGACGGATGACAAATACATTACGATACATACCAACGACAATAATCATGATAATAGATCAATGCAAAACATATCAACATTTTTAAAATTCAATGGACAAGACATAAGAAAGTTGATGTGTGCGTGTGTCTATGTGTGCGTGTGCCTATGTGTGCGTGTGTGCGCGGATTGCGTGTGTGTGTGTGAGTATGTGCATGCGTGTGCGTTGATGTGGGCGTGTGTCTGTGTGTGCGTGTGTGTGTGTGAGCTTGCATGTGTGTATGTGTGTGTGTGCGTTGATGTGGGCGTGTGTCTATGTGTGCGTGTGTGTGTGTGAACTTGCATGTGTGTATGTGTGTGTGTGCGTTGATGTGGGCGTGTGTCTATGTGCGCGTGTGTGTGTGTGGGCTTGCATGTGTGTATGTACGTTTGTGCGTTGATGTGGGCGTGGGTATATGTGTGCCTGTGTGGTGTGGATTTGCGTGTGTGTATGTGTGTGTGGGTTTGCGTGTGTGTGTATGTGTGTGTGTGTGTGTGTGCGTGTGTGTATTTGTGTGCGTGCGTGCGCGCTCATGGATACGTGACTGACCTGCGTTTGCAATTATTCGTGGCCATACTCGGTAAATTTGATATGGCCTGTAACCACAGGCATGGGACGATTAATTCAACATCGTGGTCTGATGAACAAACGAGCTGGGGCGCACTGGGAATGCAATGCATTCTCCTCGTCAGTGCTAGTTTTACTTCCAGGCTGTGACACGTTTAAAAAACAAGTCTCTATTGCACCTGTCGAGTTGGAGAAGACTAATCCATTGCATCCAACTGGGATGGCAGGGAGAGACGGTAGGTAGTCCCATCAGTGCTATACCTGAATATCAGTACGTGTGAGCACTTATGTAAGAAATATCCAACAGTCTTGGATCAAGGCTGTATGTTTCTTATGCCGAAGACAAAATCCTATTTTGTTTTGTTTCGTTCTCTTCCTCTGATGAATATAGTCTGGTAAGACTATGTATGTATGTATGTATGTATGTATGTATGGGTGTATGTATGTATGTAAACCGTCTTGAAGAATACTTTGTAACAAGTCTGATTCTTCAATAGTCTGTGGCAATCGCTAATCATATAAGCTGCAAAAAGAGTTTGTGTTTATCACAACTCTGTCTTCATGCATATTACTTCAGTCTTCATATGATGCTTCTGCATGTTGTCTTCTCTCTGCAACTAACTCATTCGGTATTTTTAGTTCTTCCACTTAAGACCCATCTGTTTTTGTACTTGCTTATCCTACCACTTCTCTTCACCCCCCATACACACATAAACACACCCACACACACACACGCGCACATACACACACACACAAACACACATACGCACACACACACACACACACAAACACACATACGCACACACACACACACAAACACACATACGCACACACACACACACACACACACACACACACACACACAAACACACATACGCACACCGTCACTCTCGTTTGTAGCTAGACCTCCGTTTGTCGCGCCCTGGTGCAGCCTCTATCTATTTAAGCTTTTTTTTTCTTTCTATTTCATCACTCTGCCTCGCATGGTAGGCCACTGTGACTTTAACTTTTTGTTCTTTTTATCACTTTCCAATAGACCATTTTCGTTATGTATGCAAGTACTATTCACATCGTTCAAACTATACGTTACAAATGGGAACCCCAAAACTTGTCAGAGGTTTGTCCGAGTAGCAACAACTAATAGATTCAAAGTGCATTCCATCCATTGAATCTGAATGACTAGATACAGGTGCATGAAATAACGCGTTACTGCGCAGCTAGGGGAAAGTTGTGAGTAAATTACGAAAGCGATATATTGTAATCATTACTACTCTGTTCTTTGTTTTCTGCCATTGTTATCTTTTATTGCATTTTCCCATTTCTCTTTCCCCTTTGATTATTTTCTTGCTCCAATTTTCATAGTCTGCTCGCTGCCTTCTTCTTCTTATTTATATATTCTATTGTTTGACCTATTTTATCATTCTTTATTGTATTCTTTCCCCCTTCCTCTTTTACTTTTACTTTTACTTTCTCTCCGTCTGATGTTATCTGTTATCATAATTCTCTCTCATCGTTAGTGTATTTCTTCTCTCTTCGCTGCATTCTCTCTACTCATCACCACTGCCCCTCCCTCATCTCAACCCATCATTTCTACCCCATCCCCCCTCTCATATCCCCACCACATCCCCCCTCCCTCATATGTCCACCATCCGACCTCATCCCCACATCTCCCCGTATCCCCCCTTATCTCCCCCACCCCTCTCATATCCCCACCCCACCCCCTTCCCTCATATGTCTACCATCCGACCTCATCAACACACCACCCCATATCCCCCTCATACCCCACCCTCACCCCGTATCTCCCACACCCTATCCTCCCCCCCCCCCTTCACTTCCCGCACCACCCCACCCGGACCCATTCCTTACACGTGGGCAGAGTCTGTTTGCATACTGCGCCCCTAACCCACTGTGACAACGTCAATCAATAGACCCGCCTGCAAGATCAATGCCAGAAGTAATTTTCCTTTACCAGATGAAAATATTGAAGGAGAAGAAAACCTTAACACAAAGTTTCTTTGATTGAAGTGATATAAAACCTTTATCTGTCAGGAGAATACGAGTCTATTGATTTCGTGCGTATTCCCAGGGTTGTGTGCAACGGCGCATACAGAGTTAAACCGCTTCGTATCTTATCATTAATACTCAAATTTACACCAACATGCTCCAAAAAGTTGTCCAATTTGGGCCAAATATCCAAACCTTGAAAACTTAAACAGCTTACAACATATCTTCATGCTAATGGTAATGAGGAAGTTAACCCTTAAATTACTTTGCCTTGAAAATCGCAAAGGCTTACTGCATAGTTTCATGTTAATGAGAGAGTTAACCCTTACATTATCAGGCCTTGAAAAACCCATTGGTGTACATCACATTTTCATGGCAATGGTAATGAGAGAGTTGACGCTTATATTACCAGGCCTTGAAAACTCCATTGACTCACTACACATCGTTATGCCAATGGTTATGTAAGAGTTGATCCTGACATTACCACGCCTTGAAAACCTTATTGGCTCACTACACATTTTTATGCCAATGGTGATGAGAGAGTTAATTCTTACATTACCACGCTTTGAAGACCTCATTGGCTCACTACACAATTTCATGCCAATGGTAATGAGAGAGTTAAGCCGCATATGGTAAGCAGGCAATG
The DNA here is from genome assembly GCA_963669155.1 of Arbacia lixula. Taxonomy (NCBI): domain Eukaryota; kingdom Metazoa; phylum Echinodermata; class Echinoidea; order Arbacioida; family Arbaciidae; genus Arbacia; species Arbacia lixula. The sequence goes on from OZ022597.1 coordinate 9,718,218, forward strand.
TAGTGTCTACCGATGATTGTGACGTGAATGGCATCTGGTACGCACACGCTGATGTAACTACAAGTGATTAACCCTTTGGCACCCAGCAAACGACTACTCTGTGGAGTGTGTGTGTTCCGCTGGCGCACAAGGCAATGACTGTACGACAAGGGTTAAAGTCCAGCCGATGGTATTGTACCGATCCTTTTATATTTATTTATTTATTTATTTATTTATTTATTTATTTATTTATTTATTTATCCATTCATTCATTCATGCATAGTTCAACAATAACAATCAATTTGATACGAAAAATAGCATATAAAGTATACATGTGACAAATAATGATCTATTAAAGTTATGTACAAAGCATCAAGACATACATATACTTGTACACAGTTGAACATACAGAGGTCTGACAATATAAGCTTACAGCTTGAAGGGTTGCCACACCTTTCTTAACAAAAAACCATAACAAATGCAGATAAGATAACACTCAATATAACATGCATTCAAAGTAATACTTGCTTGTTTTGATATATAAACCCTTACCTACACTTTATACAAAAATAGTATAAAGAAAATACAAGCAAAAATGAGAAGAGATGGGGAGGGGGGGGGGGGGAGGAGGAGGAGAGGTTGCCCAATGAACCACATTAATATGGAGTTGTCACATTCATATCAAAATATAAACGCCAATGATATTAATGATACAATAAACAGATGCAAAACAAGAACAAAAATGTCTGGTCGGTGTCGATTAATAGACCAAAAAACAAACAATCAGACAAAACAAATACACTAAGAAAATTAAGTAGTCATAGAAACTATGGACCACATAATTTAAGACAATCTCACATCAGGTTAACAAAACAAATTGATTGCTTATCATCAAAACAAGGTTATAAACAATTGTTTACATGTTAGAGAGGAGCATGTGCTTGACAGTACGTTTAAACGAATGTTCCGTTAACATATTGCAAAGTTCATTTGGTAAAGAATTCCACACATCTGGACCCCTATGCCTAATTGATTTATGTGCTAACATGGTGTGTGGATTGGATACATGCAACTTAGTCGCCTGTCTTGTTGGATTAATACTAGCATCGTCAGGGGAAAGAAAGTAGATATCATCATGCAAATGAAGTTGTCGTCTGTTTTGGTAAATGTATGACGCTTAGAATTACAAGCATTCTTGGAAATGCTTATGTGCTATAATACTTGTTATCGTTTTATAAATCTTAATCACCATAATCTTTTCCTAATTCTTCTTCTTCTTCTTCTTCCACTTCTTCTTCTTCTTCTACTTCTTCTTCTTCTTCTTCTTCCTTTTCTTCTTCTTCTTCTTTTTCTTCTTCTTCTTCTTCTTCTTCTTCTTCTTCTTCTTCTTCTTCTTCTTCTTCTTCTTCTTCTTCTTCTTCTTCTTCTTCTTCTTCTTCTTCTTCTTCGTCTTCTCCTTTTTCTTCTCCTTCTCTTCCTCAACCATCTCGTCCAATCCCGATATATGTTGTGGTAGTTCACCGTTACAGTCCATCTTCATAGAATCGTGAATCTATTTCGTATATCGTTTGTAGCGCCATGATTGCTTAGTATGATAACAACGCTAACGCAACGACATGCGACTCGCCAGCATTTCGTTTCAACTGACAAACTCGCTGCCGGCGGGGCCAAAATAAGCACATGCAGACAGATAGACAGACAGATAGACAGACAGACAAAATAGTGTCACACAGATACGTACATTGATTGATTTGCTAACGAACACCAATTTAAAGGAGAAAATCGCCGAAAAACAGCCAGCATTGTGTGGCTAATTTGTCACAGGGCAGTCACTAAACACGACAAGAAGTTTGAACTAGAATGAAGACTTTTTATTTCCTGTTCGCCACAAGCACATTTTTTTTTTATTAAAGGGCCCCTGGTAAGACAATTGTTGACTTATGTTGATGCAATTTAATATGTGTATGAAAATATCACTAACTGTTCAATGGAAATATGTGTCCTATATTTTCAAATAATTTTATATATTTTTTTCCGCACTGATAAGCCCCACCTCCAAAAATCCTCCAACTCAAGATTCCCCTTGTGACATCAACGGAGGTAGAAATTAGCACGATAATAGACAAAAGTTATGCACAAACTAAACATAGACTACCTGCAAGCGCTTATAATAGCATCACATGTGTGTCCAATGAAAATGTATTTTCCCCCTTGGCATAGCTAGCGCATTTCTGACATAAGGAAACGATTATTCCCACGTGAAAGTTTGTTAGGTGATATTGTGTGAAGACATGTGATGCTCTTTTGGTCAGGTGGAGGTAGTCATTGCAATGTTTAGTTCTGCCTATCATCGTGCTAATTTCTACCTTTGATGATGTCTAGGGGGAATCTTGAGTTGGAAGATATTCTGCAGGCGGCGCTTATCAATGCTGAGAAAAATAAAGAAAAATAATTTTAAAATATAGGCTATAAAATGTTATAAATGTTATAAACACATTAAGTTTCATCAACATAACTCAACATACATTTTGATGTCAGGGGCACTTTAACTATATGGTGTTCCCAGTATCCCTCCCCATTGACCATGTCACTAGATGCCTGAATGCTCTCAGACCTCGTGAAAGTGAATGGCTAAATAAACTATACGGGTATCATTATTTTACGTTTGATTTTAACTAATTATTATTCAGTCTTAAACAAGAAAGTCTAACACATTTCTTGAGGTACAGGGGATAAAGTAAAGCGCAAAATCGACTCATAGTGCATACTTCGTAACTAAATCGCCGCATTTCTTACGTTAATTTGTTACACGATATTATGAGCTTTCATCTTCACCTTAAGTAGATCCTGAAAATATATTGTGTAATTGACGTAGACAAATTTTTAACGCAGGTTCACACTGCATGGCCGAGCGAACTATTACGCAAAGCATAATTTCCTCGCACGTAGTTAAGTCTCTCAGTATCTAGCCATTAAAAAGCTATTCACTTTATACGCGTTTGTTTGCCTAATGTGATGAGAGGCTTCTGTGCAGAAGATTTAGGTCTCCGATTCTTCCACAACGCCCTGTGAATGAATAGGGCACTCGAGACGTTTCCCAAATGCAGTTTACGTAAGTTACATTTATCATGTCAACTACCATGACTATACCACCTCCAAAGAGCCTGCAACCATTTGAGTTGTTCATCTCCAACTTCTTTGCCATTATCGTCATATTCTTCTCATTCGTCACGTTCGTTTTTCTTCCTGTTTTGGTTTCTGTATTTATGTTCTTGTTCTTGTTGTTTCTTGTTGTTCTCGTTCTTGCTTTGCTTATATTCTTCCTCCTTCGTTTTCGTCTTTAGCTTTTTCTCTTTTCTCTTCTTTTTCCTCTCTTGTGTCCTTTTCGTAATTTTTCTCGTGTTTGTTCTATCCTAATATTTTGATCTCTCTTTATTCGCAACTTTTTATTTCCCTTTCTCCCTTTCTCTCTGTCTCTGTCTCTGTCTCTGTCTCTCTCTCTCTCTCTTTCCTCCCACACGTATACACATACATGTACACGCACACACACATACATACATACACGCACACACACACACACACACGCACACACTCACGTACACACACACATACACACTCAAACACATTCATTTCTCTCTTTCCCTCTCCATCCAACTCTCTCTCTCTTTATGTCTGTCACCTAGTATAGTTAATTTCATTCTCTCTCTCTCTCTCGCTTTCCTCCCACACGTATACACATACATACACACGCACACACACTCTCACGCACACACACAAACATACATTTTTTTGTGGCTCTGAAAAGAGCCGTACATACATACACACATACATACATACATACATACATACACGCACACACACATATTCATTTCTCTCTTTCCCTCTCCATCCAACTCTCTCTCTCTTTTAGTCTAGTAGCTAGGAGGGGTTCCCGTGCACCCCCCTTAAAACGATTAACCACTATGATTTTTAGATCCGCTAGAGTATCTACTTTATCAAGTTTAATGTTAACATTTGATAAAAAGGTCCCTGGAGATTTGGGGGCCATTTAATTGGGCCCATGTCAAAATTGCGTATTTTCACAATTTTCATCACTTCTTGAGGTCTGTGAAAATAACACCCTTAAGTGAAGCCATATCTCCAAAAGTAAATCATCACATCATGTAAAATTTGGCTCAATGTTAGTTTGTTCTAATATAAAACGACTGGTGGTGTTTCATAGACATTGCAATTTATCTTCATCCATGAATTACATCATGTAATTTGCATATCAATATATATGATTTTCCTGTTTCAATTTTTGACAGAAAACGACTCATTTCACTGATAGTTTTTGTACAAGCATCATTAAAGTTAGTGCGAGCTTATATTTACATAGAATTACTCTATGGTATCCCTGCTTGTCGAAAATTAATGTTAAACTGAAAGATGATGTGCATCCTACCGTTAAGGACACTGTTTAAACACCAATGCGAGGCAGAATATTGAGCTTATTTTGATAATGTTGTATTGCCTAAATCTCAAAAGTCTAGGTGGAAAGTTGGGCTGCCGTGAATCACCTGAAATTCTATTTTAACATGGTTATTCATACTCAACATACATCTCCTGATAAAATTTAAGACTTACAAACAGGAAAAAGTATCCCATGTGACCCTAATTAGCATATCCAAGATGGCCGCCATCACCCTGTATCTAAATACGAACTGTCACAGTTCCGTCTTTTTAAAGCCCAAAGTGTATAATTTTAATAACCAAAATTGATTAACCTGGATTTGACATGATTAGATTAAAGTCTGAGATGTATTAGATACGTGATTGGGGATTCATACAAGCAATTTTAGCTCAAGGTCACACACTTGATCTCTCAGCATTGCGGCTTTTCGTTTTTACGATATTGTTTTGCTTACATTAAACGGCATGGGTTATAGTTACCGTGTTCTTAGACGAAGGTGGAGGAAAAATACTATTTCTGTATCTTCCATTTCCTTGTCATACATTGATGTACTTGACTTTTAATTGTGTGCATCATATTCGACAAAGTTTAATCTATATATTTGTCTCCAAAACACACGTTTTGCCATCTGTTATATTTTCAGAGGTGCATGCTAGTAAGATTTGAGTGTGGTCTTCAAGTGGTGCAATTAAAAGTCAATGTGCCTCACTCTTCTATACTCCGATCATATCTCTAAAATCATTCTCATTCTTATTCTCATCATATTGTCAATAATAACTGAGCTAAAATGAAAATCTTCTCCATATTTACGGTCTTAAATCAATGAGTAGGCCTATTATGACATGGAGTGATTTCAGAGGCAACATCTAAAATCATTCAACCGAAAAGCTAAGGGCCAAGGAGAAGCATCACATGGCTTCAGGAATATTGGTGTAGCATCATGGATCCTTCAACAATATACAAAAAGAAAATTACAATAACTTTGGGGCCTTTGATAAGCGTCAAGGGGCCTGGATGCATCACAGGGCCTTCACTTGCCAATAATTAGCATTTTGGGACCGAGATCTAGCACTATGGGGCCTGTTAATAGTATTCAACAGCCAATAACAAAGCATTATGTGGCCTTTGATTTACACCAAAGGGCCCAGATCTAGCATCATAGGGATTGGACTTGCTAATAATTAGCATTTTGAGATATTTGATATGTACATCAAAGGGCCCAGATGTAGCGTCTTAGGGCCTTAACTTGGTATTACACAGCCAATAACAAGCATTACGGGCCCTTTGATCAGCATCAAAAGGCCCAAATGTAGCATCATGGGGCCTGTAAATGGTATTAAACAACCAATGAGAAGCATTATTGTGCCTTTGGTACACATCAGAGGGCCCAGATCTAGCATCTTAGGGTCTTTTCTTGGTATTACACAGCCAATAACAGGCAATTATGGGCTCTTTGATTAGCATCAAAAGGCCAGATGTAGCATCATGGGGCATGTAAATGGTATTACACAACCAATGAGAAGCATTATTGTGCCTTTGACACACATCAAAGGGCCTTTACTTGGTATAACACAGCCAATAACAAGCATTACGGGCCCTTTGATCAGCATCAAAAGGCCCAGATTTAGCATCATGGGGCATGTAAATGGTATTACACAACCAATGAGAAGCAGTATTGTGCCTTTGATACACATCAAAGGACCCAGACCTAGCATCTTAGGGCCTTTTCTTGATATTACACAGCCATTAATAAGCAATATGGGTCATTTGATTAGCATCAAAAAGCCAGATGTAGCATCATGGGGCCTGTAAATGGTACTACACAACCAATGAGTAGCAGTATTGTGCCTTTGATACACATCAAAGGGCCCAGATCTAACATCTTAGGGCCTTTACTTGGTATTAAACAGCCAATAACAAGCATTATGGGTCCTTTGATTAGCATCAAAAAGCCAGATGTAGCATCATGGGGCCTGTAAATGGTACTATACAACCAATGAGAAGCAGTATTGTGCCTTTGATACATATCAAAGGGCCCAGATCTAACATCTTAGGGCCTTTACTTGGTATTACACAGCCAATAACAAGCAATATGGGCCCTTTGATTAGCATCAAAAGGCCCAGATGTAGCATCATGGGGCCTGTAAATGGTATTACATAGCCTTTAATATGCATTGTGGGGATGTTCAATCGAAGGGCTGTACCATCGAAGGGCCCATAGTAGGCCTATAAAATGTATTGCATAGCCAGTAATAAGCATTTTTGTAAGCCTGAAGCCTTAGCTTGGCAACAAAGGGACCAGATCTAGCATCTTGGGGCTTTCAATTGGTATCACACAGGTGTTATGAGGCCTTTCATAAATATCAAAAGGCTCAGATCTCTCATCGTAGGGCCTTAAATATTAGTAAACAACCAATAATAAGCACTATGGGGCATCTGATCAAAGTGCCCATATACAGCATTATAGGGCCTGTAAATGATATTAAACATCCAATAACAAGTATTATGAGGCCCTTGATTAGCATCGAAGGGCCCAGTTATAGCATTATAGGGCCTGTAAATGGTATTACACAGCCAACCCTAATCATTATGGGGCCTTTCATTAGCATCGAAGGGCCCAGATTTAGCATCATAGGGCCTCTAATCGGTATTACACAGCCTTACGGGGCCTCTGGTTAACATCAAATGGCCCAGATCTAGCATTTCGCGGCCTGTACTTGCTTTTACATAGCCGATTGCAAGCATTCTGATGTCTTTGCTTAACATCAAAAGGCAATTATCTAGCTTGAATGATATTACATAGCCAATAAAAATCACTGTGGCTCTCTTTTTGCATCAAAGTTCCAGATCTAGCGTCATAATGTCCTGTAAATGGTATTACACAACCAATGAGCATCATGAGGCCTTTTGATTATCATCAAATGGCCCAGATATAGCATTATAGTGCATGTATATGGTATTACACAGCCAACAACAAGCATTGTGGGGCCTTTGCTTAGCACCAAAGGGCCCAGATAATTTATATAGCATAGTAGGCCTGTGATTGCACACCCAACATTTAGTATCTAACTGCCAAAATCTAATTATGCTCAATAACATGATTAAGTACATGACCAAGGATCGTGTCTATGTGCCTCGGGGTTCACTAATAGGTCCACTAATACAGGTCCAAGACCTAACCTTGTACAACATGTATTTGGATATTGGTACGTATAAGTGCAGGGTCAACTGGTCAAGACCAGGACTTGAATATTGTGTTTGAAGTATTACCATATTCTAGCCCTACCTGCATTATAGAGCCATACTGTAATTAGTTTGGTGTCTTGAGTTTGGATTACCGGGCTGTAATTGGATGCTCCAATTCCATATCCTTCAAGCAGTATTGCCGCAGGGATTTAACTTAGGATCATGTTGTAATATCTTTTTGCGTCAATATAATGTGTATTAAACCTGAAAATACCACTAGTGGATCACCTCTCAAAGAGCAGCATTTTATGGCACAGAAAGTGTTCTAAACAATATGTAGCACATTAACTTTCAATTTAATATTAATTTTCAATTAGCAGGGATACCAAAGCGTATATCTATGCAAATGTCGGCTCGTATTACCTTTAACAAAGCTTGTACAAAAACTATCAGTGAAATGAGTCGTTTTCTGTCAAAAAAATGGCACAGGAAAAAGCACATCTATTGATATGCAAATTATATGATGTAAATTATTGATGAAGATAAATTGCAATGTCTATGAAACACCACCAGTCTTTTTATATAAGAACAAAATAACATTGAGCGAAATTTTACACGATGTGATGATTTATTTTTGGAGATATAGCTTCACTTAAGGGTGTTATTTTCACAGACTTCAAGACGTGATGAAAATTGTAAAAAAATGCAATTTTGACATGGGCCCAATTAAATGGCCCCCAAATCTCCAGGGACCTTTTTATCAAATGTTAACTTTAAACTTGATAAAGTAGATACTCTAGCGGATCTAAAAATCATAGTGGTTAATCGTTTTAAGGGGGGTGCACGGGAACCCCTCCTAGCTACTAGACTATTTATGTCTGTCTCTCGTATAGTTCATTTTATTCTCTCTCTCTCTCTCTCTGTCTCTCTCTCTCTCTGTCTCTCTCTCTCTCCCTCCATATATGTCCCTTATTCTTCTTGCCTATCTCTCTCCCCCCCCCCACCCTCCATCTCCTCTCTTGATTTCTCTCTTTACCATTGCAAAAGTTACCGGATTGCTAGTAATCGAAACCAAGACCTACATAATTCGACACAAAGAGACGTGAGGAACAGGGGAGAATGGCTCCAATAATCTCGCTCGAAGTGTCAGGAATTTAAAGAATTTATTGTAGCTGTTCATCCTCTCCTCGCTCACCATCCTTTGATGTCCTGTTATCTGCACTTCCACTCTTCTCTCTCTCTCTCTCTCTCTCTCTCTCTCTCTCTCTCTCTCTCTCGCCCCCCTCTCTCTCCCTCTCACTCTCCCTCTCTATCTTCCCCACTCTCTTTCGTCCTCTCCCTTTCTACCCCTCTCCCATCTCCCCTCCCCCCCCCCCCCCCCCTTACCCGCTCCTCATTTACATGTACATCTCCATATCCTTCCCGTCCGGAGAAATGCCAGAAGGTACCAGTAACCATGGTAACCCAAATCCCCCCTCAACGATTCGACACAAAGAGACGGAGAAAGATGGATACTGATGAAGGAATGGTAGCAATGTCCTGTCTGAAGTGCCAGCTATTATTACAACGTATCACGTGACCTGAGCCTTCTGACAACACACGTTAAGAAAAGAGACTGGCATTTACTGTATACGGTTGCGGGATGACCGACCAGTTTCACGCCCAAATTCGAGCACAATGATTTTGCTCCATATCATTTTGATCGCACAGTCACGGCGATGATAAACATAATACATACAACCCTTAGTCCTAGATTTGGTACTGGATCGCTGCAAGTGAAAGTAAGAGGGCGAGAGAGATCAATCGAATCTGGGATATTTGAAATGTTGATGACGGATTTTTTACCATGACGCCTCCTCTTTTCTCACCTCTCACCCACTGAACGATTCCAGACACACGTCAGTACTGAGTCACCGGCAAGATGAAGTCTTAACCGTGTTAATGTTCCACTGATGCATTTTTTCAGAAGCAGTAACGGACATACATCTCATTACGTCTCATTTAGTGTAACGCACCATGTCATGATGCATGTACATAAATTCGCAAATTTACCCATTCACCCTTTAGTTTTGGTTTGTTCCTCTCTTTACTTTCTGTGTACCCCCCTCTCTCTCCCTCTCCCTCTCTCTCTCTCCCTCTCTCTTTCTTTCTCTCTCTCTTTCTTTCTCTCTTTCTCTCTCTCTCTCTCTCTCTCTCTCTCTCTCTCTCTCCCTCCCCTCGCCCTCTCTCTCTCCCTCTCCCTCTCCCCCCCCCTCTCTCTCCCATTCTCCCTCTCCCCTCATCCCCACACTCTCTCTTCACTCTCTCACCATGCTCACTCGCCTCCCCCCTCCCCTCTTTCCTGTGTTTTCTCTATCGACCTGTCACCATATTGTCCTTGCAATGTAGGATAATGTAATGATACAACACGGATGGGCTTCACACGCCGATACGAAAATGTTTCACTCCCATTCAATTCAATTTCACTTTTATTTCACTCAATGCAATATGCAGTAAAACAATACAAATGTATATTCACATAAACATGAATGGAATATAACTATATGAAACACAGACACAATATTGCTTGAGCGGGGAGCAGCCAGGAAAGAATAGTCTTATTAATTTTATTGTCATTGTAGTTATTGTTGTATGTATGTTTTGTTTTTGTGTTCTTATGCGATATAAATTTGAATTGAATTGAATTGAATGACCGAAGGAGTCCGTTCTAGGCCCATTCTAAAATCAGCCAATGAGCGATAGGCATGTATGTCGTTGGCATGGCAGTAACAAAGTAAGTTACGTGAGATGCCCAACACGTACATGATACAGGGGTCGCAATAAGGTATTGCAGTGAAAAAAATTGCACTGATTGACGGAGGACCAGAAATACCGTACAATTTCTATACTCCATTTTCGATATTGAAATGTGACGTAATATTTGGATTTCGAAAAACAGTAACAGTGCTACCAGGGAAATAATTGACACAATACATTGATTCCGTGTAAAGAATTTTAGCTCTTCCGGTCATAATGACTACCAAAATATGGACATGAATTTGGCCACTGCAATGCCACCCGAAGTACTTTCTATAGAAAAAAGAGGCAAATGCGTAATGTATTTTCTATCCAATAACAGGCATTCTTCAGCATAGTCCTTGGTCAAGAAGTAGAGAAGATGTGCAGACTGCATTTGTAATCTAACGTGTTGCTGTATATATTCATGCGGGTAAACACAACATTGCGCAAATATTGTTTCTGTTTATGATATTAGCTTTTCATGCGCCATTGTTTCATTTTCGCACAGCTATAGAGAGCAACACTTTGCTGACAAATAAAGGGTTAATTAAACGAAAGTATATCACACTGGAGACTGGGAAAAGGTCGTTTATCGATATGCCAAATCATTGTGGGGTTATTTCACATACATAATATTAGTCAGCTATTATAACGATTACAAGTATTATGGATTCAATCAATCTGAAATGGTATCTTAGAATCGACAAGATTGTACTTTCTTTCTCAAATCTCTGTTCTACAGAACCCTCAGTAGCTTGTGCATCAGAACAGGGATATCTTTGGGATGAAAATCCCACCAACACCCCGTGCTCCATAAACATTGTGATATACCCGCATTTTTGTCTCAACATTTCACGACCTTGTCTGTCAATAGTGACCACTTTTGACGGCTTAACGACTTTTCCTTTTGGAAGTGTGTTGACGAAAAGAGACAAATTGCGACTAAATTTCGAAACTGTGACCGACCTCTTAGCCCCGCCGAATTAAAGCTGGCCAGACTAAAAGCATGGAGAGTTTTGAAAGGTTGCGTTTACATTGCTGCAGAATACCATCTGGGTGATCAGTTTCGGTTTCAGAGTGTGGACGCTCTCTTCTACATTGGGTACAGCTTCGTGCCATCAAAGATACTTCCCTTGCGCAAACGATGATGCAAAGACATCATCATTGATTATATAATCACACACACGTACATATAAACGGATGTAACATATTGAAGTTTAACACTTAGGGTGCCACTTAACATGGTGCTCTATGGAATTGATATGTATGTCTTGTGGGATAAGTCACACATGTCACTCAAAGGGTTAACGATAGTCCAGACACTGGCCGTATTTCATCGGCCGCCTCTTCTCCCACACACATCACGCCACTGATTCACATAGTACGCACACCGCGCCAGACCACTGATAGCACGACTCCACGAATTTGTCCGCCTGAGAAAAAAACAAAAAAATCAGGGTGATTTATTTTTTGTATGTGATGCGCCACCAACGTTCGTTGTCGGCGGATTGCTAACTACAGTCCAGTGGGTGGACTAGTTTAACGAAGACCGATCGTTATAAAGATATAGCTCGAATAAGAGAAAGGTGGAGAGTTACTGAGAGGGGATCAGGGGAGAGTGAGTTAGATAGAGGGAGAAGGAGGGGGAGACGAAGAAAGCCAGAGAAGGGAGGAGGAGAAGGGGGAACGCATATTGTTGTTTTAAACTTCGGATAATGAACATGATACGAAGTGCATTATCATTAAAGACAACATGTCATACACGTTCACTATTATCTTCTCATTTCGCATAATACTAACTTCTGAAATTGCCCCTTGTCTTTTCCAAGGACGTGATGTGCTTTTTTTTTATTGTTATTTTCATGATCCTTAATCGTAAAGGTATTTATGGTCTCTTTTAATTAGGTCACACTTTCCTCAAACCTAATTTTTACATTTTCTGGTTCAATTGCAATCGAAATAATTTTTGACATGAATTCCCCTTAGGGCAATTGTTTCAGTGAAAAAAGTTGTCACATTTTTGGTGGTATTCTTTCAGTAAGACTTATTAAACTGTCAATATATATCGTGCTCTGTATCAGAATGTAGAGAACTGGAAAGACAACAAAACACATGGACGTCTGTTGGCGGGATGCTAGTTTCGAAGCGATACGTCACATAAAATGACGATATTGCAATGAATAACACAGAAACTATTTGAAATATGTTGCGTACTTCAGCAAACGCGATTGAACACTCTCCTAATGTTTAACCATTGAAACTGTAACTGATTTTAAACGGAGTTAGTGTTTGTATTAATTTGTCGACTTTATTTCTAAGCAGGATAACATCTTTGCAACAAACATCGTGAAAAGGATATCAGCATCACCAGTATTCTAAGTAGCAGTATTACCATACCGCAACACTTGCTGAAGAGTAGCCATTATTGTCATGGTAAATGATAAATATTGCAGTTGTGTATTAATTTGTAATAGTCATAAACGCATTCCATTGCGTACACACACACGCGTAACACACACACAAACACACACACACACACACACACACACACACACACACACACAAATACACACTTACGATGCACATTCACACACACACAAACATCCTTTATCATGTGATAAATGGTCACTCTTTATCTTCTTTCAGAAACAAGAAATATGTTTAATGTATCATTTCAGATTTTGTTGTCACATACTTTTATAAATCCAACTGTAATCATTTGATAAGAAAATATTTATTTCAGCAGCAAAACAGGTGGCGGACAATGATCATTACATAATGTATTGTTTAATGATGTTTTACAGACTTCTGTCTATATCTTACTGAATCTGTATATGTATTAATGTCAATCTACACTTGTAATGTTGGTTGATGATATGTAATGCTTGCGGAAGGCACATTGCCACATGATTTTTGTCGTCAATAAGCGTATTCATTTATTCCTTTATATCTTATCTCTTTCATAAAATAAAGTATGCACTGAATCAGGGAGTTTCTTTCACGGTATCCTGTGTAACCAATCTACATATAAACTGCATTAGGTAGAGCGTATAAAGACGCGGCGCCTAACATTGTACACGATGCTTGGCATGCCTGGGGAGGCTTCCTCGAAACAATACCAACTCTAACTCCAAGCCTAAAGTCGGAGAGCGCTAGCCCGGCCCCAAACCCTGCCTGTCAGGGTAATAATTTTTGTTATCATCTCATGACATTGTGCGGATCCCCATAGGGATAGATAAGGACAAACATGAATCTTGACTTGCGAGTTCCGGTCACAGCTAGCGCTTGCCCGACTTAGAGCTAGGTTTGGAGTTAGCTTCGCGCCGGGAAAGCCGGCCGTGACTCATCCACGAACACGCAGGGAGGCCGATGTATGGACCGCATGAAAGGATACTCGATGGCTGAATCACTTGTTGTATGCCGACCGCATGGAAACGAGGACGCATCAATTTAGCACAAAAAGATATATTACGTGTTGCAACGCATATGGTAATTGGATGACACATTTTTTCGGGAGCTTTCTTTTTGTATTACGTTGATGAGATACGATTAGTCTGACAATATATATTTCTGTATATATCTTTTTTTTTTTTTGGGGGGGGGGGGCAAAGTGTATCATTACTTATCGTAATGCAGCTATTCAAATTAAAAGATGGGAATATATTCAAATTGATACAATTCCATCTAGATTAACATATATAATTCAATGCATTTTAAAAGAATAAGTTCACATTGTACAATTTGAGTCAAATCTTCATGATTCATCAATAATGTCATTCAATGTGAATTAATAATTCAAATCAATGTAAGTTAATTTGCAACAATACAATCTAAATGATATCAACGTCACTAAACTCGAAACAATTAAATTCGATTCAAATCAGCATAATTAAATTCAATACAAGTCAATATACTGAAAACAAAATCATGAGAATTAAGCTACGTCACAGTTGATTCAAGTTCGAAGTGTGCAATTCAAATAATTTCACTGAAAACTTTGAAGGTGATTCTAATGCAAGTCAATTGGAATTAAGCCCATTCAGTTGTTCACTGTTGTTCCGTACTTCATGTTTTATGACACATAATTATGTTGTCAATAAACGAGATAACTAAGAAACACATTATACTGATTGCAGGCATCTTAACCAATTGTTTTATCATAAATTTTGTCCGCCTCTTTCACGTTAAAGATATAAAGGATCATTGTATTTAAAATAAACCAGTTCGTAGTTGCAATGTGCGCATGAGCAGATGATTGCTGGTACAAATGACCTCAGGTCAATCGAACCACTCACGGAGTAAAATGGAGATTCATTAGATGGTCAATCACCTTCATACCCATTATCATGCACATACGAGAAAAGAGTATTCAGCTCTGATATGGTAGTAAAAGAACATTCCACCCTGTGCACCTGATTCTATTGTTGTTATGAGCACGCTGTAAATTGTCTTTACATCCATCACCCAATACTGCTTCAAGAACAAATTCCAGTCTGCATTCTCGTAGTATGTGATTCAGTGGATTGTCCGACCATGGTGTAACTACGAACTGGTTTATTGATCGCACACAACTGTTGAATTGTCGGTCACATTTCTCGCCCTGTTCCTCTTTCGAACTGTTATTAACTTTGATAATATATTAGTCACTATGGCGATTGTCAGTTTGCGCAATGTAATCATATTTTGTTTTTGATAGGCCTGATCATATTATTAGTTTAATAGTATATATTGTGTCGTTGTGTTTATTTCCGTTTAGAACAAAACCATGTAAACAGGTTGGCCATTCTTCTAGTCTGCATCTCTCTCTCTTTCCCCCTCTATATTTCTCTATCTGTATCCTTCTCTCTATATCTCTACATTGCATGATATGAAGTTGTTGATGTTTCTGCTCATTTTTGTGTGTTTTGTCTTGTCCATTGAATTTGTTAAAAATGTTAATATGTTTTGTATTGACATATCATTGCCGTTTTTATGTATTGTAATGTATTTGTCATCCGTCAGGGCCCTCAGTGACAGCAGTTTCACAACTGAAGAGCCCACCCTGCTGAAATAACTAATTAAGTAAATATTTAAATGAATGAATAAATAAATGAATAAATATCTCAATCTTCTCCCTCTCTTGTCAATTTCTTGTCCAGTCTACTCCTCTTCCTGTCTGTATATCTCTCCTCTTATCCTCTCTAGTTGTTATGTCGACCTATGTTTACCAAAGGGAGATACTTCTCTTATTAAACCTCGTGCAGGGCAATAAGCGAGTTCGTATGAGCAGATTATTACTGGTACGAATGACCTCAGGTCAATCGTAGCACTCACAGAGTAAATTGGAGATTCCATATATAGTGGGCCATGTTTATACCCATTATAATACAGATATGACAAAAGCGATTCAGCTCTGAGAAGGTAGTGAAAGAACATTCCACCATGCATGTGCACCTGCCTCTTTTGTTGTTATGGACACGCTGTAAAATAACACACCTAACACAGCTTCATGATCAAATCCCAGTCTGCATTCTAGTCGTTCTTGATTCAGTGGAGTGTCCGACCATGATGTAACTCCGAAGAGGCTTATTGTTGCCCAATGGGGTTTGCACGTGTGCACTATTGGTGGCAAAATACAGAACTCACGGTACACAACGATTGAATGGGTTATATTTTGCAGTCCATGATTTCTGCTAATCCGTGCTCAGGCTATATCCGTGTATCCGTGTGTTATCATGCTTGCTAATTTGGTCACAAATGGATCATAAACACCAAATAACTAGACATTTGATATAATAACGAACTTATAATAGGTGTTATACCATCCTTACCTTAATCAGATCGGTCACGTGTCAATAATCCAAACGCTATCTCATAGGTAATCAGTCTTCGGCTTGTCGCTGCCTAATCCGATACACTTTAGTCCAATTTGCCAGGATTAACACGTTGGCTACGGGAGATTCACGTCACCCTCTCCGAATGTGATCCTTGTTTCACGCGCAGTGCAGACGGACCCGTCCTCCAAACCAAATCTCGGAATGAAGAAATTATATTTCTCCTCTTGATCCGTTTATAATTCCATCAAGCCATCACCGCATTCGGCGTTCAAACATCCATTGTATGAGAGAACACAAAGGTGAGTTGTTTTATGCTCTCTCCCGCTCTCATTCTCACTCTCTCTCTCTCTCTCTCTCTCTCTCTCCCTCTCTCTCTTTCAAGCAAATCGTGTCGTCATTAAATATAATAACTTAATGGTCCATCCATGCCGCATTGATAGCCGGTTGATATCCATACACGTGCATAGTATACGTTGCGAAGTTGTTAACAGGGCGCATAAGCAACCGTACGGACCATGTACGCAGCGAGGTGTCGTGCATTATGCGAGATGGGAGACGGATGCATAATGCACGCTGGGTTGGATGCGGGGGGAACTTCCTCCGAGCGCGTTCCGCGCGGTGATCGGAGAGTATAGTCCAACATCTAGGTAACTGCTATCACGTTGATTACAAATACACTCTGCAGCGCACTGCGATGCCGACTGCCACTGGGGGCGGGCAGGGGGGGGGGGGGGGGGCTGGCGTGTCACCAAACTGTTTGTAAGCTACATAAAAGGAGACACAGTAAAGGTTTGACGAAAATCGGTCAAAGGAAAAGAAAGGTATATGATTTTAAAGTTCCGAGATTTGGTTTGGAGGACGGGTCCGTCTGCACTGCGCGTGAACAAGAATCACATTCGGAGAGAGTGGCGTGAATCTCCCGTAGCCAACGTGTTAATCCTGACAAATTGGACTATTGTGTATTGGATTAGGCAGCGACAAGCCGAAGACTGAACACCTAGGAGATTGGCGTTGGTATTATTGACACGGGGGAGGGGGGGGGGGGGGGGGTGGTGGGAGGGAGGAAAGGGGGGGGGGGCGTGTAACCAAACTGTTTGTAAGCTACGTAAAAGGAGACACATGCACATGAAAGAAACATATTAGTGAAGGTTTGACGAAAATTGTTCAAAGGTTTTTAAAGTTTTTAGTTTGTGACGTCACGTGAGAAGTGCTCTGTTATATGTTGTGTACATTTTTTCTCGAAAATGTGCATCCTTTTAATAAACTTGTGGATATGATACATAAAAAGTCATTCCATTGTCAATATAAGAAAAAACAATTATGGAATTATTTTGTACATAACTTATAAGTAGCACCTCGCACATGACGTCACAAATTCAAAACTTACAAATCAAATAAGTGACTTTTCCTTTGGACGATTCTCGTCAAACATTTAGTAATAATTATTAGTTTCTTTCATGTGTCTCCTTTTATTGAAACCAAAATGAGTTCAAGGTAAACTATCTTAACACAACAAAAAATGTATCCCCTCATCCCTAAGGAAAATAACATAACTTTTTATCGGATAAGTTTTGAACAAAATAATTTGGCAGGGTACTTCCTTAACTTATTGATTAACTTCTGTGGGAAAATCACAACAATCCAATAAGTCATGAAGGAGTGGGCAAATTTCAAAGGCAAAAATGTCACTTTTCAAAAGTCACATGGGTAGTTGTATATGCTGTTTTAACAATACATTTTGGCATTTCTTGTGCGATTTTTCAAGTGTTTTCACTCAACCATGACACGAAAATGACTTATAATGTTTACATGACAGTTCGTGTTACATCTTAGTCAGAATATCCAGAGTTTAATTTTTTGACCGAAATAAAGGGTTTTTAAAAGTTTCAAACTCAAGAGGGATGAGTATTTTTTCAGCGGTTCTCATTCAACCAGAACAATGGGTTAAGTGTCGGGATAGGTGTGGGTGCATCGAGAGATAGATGATAAATATTGAAAGGACGTAAATTATGCACTAGAAATGGAATTCATCAAAAATTCATATGACAGAATCGCAAAATTACTCTTGTGACTTTTGAAGGGTTACATTTTTGCATTTAACATGCGCCCACTCATGCATGGCTAATTGGATTAATGTGGTTCTCACACATAAAGTAGTCGATAAGTTAAGGGACAATCCTGCCAAATTATTTTGCCCAAAACCTCTCCGATAAAAAGTTATGCTATTTTGCTTAGAGGGGACTTACTTTTTCTTTATTGTGTTTATATAAATCAAATACCAACGTAGAGGGCGCTTGACATCACTGCTCTCCTTCCTGATTGACTGTCATGTATCGGGTAGCGAATAGTAAGTTTTCGTTCCATGACGGCAAAACCGAGGGAACGCGGAAACAAGCAGCTGTGACGGTACCCCAGATGAAGAACCTGACGTAATAATTTCATCACTTCTTCTATACATTAAAAATATAATTATTTTATGTTGTTCTCATCAATGTTAGTTTCATGTGAGTTGGATGGCAGAATAAAAAAAAAGTTCATTTAGGTATTCTTGTGATTTGGTAAATACAAACAAATATTTACTCTAATTAAGGGTTTAATGAAAGGTAGTGAAAATTGTGAAATGAGTAAATGTGCATTTGCTATTTAAGGTCTATGTTTTAGGTTTTTATTTATTTCTCTTGACATTGCACTTATGGGGCCTGAAGAGAATGTTTGCTTTTAGATAACTTTTGAAAGTTTATTTTGTGTAATATATGTTACATAATCTGGTCTGGCGCCATCTGCAATATTGATTTAGTGGTTTGCCTAAATTGCCATGCAAATCTATTAAAGAGTTCTTTTTTAATACCAAATTAGAAAAATAAGTTCCCACTAATCTATGTAAAATTATTCACTAAATACGAATTTCACATTCGTTTGCCGCAATAAAGTCTCATTTTGACGAAATTTTGAAAAAATGTACCTCTCTAGTGACGTATGAGAAGTCAAAATTCCATAGATTGTACGGAAGTCAACAATAGACCATTTTCGTAATGTATTTACAACTTTCCCCTAACTGCGTGGTATTCACCTGAATCTTGTCATTCAGATTCAATGGATGGAATGCACTTTGAATCTATTAGTTGTCGCTACTCAGATAAACCACCGACAAGGTTTGGGGTTCCCATTGGTAACGTATTGTTTGAATGGCGTGAATAAAACATTTTATTTACGTCGTTAGCATTCATGGCATTTGACTTCTCATACGTCACTGGAGGCGTGCGTTTTTTTTTTCAAATTTTCGTCAAAATGAGACTTTATTGCGGCAAACAAATGTGAAATTCGTTTTTAGTGAGTAGTGGGAACTTATTTTTCTAATTTAGTAACCCTTTAATTAAAATTATTTAGAAAGTAGTAAAACTTTTGGTAACACCATGTGGTCGTATTCTTCCGGAAAATTGACCAACTTATGATGTGAAGAGAGGGAAGGAAAAGTGAAAAGAGGAGAGATGATTTTTGTATTTTATAACACTTTCACAAGACTATTTTTAGTTTTAGTTTTCTGTGTTTTAAATGAAAAATAAATCATATGAAACGGAAGTAGAAGAAGAGTGTGGATAAATAAATTTTGCAACTAACTACAGATTTATTTCAAAATCTGAAAGTGAGAAAGAGTATTGGTGTCGACGTTTTGGGCAGTGTGCGCTGTCCGTCATCCGGAAAATAACTCCACATGGTGTTACGAAAAGTTGAACTATTTTCTAAGTATTATTTATTAGTATGGAATTGTATATTGGCACCGTCACGGTGTGCCCTTGATTTGTGTTGTGTAGGGGACACCCTTTATCTTGTCACCCTTCTATTTATATTTAGTCTTACATATATTTGGGTTAAACACTGAACAATTCAGATAAGAACAGGTTTATGCAAGTGTTATTAAATTTGAGCTCTCCTCTTGTCGTTATTTTAATTTCCCTTTTCCCTATTCACCCCATAGGTGAGTCAAAACATCTAAAAAGAATGTAATCACATGGTGCTACTGAGAGGTTTACCATTGTCCAAAAGGGATTTATGTGTACACTCTCACAAAGATGATAATGCGTACATTCAGCTTGTTTGGTAACTTCTTCATATCAATTATTATAAGTGTCAAATGTTGGGCAGTAACAAAGAATACAAAAAATAAACACATAAACGCATACAAAAACGGAGACATGCACACCTGTCGTAATATGAGATTGAGAAGGAAAAAAAAATACTTTGTAGGGGTATTTATACCCCTATAATTAGGGCACATCATTATAGTCACATTGTCCATCATGTCTAGCTCTTTTTTTGCTCTTACTATTCTTACGTTGTTATTTATTTCTTTGCCAGCGATCACAACAACCAATCAGCTCTAGAGAACACTCAGTGAATATATGTGAAAATATATAGTATGGATTGTATGTGTAAGATTTGCTGAAAGAACGATTTTTTTTAAAAATTGAGTTACGTTATTGGCGGTATTTTTGTCGAGAGTGAGTATTACAAAGCCTTAATTTCTGTACATGAAAGTTCGAGGTAATGTATGAGCCCAAAGATCATTTCAAACATCATTGCATAATGTGGTAATCAAGTGTAATAATTTACCAAGAGCGCACATATCACATGTAATATGATAATGGCAAGTCATTAATGTACAGCGTACAGTATGTTAATGTTGCGTTATTAAATACACTGGCAACTATACATTAAGATTAAGTGCTTAGCGTGATGAAAATAGAGGTGAAGAATATTTGCATTGAATGTAGGTAATTTGTTAAAGTGCAAGCAATAAGCACAAATTAGATTTAGGAAACAAGAGTTGGATACATAGAATTTAATTACATTGCTTGTAAATATGTAGCTATAGATTTACGATAAATCATAAGACAATTGAGACAGTGATACTGTATCAGTAAGGACATAAGAATCATGTGAAGTTTATTGAGAGTTTTCCTGAACATGGAAAATAAAGTCCGGTGTATTATTTGACAATTACACTCATTTACAGACAAACGTAAATAGTCAAGGGTACACAAGAACTCATTTCTGTCAATGTACATGTATTCATTATTCATGCAAATCCATTATGTATATTTTTTGTGTACAAATGATGCTTATTATCGTTAATTCATATTTTTGATAATACAGATTGAATGGGTGTGTGGTCACCAGTGAACCAGTAAAGTACAGTACATCGTATCAATATCAGGTCTATGGCTAAATGTGCCGATATCAGAGATCGCTAGGTAGCCATACGTCACAGTATGTATAAGTCAAGGAAATGTAAATGTAAAAGATTTAAAGACACCAATGCGCATTGTGTTCTGAATGGCATATTTGCCCACTTTAACAAAAAGGACCCTGTATTTAGTTTAAGCCCTTTATTATAACGAGAGCGCTTTTTTGCCTAACTGCACAAGTAGGTAGAATTGCTACTTTAATGCCAAGATATACGAGACATACTTGTGGACAAGTTTGAGGTGGTCTGATTGGCAAACTAATACACAGACTTTGGATGGCAAATGCACGGTGACACAATGGATCTTTAAGTGCGACGCCATCTATTCATAAGAAATCAGAGACACCCTTCAAGAAAGCTCATAGCGCACCCACAATATACTAACATTTCAGAGACTTGACTTAGGCACAACATACTGAAATCTGGGAGAAAATTGATGAAGGATTACCGAGATACACAAAAACAGGTTGAAAAATCATCACCTCATACATGAAATGTCATTTTTTAAATCCATATGGCAATATGATGATGTCACGATGTCCGGAACGATAAAATGACACATGGAATCACATCTACATTACATACTCTTTCCGAATATAAAAAATTCTGGGTTCACCAGCCATTCTAAGGAGCTATGGCCAATTGAAGGTAGTCATGTGTTTTACTATTGCACACAGAAACGTATTGACGGACGCGCAGACTTTCAACTTTGACGCACCCGCACGACCTTGTTATTGCATGGAAATGACTCAAAATTGCAGGATGCAATGTATGTAGTGTCAAAAACATGAAACAAGGAAAAAACGGAATTTTGACGATGCTGCTTGAAATGGCCTGAAACATATTATGCAAACCAATTTCTAGTTGATTTAGAGCATTTTACAATTTGGTGCGCCCGTTATTGTATAAACGTACGCGTACGCGCGCGTTTTTATTCATTGAAATTAATTGTCTTATTATTAATAGTATGCATGTAAATTTACATTAGTTGTAAAGAATAAGTTCTACAGATATATAAGTTAAAAGTTTTTTTATTAAATTGCTTGTAGATGACGTCACGATCATGTCATGACCTTGAAAATTATTGCAATGACAAGTTCACTTGTCTGCCTATACATGGTCAAAAATACATGGTCCAAAATAATATATAGATGACACAAATAACTGGGGGCAGAGAGTGAAAATAAAGAAAAAATTAACGAAATTAGAAGGTGATCTGTCGATTACGACAGACCTCCTAAATATGTCTTAATTTGTCATAACAAGGGACATTTGTGGGTGTAATGTAATATTTTCAGCCAAAGGACCATTTCGTCGGCAGAAGAGACATGTTTGTGGTAACAATTCATTTTTGCCGACAATACAAAATGTCTCGTATACCGGCAAACTTCTATCGCGCCACCATTGGGAGGGGGCAACAGCCCTCTGCTCGCCCCCACCCCCCAGCCCCCACCCCAACCCCCTCTGGCTACACTAGTACACATACTCTCTAAATCACTTGGGTATACATACCTTATTCATGTAAGTCAAAATATGTGAACTTGTCAGAGCAATATTTGACCTTCAGGTGGGCACAAGGTTGCTGCTGCGCAGCACGAACAGAAACAAAAACATGACATCACGTTGTAGATGGTACTCTGCGAGGGAAAGAGAACAACGCGCATTCACTTTATGCAGTAGACCTCGACATGTGGAAGGCTCTACCCAAAGAAACATAATATTATCAACAATGTTGATCGACACGTCCACTGACAAACGAATACGCCTCTGCACCAATGATGGGATAAGGCATTCCATTTTCAAAATTTTCACAGCCTTGTTCAAACCTGATCCACGCCAAGACCGAGCTGGTTCACACTCTGACACTGTCAGCAAGAATTGCAATACTTATCAGAGGCATAAGGAAATAAGATGCATATTTTAAAGTCTCTTAAAACAATTACCACCTAGAATGATGGCATAGTTTCTTGTAAAGTATTACCAATGACTACCTCAAGGCTTGTCCGAGGCGTAATTTCCGATGAAGCATCGTAATATCCGATCATGCAAACAGTGCGACAAATACTGGCGATATCAACAGCTCATTCGTACCATTCACATAAATTATCAAATCGATTATTTTTTCCTTATCATGGAGGAACTACTTTCCTTGCGCCAGATATCGGCACTGATATACCCCGCTTTGTTAGAGCAGATTGATGTTGTTTATAGTACAATTATTAGATGGTGAATACGAATCTGTATAGCCCCTCTCACTTTATTGCTGTCTAATCGCAATTATTTACAATACAGGACCCAGGTCTCCAATATTTTAACTCCATAGGTCCACCAATAGGTTAAAGCTGGTGATTTTGTACATACTTAACTACGTTTTAACTATATAAAAAAAGGGTTCCCCTCTTTTCTGTTCTGTGTTCTTTTTCGTCACGAAATCTCCTACCTTCTCTCTTTCGGCGGCTTATTTGATTTCTTACTTGTGTTGTGGCTGGAATTATTTGGATGCGCTAAAGGTACAATTGCACTGGTTGTTCATAATCTACTCTCATGATTGTGTGAAATCAATGATCCAGTGATCCAGAGCACCGAACTACATTACGTGTGGCGTAGTATGAGTCAGTACGTATTCCAGCTCCCTGTGTGTAGCTGTATAGTGTGGGATGCTGCGTGGATTAATATAACGAGCAACACAATACGTGCCATCTTTGGGTTTAGCTCCGTATCGACCACAACGCACTTTATCTATAGTAGCATGTAAAGATGGAAACCATGGAATGGAAAACGGTGTTTTTCATGTGATTCGTATCAAACTTGTGGAATTATCGTGTAGTATAAGATATAGTCCCTGGTACAGGAACGATTGGAGTACTTTGAGAGACTGGCCTGTTTGATTAAAAACAGCTTCCTGGATGTTCAGACTGATCTATGGTGGACTGATATTCACAGAAGTCACTAGACTGCTCCATATCAGGTGAGAACAACTTGAATGTAATAGAAACAGAAAAACAAAGATTAGTCGAGGTCTTTATCTGTTGTCTCTGCGGAAAAAAAATATTTCAATAAACACCTGTCCTACTAGTGACTAATGAAGACAAATCGGCAATAGGATTGGAGGCATTTTGTACTGGTGTCTAAGTGTCGTGTCATTATCATAATCCAAGTGGTTGGCCTGGTGGATTGTGTCGCACCCCGGCAAGCTGTATAATTTATGCAGGCTAGAGTCCTGCTTCGTCCTTTCATTTCCGTATATTAATTGATCAGTAAAGTCCATTGCTATATAGAGTAGGAGCACAAGAAAGATTACATGAAGAAGAACTTATTTGCCACATGTTATCTGTACTTAGGACATGCTGGAGGAAAGAGATATACTAACATCATCAACTAAAAATTTCACTGGTTTATCACTTGTTTACTTATGTCAACGTACATGTAGGTCAGGATGCCCCTTACCCAAACGTGGTCCCGCACAGTGCATTGCTGTAAACACTTGACATGAGATTTGAATAACATTTAAAAACGCATTGGATGTAACTAGGAAATTATTGTGTCCGTCATATGATATTATGAATATTAACATTATAATGAAGATGTTTGTATCCGAAGTAGAATGTTCATATCAAAATCAAAGCTCATGTCAAAATATTCAGGATTATTTTTGCGTACTAGATGGTCGGAGTAGTCCTTTAAATGGGTTCTGTGACGGAGCAGCAAATGACACTGTATAGATTATTCCCATCTTCATATTCATGAAATAAAAGCAATAAAAAGCGATCTTGAAAGGAAAGGAAATTTGAGTATCTCGCTACCCCACTTTCGAGATCGGCTCATATATGCACCACGTACATGTATGTACAAAGAGGTGAGGATGCTATACATTTCGGCATGATATTACATGAGACTGTTTTGGAAAAACAGTTTTTTCATTTCGAAAGCGGGAATATTTTCTCGAGTGGGCCATTTCTGTTGGTCAAAAAAACATGTAGTGGGGAAAGTCTCTGTCCCTCTCTACTCCAACAATGCTACTGGATGATTAATGATATTTCTATCTATTTGGCTCCCATATATCTTTTCACTTTAAAATTGAAATTGAATGATTACTACAACAATTGCAATTCCGCCTTAACGATGTTTAAATTGTGGAGGGGGGGGGGAGGAGGTATTGTGATGGTAAAAGAGTTTCAGGATTTGAGGCCGGTATAAAGAAAGGTTCAATGTTCACATATTCTTAATAAAAGATGTCTACCTGTCTTGCAGGGTAATTGATGAATTAAATTTGTATTGCCAGCCAAAAATGTGAAAGGAAAAATTAGGAAAGTAAAAGTCCACCCTGAAGGTGAATTGTATTAATGAAAGCAGAAGCATTACGAGGACATTCGTAAAAGCTGGATGAAAATCCGTTGCAGGAAAATAAATTTATAAGTTGTTGAAACGTTCATTTCATGACGTCACTTGCGAGGTGCTCTCTTTTATCGGCCGTTATAAGGCAGAATACCTTAACCTGAAATATCATGTTCTGAGAAAAACGAGATTAAAAGTTCCATCCTGTCCAATTTTTCTGTCTTTTGATTGTGAAGTTCTAAAAACGGAAGGTTTGTAAAGACATTCATTTAATACATTTTTACAAAATTTGAGGAAAAATAGATTTACTGTCTTAGAGTAAAAGAGATACAGCTTTCTGCCACATGAAGGCTGTCTCCGGAGGACCGGTTCTAATTTGCTATAAAAAGAACGTATCCCACATTACCTACGTCACACAAGTATTCTCCAGCGGAGACATATCAATTCGGCACAAGAACTTAAGTCAAGAAAAAATACTACTATAAGCCCATACTGTTTTTAAACGTTTCCTTTTTTCTACCAAGGAAAATTGGAGTAATTCATAACGTTCATGTTATCCTACATATGTTTGCATATTAGTATACAGGAGAAAGAAATTGCCCCTCGGAACAGGATTTAATCGAGTCACACAGGTCTTTATGTTAATGATTCCTGTATTATGCAAACGTCTGCAATTACAACACTGTGCTTCAAGACAACCATAAATAACCTTTAGATAATCATGTAAACCATAAAACGTAAATATAAGCCAAATATCTTAATTTACATATGCTTTGCTAAATATGATGTGGGCTTCTTATATTTATAGTATACCGTATGACCATACATATAAATAAACACGTAAATTGAAGGCAATGACTACTATTATGTAGGTTTGAAATCATTTTGATATATGAATACTTACACACATGAACACACGAAAGACATTTCAATTTCACGGAACCTTTAAGAAAGGATTGTTCATTGGGGTACAGACAACGCTCGCAGACTGAGAACGTTGCCAGCATTTATTTCCCGCCGTACATACATGTACGCAGGGTCAAGAGTTCGACAGCAAAGTCTTTCTAAAGACTTTGTGAGTCCATGCGTGAGGTTTGCCTCGCTCTTTTATGACAATAACGCATATTCATTCTGCGCACTTGACTTTGGAATAGCAATCTGCTAGTTCATGCTAACGAAATGATATATGCAGCTCACGATGGTGGTATGTTGTGCCCAGTACAAACTGCGATGGCGGCTATAGAAGGGATTGTGTGGTAACTTTGATGGTAGCCAATACTTCCAATGCTGTACCCAGAACGGATTAAATTCCGATATTATAACTGATGTTTGTTCAACAACAGTTGAACACACTGGAAGTTTCTATCTTCATATCATCACAGTAAAATATGTGCTTAAGGAACTGAAGTTACTTAACTGTAATAAAGCTGTTGGAATCGATAAATTACACCCGAAACTATTGAAATTTGCTTCTGATTACATTGCGAGGCCATTACATTTCCTTAATGAGATCCCCACTGACTTTAAAATTGCAAAAATAATACCACTTTACAAAGGGGGAAGGGAACTAGATATTAACAACTATCGTCAAATATCTTTATTGCCCATACCTGCAAAAATATTGGAAAGGGCTGTTCATGCACGATTTTATACATACTTTGATGAAAATTCTTTGTTCTGTTCTGTACAACAGGTTTTAGACCGATGCATTCAACTCAAACATGTGTTACTGACATTTCAGAATATATTCTGCGTAATATAAATTCTGGTAATATTACTGGTGCAGTGTTTTTTGACTTGCTAAAAGTATTCGATGTATTTTCCCATAATAGTCTTTTAAAAAAAACTATCGATGCATGGAATACGCAATTTTGAATTAGAATTGCTTAAATCTTATATTACTGATCGAGTGCATTGTGTTTCAATAGAAAGAACATTTAAAGCAAGTACTAAAAGGTGAAATGTGGTGTTCCTCAAGGTTCAACCCTAGGACCCCTCATGTTCATTTCATTTCATTAATGACATATGTAATTAAATGTGAGATGAATCATGTAGATTACATTATACGCAGATGACACAGCTATACTTTGTACAGATAAGAATATTCATAATGTTCAATTGAAACTCCAGTCACTATTTTGTACCACCACTAAATGGCTGCAATGGAATGATCTATATTTCAACTTGGAAAAGACGAACACTATGCTGTTTGGTTCAAACCGTAAATCAACAGGTAAAAATTTGTCAATAATGTACAGAAATGATATCCTTGAGCATGTCAACGAATTCAAAAAATGTTGGTGTTGCGTTGAATGGTAATCTTAATTGGACTAGTCATATTGATCATATTCTAAAACAGATATCACAAGCAACTGGCTGCATACGTAGAGTGAAGTGTTACCTTACAAACGAAATAATGATAGATATGTTTTATTGTACTATTTTACCACATATTGATTTTTCTTGTATTGGGAAGTATTGGGAAGCTGTGCCCAAACAAATATCTTGTGTATCCAACGATTGCAAAACAAATACGCAAAAATGGTTCTTGGCATGGATTTATTCACATCGGCAAGTTTTCTATTAAGCATTTTTAATTGGCAATCAGTTGAATAAAGAATCCGGTATGAACAGACGCCACTTGTACTCAAAATCCTCCATGGGCAAGCTCCCCGTTACCTAAATACCTTAATACAACGAAGAGATGTTAACTATACAACCCGTTACGCAACCAGCAACCCGTTGTCTCCCACACCAAGAGCTGAATACATGAAAAGACCAATCTGCTATTGTGGTAGTAAACTCTTTAACAGCCTCCCAATCACTGTTCACTGTTGTAATACTCAGTACTCACAAAATTTAAATCAAAAGTGCGTCGTCTAAGCTACACCTGGGCACTGAGTTACATGAGGGGGCGGGGGTGGGGGTGATCAGTCAGTCACTTACACATTTGTTTTCCCTTTTTTTGGCAACTGTTTTTTGTTAGTCCTTGTTATTATCGTCTTTCTATTAATCATGTTAATTGTATTTGAATGCTACCTATGTTGTCATGTTTACGTGATAATTATCACAAGGCTCCTTTGGAAAGCAGCCCTCGACGCTGAAAGGACTACCCAGTCTAAATAAAACGTGACATAAATAAACAAATCAATCAGTCAATCAATCAAATGATCTACAGGGGGTGAGAAATTAAATGGGAGAATTAAAGAGACGATTCGGATTATCTATAATGGTAACTTATGTTGTGAATTATTCTTTTACGTTCCTCACAGGGGCCACGACAGCCACCAGGATGCCTATTTCGCTTGGGGAGTGGCGTCTGCGCATCGGCAAATTCGTGCCGAGGAGGAGACGTGAAGAAATAAACTGGTCCAAGGTTGGAACAAACCTTGATCAAGCAACGCACTCTGACGAGAAGACACCGTGCAGTGACGGTAATAGTGATGATACCCCGTCATCAACTGAGATTCATACTGGCTCATCGTCGAGCTCTGCCACGACTACTGCACACGTCGATCCCTCGCACGCTGGTGAGGCAACGGGACTAGGACACCGCGGTGAGGGCAGTGCCTCGTCGTCGAGTACATCCACCGACATTACCAGTGCTGCAAAACCTACCTACTCCTCACCCCAGCCGGAGGTGGTGGGGCATCCCGAGGGGTGTAGTCACTTACCCCGCTCTGCTGACGACATCCCGGAGAAGGCCGCGTCATCTTCACAGGACGATGCCTCGGGAAATGTCCCGAAACCACAGTCCGGAGACTGTCTAGAAGATCAAATAGAGAAGTGTGGTGATCCCGATACGAAAGTGACAGAGAAAACAGGGGTAAGAACAAAAGTCACCGTTAGTACTTCAAGAGTATATTTATGTCTACATAGGTTAATTACAGACATGTCTTTGATAGGAGTTACGCATACGCTCCTCCGCATCTCAATGTTCTTCTCGGTTCGCCACACCACTCCTGCGCACTGTTTGGGCACAGGATATCCCTCTGGGGTTGAAGTCCTCCATGTCCACATGGGTGAAGTGTCCTGGCTGGTTGGGATGGACCAGCAAGTGTTCACATGTTTGTATAGCACCGCAGTCACATTTTGCTTAATCATCCTATAATTGCATCCCTATTTCTACATCAGGACTTTGCAGCGTCCGGTCCCTGTCCTCAAAAGACCATGTGGGTCATTTCTCAGTTGAATCTGCTGCTAAGGATTCCTTGGATCTGAATCAGAGCTTGTGCTGCGCTGTCTGGAAGTGATCAGACCAGAGGCCTAGCATCACCTAGACGCACACTATATCCAATTTGTGTGTACAACACAACCGTATAAAATATGATTCTGAGTCTACTTCATCCGAAGAGGAGATTGAGTGCGATTAATTCTTTAAGCCAATACTAGTTCTAACAGGTGATTGTCATAGATATGTAATCAGGTAAACAATGTATTTATCTGCAATTTGATTTTTGTTCTCTAGGACGGCTCAAGGTGTGACACAAGCCATGATAGCACTGCTGAAAAGAGCAGGGAGGATCATTCGTCATATGACCTTACCTCGGAGCTAGAAGCGCCGCAGCTCAGTGTGAATATCACGCAGACATTGATTCTACAGTCGGGTGACGTAGAGCGGAATCCTGGCCCCATTGACCGGTAGGTTTGTTTTAATACTTGAAGTGGTGTTCATGATCGACGATGGCTCTCCGTACTCTCCCGTCTTCCATTCCTGTATTTTACCTTTTGCTGTTATACAAGTTTAGTTCACGAGAGGGATGCAGAGCATTTGTCTGTAGTATTGGGTGCAATCATAACCAGTCAGAGCCGTTCTCCGTTATCGGAGAATTGAACAAGTTCTCCGAAAATGGAGAATATGTCGCAATCATCGAGCCTCCCTCGGTTCACCTACTTTCGCCTACGCGTGCAAAGTGAATGGCAAACCGCGACCGTTATCCAAATAAATGATTTGAAAAAATCATATTAAAAATGCCACCGGTTAGATTATCGTGTAAAGGAAGTATGTTAACTTAACAGTATTAAGGTTTCATCACGAAAAATTAAAAGATGATCTATCCGGTGGAACTTTTGTTATTGGCAAAATGAATCCGTACCCGAGCATTCAATTTTCAAATTGTGATGCAGATAGCCTAATTCAATACGTCGGGATTATTATTCGTCAAACACGCACAATACACATACGCATTTACCGTAGCGGTTAATGCATGCGCTATGCACACCAGCCCACTCACCGAAGCTAGCATCGCAATCCTACTTGATCGTTAGCGGTTATTCAGTTTTCTTTGTATTATCGCCTTAGCTACAGTCCTATTGGAAATATGATCCATTATTTTATGATGTTTTCGTAACATGAAAACATCAGTTGATGGGAAATATTCTTCAGTGAACAAGTGCTGCAATCGGTCGCACAGAGTCTGCACGTACACAGTTGAGGAAAACACATCTGCAGCGGAATCCAAAGGAACAGCTACCGGGGAGCGCCGGGGTGCTGTCTCTGTCAGCTCCGCTTGCGCCGCTTGCTTGCAGTCGAACTTCGTAGCTCTATCTAAATTGCCCGCTCCAAGCAAAAGTGAGTTTATCGAGGAAAACCCGTGGTTTCTGAGAGCAGCCCCACAGCGGCACTACTCCTATTTTGTATGTGAGGCTTGCTGCAAGCATTTCAGTCGTGTTGTGATAGGGACTTCGGCTTCAAACTCACAGCGCGCACACATAGTTTTCAATTTCGAGTAGTACAGGCAGCTTGGAAGGAGAATACGATCTAACGGCTCAATGCGAGCCGTTCGCATCGAATTATTTACGCATCACCGAATATACTCCGATAATGGATAATATGTACATGTAGTTCATTCGCCGTTTCGGGCTAAGGGACTTGGCTGATAACTACACTGAAATAAGAAGCAATACATCAATGACGGTTCTGCTGTGATTGCTTAAGGACACAACAAAGATGAACAATTGCTTGCATCGTTGTAGACACTATGTTACACTTTAATGTATTTGGGATCCTAACAATTAACAAGATGGATGACTATGTAACAAAAATGGCAATGTATTAATGTTTTCTGGTTATTAGAATAACGACAATGTTTTGTATGATTAGTGACAAAAAAAGCAACATTTAAAAAATCTAGGAAGACTCTGTCATGTAACAGTGTAGGACATATTTCTGTACATCTTCTTTATTCATTATATGCACGCGTAATAGGGAGGTGTTGGAGTCTGTGGCTCGCAGTGTTCCTTCGGACAAATTCAGCGCTTTGGCGGATGCATTGGATTTCCAGAAACACGAAACAGCTCAATACCAGTCCAAGAACCGTGTGGCTGAGATGCTCACAGATTGGTCCAAGAGGACGACAGAGGGTGCTGCCTATGAGGAGTTGGTGACTGCTCTGCAGAAGTGTGGACTACACGGAGTTGCAGAAAAAAGTAAGAAAAAAACAACGGCATGAAAAGGTCGTTTTCCGGAATAATGCTGATACTTTGTATTACTGCAATCAATTTTGACTGGATAGCATGATAAAAAATGTACGGAATACGTTATGAGTTGACCATGTAAACAATTTCCGGTTGTAAGGCTGGGCAATTCCACGATTTACTACGTTTAACTTATTGGTACCTTTTCCAATACACTTGGGTGCTGTACGAAGATACATTGAACTTTTCATGTATATAATATAATGTCAATTTATTAAGGATATCCAGAAAATATTCCATTTCAGGGATTACGAGAACCTGAATTTCCGTCACTGGATTTATATCAAAAGAAGAGAAACAAAACTGGCTGGTCTTTGACCTAATACTTTGCTCAAAATAGGTTCATTTAAACAAATGTGTGCCCACCGTATCATAAGCGTGTCATGCCAATTGATGAAATACTATGTTAGTAAAAAAAAAAAATCAACTGTGGGAACAGAAATACCGGTACTTACTATTAGTTACAGTAAACTTTGTTCATTGTTTAAACAAAACCTGCTGCTCATTTATTTGCTGTCCATTAAATTGTTTTCATATTAAAAACAGGTTATATAGTTTTAGAGTTCAACAGTTACACATCTGGAATTATTTCATATCTATCTCATTACAGCAAAGAGCGCGAGAGTTCATGAAGATGAGGGCTTCGAGGATTTCGCCTCTGAACTAACAAAGGTACAGTTATTAAAACACGTCGGTGATAATTGTTTAAGTATGTGTTATATTTCTGGTTACGTAATATTGCGAATGGCAAATATGCACGTCATTTCTCATCCTTATTCATGGCAATAGAATGACTGTTAGGTGTCGATCTTAATTTTGAAGAGAAAGGTCTTTGTGATCGATCGACATGATTATTTACGGGTTCATTTTCAAACCTCGGCTTCTCAAAAATATTTCTTCCTAATCTCACTTATTCGCTACCTCTCTCTGTTTGGTAGTTCATAGTGTATTGTTTAGTTCATAGCTTATTGTTTTCACACCTCATGAAATAATACTAACAGAAATCTAAAAAAATACATTAATTAAATGTTGCCATAATGGATACATTAGAGTAATACAATGATCAGAATGACGATGAGACTATGGAGAAGTAAGAAGAAAGCCTTTGAGGTAGACCCCTTTTCAACCAAAATGAAGAAAGATTATCAATTAATTATAAACACAATAAAGTTGATACAAAATCACCGTTAATGAATGAAATACACTTCATCGGGGATATGGGAAGGGTAAGGAAGAGGGGATGGATGGGGATCGACGTGACATGAAGCACTGCATAAATTAGATGAGTATCGTCTTTTTATGTTGGTTTAGACCTATCTAGAAAAACATTACGCGGGCGCAGGTGGACTAATTGATTTGTATAGCTAACAATATTTCTGTGCATCAACAGTAGTTATGTATTGTTGAATTTTGTTCCGAGGAATGTGAACAGTTTATCGGCAGAGAGTGTTCTGGTACGTGGAAGGTGGAAATTTGGGGAAGCACTCGTTATTCCGGAGGTTCGCTATTCCGAACGTGTTTAATTCTAATAAATATATGCAGACGCTTCTTGAAAAGTTTTTTTTTTTTCATGTTGTGGGTTTTCTACGTTAGATTACTGTTAATGGTCTAGTTTACTTTTGAGAAGGTGATGTTTTCCAGCACTATATTTCTTGAGAATAATGTTATCGAGATGGGAAGCACTCGTTATTCCCAAGATTTGTTATTCCGAATGTTCGAATATTCCGAAGGGTCGTTATTCTAAAGATTCACTATTCCAAAGTTTCGCTATTCAGAAGGTCCGTTAGTCCAAAAACGTAAAAAGGGTTCGTTAGTCCGAAAATGTGAAAAGGATCGTTAGTCCGAAAATGAAAAAAGTGTGTTTTTTTTCCAAAAATAAAATAAAAACTTATTTTAGTAACAAAAACGGATGTTGTCATTAAAAAACAATATAATATTATACAATGATAATCTCGGCGGAAGATGATGCATAGGCCTACTGTATTTTGTTGCCCAAGCATATTTTATCAAGAAGTGGCGTGGATCAAGCATCTTGATTTTAAGTTTATCTGAGCAATTGCTGCCTGAGACGATGGCTGTTTTTTCCACCCCCCCTCCCAGCCAAAAAAAGAGGATCGACGCCCCTGTTGGAGGTTTTAATCCCCCCTATTCTGGTCCAAACAGCCCCCCTCAACGCCTGCCCTCCCGGTTTTCTCGGCTTCGACATAGATTATTACATTTTCGGACTAACGAATCTTACTTCGTGTAACTGACGTCACACGGCAAAATTTTACACCCCTTTCATCGTGTGCCTCTCCCTTACTCCAAACGACTCATGTTTGTTATTGATATTGAGTTTTTGAGTTTTTCCATGCAACCCGCATTTGTTACGCTACAGCGAGCAAAAATGTGTTTGTACCTGACGTTTCACGAAAA
Organism: Arbacia lixula; assembly: GCA_963669155.1. Lineage (NCBI taxonomy): Eukaryota > Metazoa > Echinodermata > Echinoidea > Arbacioida > Arbaciidae > Arbacia > Arbacia lixula. Next base: position 9,752,902 of record OZ022597.1, read on the forward strand.
GGACATGTAATTTTAGGTTGTTCAGCAAAATTGAAATATCTCACGTCCCTGATTGCATAGAGTGTTGAGTTCAATATTTGAACATCCAAAATATGAAATGATATGATATGTTAGTGTACTTTTAAGGATATGATAATTTTTTAATGACCATGCTGGTAACTGACATTTCGTAACACTTAATTTTGCCATAGAGATAACACATGGATATCAATGCGTGGAATCATTGCATTGTGTGTTCTATCCACATGCAAGTGAATTTGATGTGGCAGTATACCTGAGTTCCTAGGGACATTTCAATGAGAAAACATTTTTTCTGAAATTCCTCTTCTTTGCTTTAAACATTTTATTAACACTTGTCGGTAACTGACGTAAAGTTACTTACATTACACATACGTTTGCTATATGGTTCTGACAGACATAATTTTCTTGGTACTGATTTTTTTTCACAGAAACAGTAATTAAAGTTAAAATCATTAAAATGTCAAAATACTGTACATCAAATTATAAAAAAAATTAGAAGTCCATGTCTTACATACGGGGGGGGGGGGGGGGGGGAGGGCATAGCATCTATTTCGATAGCAATTAAATGTTGTATTGTAGTTAAGCATGGATTTTTCTCTGAATTTACATATATTCATCAGTTTTCTATTATTTTTTTAAAGCTTCACCCCTCCCCCCTAAAAAGAAAAATGGTACTAATGAATTAGAGTCTCCTTCCCTACCCATCTCCCGAATTTCATGTGACCCTGCAGTATGAAGAATTACCAATTTACGTTTTTTTTAATCTGGTCAGTGCAAGCAATTCATATTCATACATGTATCTGATTTTTTTTTTTCATAATTTGTCTAATCATTCTCTTTGTTTATATTCCTTTCAAATTGTCACCAAGAACTAAGGTAAAGATGGTCATGGACAGTTTTGTTGCCCAATTCATTACCTTGATTTCGGGCGAGCCAAATTAAGGGACTTTAGTATTCATAGAAAGGGAGTGCGTACACATCGCAATGTTACGTGTACATGCAAAACTTTGTACGATTTGAATGCAATTTACTTCATGATTTCATATCACACAATTTGCAATAACTGTTATTGAAATGTCCAGTACAATAAACATTATTTTGTCACAATAAATTGACCACTTTTGCATTTCACTATTGGTAACTGACATTCTATCATTTTAACTGACATTGCATCTCGGTATCTGACGTGACATTTCCACTTAGTAACTGGCATTACATATATCAAAATGTCCCCTATGACTTCAATGTAACTTGAATCTCTTTCATTTTGGTATGGAAGGGTGTAGTCTTACCTAATGAGGAAATCTACCAGGTTTTCTGGGAAATAAGAACAAAATTTCATGTTTTCGGTAACTGACGTTACATACCATATAATATATTAAATCAATATTTTTTAATCAGATCAATGAATTACAGGTGTTTATTTCAGGAAGCACTCGTTATTCCGAAGGACAAACGAGCATCGAGGTATAGGCAAGTTACGTGTTTCGGAATTACGAACCTTCGGAATAACAAACCTTCGGAATAAACGAACCTTCGGAATATCGAACTGTAACTTTTATTTCTATGGAATTTCATGAAGTGTTATAATAGTAAGCTAAATAACCGGAAACAATTCATGATCACACCTGTTTTTCAAAAGTCTCTCAAAACAAAATATGTGTTAATATACCGTTTTAAACACTATTTTGTATCCATATTTAGGCCGTCATTTTGAAATCCAAAATGGCCGGCACAGTTGAAAAAATAATGTTCCAGAAACTTCAGGTCTTGATGGATTAAAACAAAACACGTTTGATTTGAATATCAGTTTGTTTGTTTTTTGCCTATGTGTCCATTTTTGGTGAATATTCCCGTATAATTCGTCTTGGTTAGCTTTAATGAATGCTTATTAGCCTTAATTGATTCAGTTTTTTTTTTTTTTTTACACGAGAAAGTTCGTATTTAACAGTGTTAAGGCTCGGAGCTGGAGTGCAAGTTAAAACAAAAAAAGCTCTAACAGCGGAGGTACTTGTAATAGACCTAGAGGGTAGATGAAAGGTGATATATCATCACAACTGGTTGTCATTTTGACCTGCCCATTTGCCAAATCGTATGTTTTTGGATTCGGGACTGCTTCTATAAATTTGAGGTAATACGTGTAATAGCTATAAAAGATATATTTTAGTGAAATTAATAAAATAAATTAGGGACTCATTTAGTATTTTTTTTTACCAACTTTTATTAATGTCAACCATTCTTTCACCTCACAGAGTCAATGCGTCTTGCACCACAAAACCCTGTCAGCTCGCCGTGCAGAAATGATCTGTAAATTTAGTTTTTTTTTTTAGTATATTTTTTTTTTTTAGTATTTTTTTTTACCAACTTTTATTAATGTCAACCATTCTTTCACCTCACAGAGTATGATAAAGGATCAGAAATTGTACGTCGATAATGCACGTTTTAAAAAGGCAAATATCATGTCATTTGGCAAAACAAATTATCTCCTTTAGGGACTCATTTAGTATTTTTTTTTACCAACTTTTATTAATGTCAACCATTCTTTCACCTCACAGAATCAATGCGTCTTGCACCACAAAACCCTGTCAGCTCGCCATGCAGAAATGATCTGTAAATCACCACACATAAGGATCCTGATATTGAGAGAATGTACTATGACCGGTGACTTCTGGAATGCAGGATTGAAATATGCATCTTCCTTAAAGGTAGGATGCTAGATATTTTCAGGCACGGCAAACTATGGTTTTTCGAGCCATTTGTGTCTACATGGATGGCATGTAGTTTACTCCTGGCCAGGGCGGGCGGATGAATGAATTATGAAAGTTTCCATTTCTTTAACATTTGTTATAGACCACCGTGGGGCATCTTCGGTGGTATTGTGGTGTGACGCCTGTCTAGTAATTAGGAGGTAGCGGGTTCGATCCCCACTTGAGTCCGCCTGTGATTTTTGTCACAGTGACTCAAATGCACTGAATATACGGTGCTTATCTACGTCGGTGAAATAAAGAACATTCTTTAAATTAATCATCCCATAGCAAAACATAAACATCCTTTATAACAATAGCAGCACCCACTGCCTAGTGGGTCGATTAGAACCTTATCCAGCCATCGGGCATCCTCGGTGGTCTAGTGGTATGACGCCCGTCTAGTAATCAGTGGTTCGATTCTCACCCGAGTCCGCCTGTGTATCACAGTAACTCAAATGTATTGAAAATACAGTGCTTATCTACGTCGGTGAAGGGAAACAATAAAGAACATTCTTTAAAGTGTCAGAGATTCTATTGCAGAAGATTTTCAATATGGACGGCTAAAACATCGTGATTCCGGTTTCTTCTGTAACTCAATTCTATCAAAATAAATGAATCAACTTTACGGAGAGAAGACATACAGTATGATTATTCAAATAAGGGAGTACAATGAAGGGTACCTCTGTGTTTTTTTTTTTTCTTCCCGAAACAAACTTATCCGTATGTGTACTTACAAGATGTGGTCTAAGTCTGGGACGAGAAAGCAATACACTGCCTGCCTCAGTTTTTTTAATTCAATTTCTGAACTAGACTTGGTACAAATCACCTGTACTGAACTGTCACACTCGTATTTCGCGCACATGATAAATAGATTAAAAAAAAGGGGGGGGGGGGCGAATTTTGGAAGACTCACGTAAAGAGGAGCCAAAGCAAAGCACAAACAAGGTTTATATTTACCATTGAATCTCTAACTACATGGTATTTGCATTTGTACACTACATACGATTGATACGAAACTCTCTACTCGGCTGAGAAATCACAGACCCCTGTACACTAACAAATCAAAAGGCTGTTCCTGGAAGTCCTACATGATCAAGACCCAGAACACGACGCTAACACGGAGAAGCTTATCTTGTCCTTGCCATGTCTCACATTGTCGCAGACGTTAATCAAACTTGATCAAATTGAATCATTACTCACCTATTGGTAACTTTTCCTCCCGCAGAAAGACCTATTCTACTGATTTGTCATGTATTTAAACTTTAAATACCTCTGTACAAATATAAATATTTCACAAATATCTGTAACACATTTTACCGCTCACTTTTTGGTTAACTACATTGGATTTGCATTTGTGGACTCCACACTAAGCCCTCTACTCGACTGCTAAATACCATTACCCTGAACACTTACATATAGGAACATTAGTGCTGGAGTGTTCAGACAAAGAGGAACTCAAGCATAGAACCGACTATTGTGATGTGGTAGCAGTGTTGTTGTTTCTTGTTAGATATGTGTTATTATGTCAATTTTAATGAACAACTCTCCATTTTATATTTTGTCATGACTTTCTCACATGAATATTACGTGCACTGGTTAGGCTATGCATGGTCTCCATGATGTATGTAAAGGGTCAGAAATTGTACGTCGATAATGCACATTTTAAAAAGGCAAATACATGTTATTTGGCAAGATTCATGTTAATCATTTAATACTGACTACATTGGATTTGCCTTTTTTGGACTCCACACTACTCCCCCTACTTGACTGCTAAATCCCATTACCCTCTACACTTACAGATACGCACATTAGAGCTGCATTGTTCAGGCAAAGAGGAGCTGAAGCATGGAACAGACACCGCCAAGTTCATTTTGTCATTGCCATGTCTTGTGTATTTGGATTTCTATGGATCTCAGTTTCCTGGCGACTTGTGGTCCACCGGAGCATCACTGGCGTCGTCGTCAGAGGTATGAGACGTTCATGAAACCCGCTCAAATCGATTCATTACCCATCTTTTGTTGATTTTATCTCACTCACACAAAAAGACCCATTCCAGTGATTTAACTATTATAGGAATTGTAATTGATTGAAATTGGATGAAATTAAAAGACATGAGCGCAATATGGACAGCTGAGACATCGTGATTCCGGTTTCTTCTGTAACAAAATTCTATCAAAATAAATGAATCAACTTTACGGAGAGAAGACATATGACTACTCAATAAGCGAGTACAATGAAGGGTACCTCTGTGTATTTTTTTTCTTCAAGAAACAAACTTATCTGTATGTGTACTTACAAGATGTGGTCTAAGTCTGGGACGAGAAAGCAATACACTGCCTTCCTCAGTTTCTTTAATTCAATTTCTGAACTAGACTTGGTACAAATTACCTGTACTGAACAGTCACACTCAGTATTTCAGTATAAAAAAGGGCCGATTTTTGAAGACTCACGTAAAGAGGAGCCAAAGCAAAGCACAAACAAGGTTTATATTTACCATTGAATCTCTAACTACATGGTATTTGCATTTGTACACTACATACGATTAATACGAAGCTCTCTACTCGGCTGCGAAACCACAGACCCCTGTACACTAACAAATCAAAAGGCTGTTCCTGGAAGTCCTACATGATCAAGAGCCAGAACACGACGCTTACACGGCGAAGCTTATCTTGTCCTTGCCATGTCTCACATTGTCGCAGACGTTAATCAAACTTGATCAAATTGAATCATTACCCACCTATTGGTAAATTTTTCTCCCGCAGAAAGACCCATTCTACTGAATTGTCATGTATTTAAACTTTAAATACCTCTGGACAAATATAAATAGTTCCAAAATATCTGTAACACATTTTACCGCTAACTTTTTGGTTAACTACATTGGATTTGCATTTGTGGACTCCACACTAAGCCCTCTACTCGACTGCTAAATTCCATTACCCTGAACACTTACATATAGAAACATTAGTGCTGGAGTGTTCAGACAAAGAGGAACTCAAGCATAGAACCGACTATTGTGATGTGGTAGCAGTGTTGTTTTGTTTCTTGTTAGATGTGTGTTATTATGCTCAATTTTAATGAACAACTCTCCATTTTATATTTTGTCATGAATTTCTAAGATGAATATTACGTGCACTGGTTAGGCTATGCATGGTCTCCATTATGTATGATAAAGGGTCAGAAATTGCACGTCGGTAATGCACATTTTAAAAAGGCAAACATCATGTCATTTGGCCAGATTCATGTTATTAATTTCATACTGACTACATTGGATTTGCCTTTGTGGACCCCACACTACGCCCCCTACTTGACTGCTGAATCACATTACCCTCTACACTTACAGATACACACATTACAGCTGCATTGTTCAGGCACAGAGGAGCTGAAGCATGGAACAGACGTCGCTAAGTTCATTGTGTCATTGCCACGTCTCACGCGTGTGATGTTCTATGGATCTCAGTTTCCTGTAGACTTGTGGTCCACCGGAGCATCACTGGCATCGTCGTCAAAGGTATTAGACGTTCATGAAACCCGCTCAAATTGATTCATTACCCATCTTTTGTTGGTTTTATCTCACTCACACAAAAAGACCCATTCCAGTGATTTTACTATCATAGGAATGGTAATTGATTGAAATTGGATGAAATTAAAAGACATGAGCGCAATATGGACGTCTAAGACATCGTGATTCCGGTTTCTTCTGTAACGCAATTCTATCAAAATAATTGAATCAACTTTACGGAGAGAAGACATATGATTACTCAAATAAGGGAGTACAATGAAGGGTACCTCTATGTTGTGTTTTTTCTTCAAGAAACAAACTTATCCGTATGTGTACTTACAAGATGTGGTCTAAGTCTGGGACGAGAAAGCAATACGCTGCCTGCTTTAGTTTTTTAAATTCAATTTCTGAACTAGACTTGGTACAAATCACCTTTACTGAACTGTCACACTCAGTATTTCAGTATAAAAAAGGGCCAATTTTGGAAGACTCACGTAAAGAGGAGCCAAAGCAAAGCACAAACAAGGTTTGTATTTACCATTGAATCTCTAACTACATGGTATTTGCATTTGTACACTACATACGATTGATACGAAGCTCTCTACTCGGCTGCGAAACCACAGACCCCTGTACACTAACAAATCAAAAGGCTGTTCCTGGAAGTCCTACATGATCAAGACCCAGAACACGATGTTAACACGGCGAAGCTTATCTTGTCATTGCCATGTCTCACATTGTCGCAGACGTTAATGAAACTTGATCAAATTGAATCATTACCCACCTATTGGTAACTTTTCCTACCGCAGAAAGACCCATTCTACTGACTTGTCATGTATTTAAACTTTAAATACCTCTGTACAAATATAACTAGTTCCAAAATATCTGGAACACATTTTACCGCTAACTTTTTGGTTAACTACATTGGATTTGCATTTGTGGACTCCACACTAAGCCCTCTACTCGACTGCTAAATCCCATTACCCTGAAAACTTACATATAGAAACATTAGTGCTGGAGTGTTCAGACAAAGAGGAACTCAAGCATAGAACCGACTATTGTGATGTGGTAGCAGTGTTGTTGTTGTTTCTTGTTAGATATGTGTTGTTATGCCCAATTTCAATGAACAACTCTCCATTTTCTATTTTGTCATGACTTTCTAAGATGAATATTACGTGCACTGGTTAGGCTATGCATGGTCTCCATGATATATGATAAAAGGTCAAAAATTGTACGTCGACAACGCACATTTTAAAAAGGCAAATATCATGTTATTTGGCAAGATTCATGTTGATCATTTAATACTGACTACATTGGATTTGCCTTTGTGGACTCCACACTACGCCCCCTAATTGACTGCTAAATCCCATTACCCTCTACACTTACAGATAGTCGCACTACAGCTGCATTGTTCAGGCAAAGAGGAGCTGAAGCATGGAACAGACGTCGCCAAGTTCTTTTTGTCATTGCCATGTCTCACGGATGTGAGGTTCTATGGATCTCAGTTTCCTGGCGACTTGTGGTCCACCGCAGCATCACTGGCATCGTCGTCAAAGGTATTAGACGTTCATGAAACCCGCTCAAATTGATTCATTACCCATCTTCTGTTGGTTGCATCCCACTCACACAAAAAGACCCATTCCAGTGATTTTACTATCATAGGAATTGTAATTGATTAAAATTGGATGAAACTAAAAGACATGAGCGCAAGGAAATGCTCAAAATTGTACTTAAGATACAATTGAAATTAACAATCTAGTAGAGTCCATGCAATATTATAGCATTTTTTTTCCCTGACACACATTATAATTGAACAGTATGAGACATTATCTTTATTGCTAATACACGTCCTGGCTACATTTGCAAATACAAGAGTTGTTGTTTCTTCCTGCAACAATTGATGTGTATTGACAGATACGGGCATTGACAAACTATATATAACCTATTGTGATGTGTTATCAATAGGGCCATTCTCATTGGACTTAAAGGGCCCCTGTCATCAAAATGTATTTTGATTTCTATTGATGCAACTTAATATGTATATAATAAAATCACTAAATGTTCAATGGAAATATGTTTCCTATATTTTAAAATATTTTTTCTTTATTTTTTCGCAGCACTGATAAGCCCCGCCTCCAAAATATCCTCCAACTCAAGATTCCCCCTGTGACATCATCAGAGGTAGAAATTAGCAGGATAATAGACATAATTTATGCACAAACTAAACAGTGCAATGACTACCTGCAAGTGTTTATAATAGCATCACATAGCTAGCACATTTCTGACATAAGGAAACGATTATTCCCACATGAAAGGTTGTTAGATGGTATTGTGTGAAGATACGTGATGCTATTGTGGGCAGGTGGAGGTAGTCATTGCAATGTTTAATTTGTGCATAAATTCTGCCTATTATCCTGCTAATTTCTACCTTTGATGATGTCACAGGGGGGATCTTGAGTTGGAGGATATTGTGGAGGCGGGGCTTATCAGTGCTGAGAAAAAATAAAGAAAAATTATTTTAAAATATAGGACAAAAACAGTTAGTGATTTTGTTATGTACATATTACGTTGCATCAACATAAGTCGACATACATTTTGATGACAGGGGACCTTTAACAAAATTGCGGAGTTAAGGTGAAAGTTGCCTAGCAACCGTGCCAACAGCCGTCCGAAACTTCGCATGAAACTTCGCAAGTCAGAGCGCGATTTTTCTAACTTCGCACCGAAACTTCGTGATTTGTTCTAATGAGAACGCATGCTACAGAAAAATCGGTATTTTATTCACGTGACTTCCGGCATCTGCTCTTCCAGTAGCGCGCGATCGAGCTAGCTAGCTATACTAGCTGCTATGCTGTAATACTACGTACATTACAGGCTAGGCCGGATACTCTCGAATATCAGGAGCGTCGTACTCGTACAACTTCTACTGTATCTATCAACGTCAGAGCAAAACTGTATGGACTGCAGCTGCACTCACTTAACTAGATCAATTTAGTTCAAGCCTCTTCAGTCTTTAGAAATTGCTTTTCTTAATTCTTATGTTTTGCTTTTTGCAATGGCTTGAGCGTCTGGGTTGGGCTGACTTTGATTTGGAGCCCGCCTTTTTTTTTATCCTGCACTCCTGTAGTTCTCATTCTATCGTTCTATGTAATGTTGATGTTTTATTTGTTTATTTTCTTATTTCTTATTTATTTCATGTTCTTTTTTGGCAGATAGTTTTTTATTCCATTTTATGGCAGCTTTGTCCTTGATCTGTGGTACCTATATTGTAACTTTTTCTCTTATGCTCTGATTTTTGTGTTTGTTCACATACATGTACCTCCATACACTCTCACGAGTGTTTTGACTGCTTTGGTTTCTAGAGTTTTATTATGTATATAAAATGGGGGTTACGCCATTTCCTGACCTACTTTATCTGACCTACTCTTTCTGACCCACTTTTCTTGCCATTCACTCAGTACGGCCTCTGTTATTGGCTACTGTGCTAATGAATATTCAAGACTATGGTATGGCTTGTCGAACATTCGCGCCGGCGCGGCCAAAGACGCGGCCAGGAGGCGCAATTTTTTTTTACACGCTAGCTCATAGACGCCAGAGCTTTTCACAGCTGAGACAGAAATCCTTGCTTTCTGCAATCGGCCACAGCCTGCGAGAGCACGCTCATGCCGATATCAGCTGTTCCTTTGTACCATTGTATGTGGGTAATGAGTTGATATAAGGACACTAGAAAACCTATTACTGTGCACAAATGCCATGTTGTGATAAAAAGTTGAGTAAATAGATATGTGTTTGTGTTATAATTATTTCATGTTTGCTAGGTTTTATCAGACTATTTATTATTTTTTTGTCTGTCCCTCCCGACATGATGCTCTAAATCGCCTAGAACAAAATGGAATCTCCCGTCTCTTTTTCCCCAAATCTCGCTAGAGAAAAAAATATTGGAGTCATCGACTGTTTGATAGGGGTGCATAATAAATTTCTACCAAAAATATTCCTTATTCAATCATTCAATAACATTTTCATGAGATGATGTATTCTTCAATAATACAACAAGGATAAACAATCTCACTTTTATCTTATTGTCCCACAAAAATCCAGTGTTTTTTACATTATATTTTCTTTCTGTTCTTTCCCTTTTTCTGTAGTGGAGCAGTCCGGCGCCGGCAATTCCCGCGTGGACTAAGCCACGTGACCCCGAGAGTGTAATCAGAGAGCGGTTGCGAATGGGGTGTCAATGAGAACGCGCAGAGTGCGAGCTGATATTAGAAACAACTGATAGTCTTACGTTCCGAGACACAATGAATATTTATACTCCGATAATTTTGATAAGGCACGATCCAAAAGAAGCGCGAGTATCACAATAAGATAACCAACAAATAAAGAAAAATGTTTGATTTTATCACGGAAGCAAGATTTTGTTAGCATTGGTAGCATTGGTAGTCAAGAGATAAGAGCATGTTTATAACAAGAGGAGAACAAAAAAATTTAGAGTGTAGACTATCAACGTCCTACGAGTGACCTTCGTAGTCTGGACGCTACACTATGCATCAACACATTCTTTTGCAAAATGTAAACATTGCAGGCTTGTCTTGGGGGAAGTTCTCAAAGTATTATGACCTTCCAGACAGGCATGTGATGTCTACATTTTGCAAAGGAATGCGAATGTGATGTTAAGTATTCATTTTTCTCCATGTTCTTTCAGGGAGTGTTCTTACACCTCAAACTTTGATGGTATTTTTGCCATGATGAACGACATTTACCTCAAGTGAAGAAAAGTTGTGTTTTTCTTGAAACAATTTACAGGAATTTAGTTACTACATTGATATAATCATTGCCCTCTGAGGAGTACAGTTTTAGAACATGCATCATGGAGGGAAAAAAGGGTCCATAGAAACAGATGTATTGGAAGTGAAAAAGAAAAAAGTGTGATTATTTTCGTTTGTTTCTTTCTTTACATAGTTATTGTGGATTTTTTTGTTCATCATTTGGGGTTCAGAGAACTAGAAAGATGAAGAAAGGAAGAATGAAACACCTGCTGAGCAGGCTCTCTTTATTATACAAGATATACATATATACATATCATCAAAAGGGGGTAAACTGTGACAAGTTGCTTGCAGAACCTGTGGAAGAAAGCAACTAGAGGATAAAAGAGGACAGCAGCCATTCTCTCTGCACAATTACAGCCACAACACCATCACAGCAAAACGAGTGTTTGGGACTGGGTCTGCGATGAAATTTGAAGTGTTGAGAACACACCTGATTTAAACTGCAAAAAAAAAAAAATGTTTAGAGGTATACTGATGAAAGCTACACGATAACTAAAACAGTGCTGGTCAGGATTGTGAACCAAATTAGAGCTGAAATGCGACTGAAAAGGATGCAAAGCAAAAAACCTCGGATCTATGTCTACCTATTATCGTATTGTTCGCGCTACAGCCCAGTCTTACACACACGTAATGCGTTCACGGCGAGCAAAAACAAACGGCAGTCACACCTCAGTCATCACACAACAGTCATATACCAAGCATTCTAAACCAGCCCGAAACTCAACAAAATGCCACATCCAGCTGTCAGAACCGTCACAATATATCCACACACGGAAAAAATTGCAGTCAGAGGAAAAGGTGACACAAAAGAGGGCTAAAAACAGGAAAGCAAAGGAGAGAAAAATAATCCCTACAGCTTCACTCAGCTAACCTATACTAGGAAAGTGAATGAGCGAGCAGAATGAGAACGCACCCGGGTGTAGAATTTCGACACGCCATAGTCTTGAGTATTCATTAGCGCAGTAGCCAATAACAGAGGCCGTCTCATGAAAACTGCCTCGTGTACAAAATGAATGGCTAAAAAAGTGGGTCAGAAAGAGTAGGTCAGGAAATGGCGTAACCCATAAAATTGCATTCCTTCAATTGTAGGGGTTTACAAGGTTTTGTTAAAAGAAAAAATATTTTTCACTTCTTTCGCTCTCTTCATTCTGATATACTTTTTATTCAGGAAACTCATTCTGATAATTCTGTTGAAAGACTTTGCCACTCTCAGTGGGGTGAACATGCCTTTTTTGCTTCTTTTTCTTCAAATAGTCGAGGTGTGGCAATTTTTATTAGGAAATCTATCGGTCTGGTTGTTAGGTCTGTTTTTAGAGATCCTAATGGGAGATTTATCATTTTAAATGCTCTTTTGAATAACCTTCCTTTGACCCTAGTAAATGTTCATGCCCCAAACAGTGATGACCCTGATTTTTTTTATTTTTTTTGCATTTGATTAATAAATTTGATAACTCCTTTTTAATTGTTGCTGGTGATTTTAACACTGTCCTCGACCCACTTGATTATCAAGGTTCAAGGCCTCAACATTCTTATGTGAAGGCAAGTGAAATGATTTCTTTAATAATGGAGGAATATGGCCTATGCGATGTGTGGATGTGCGATATGTCAAAAGACATTTTGAAAAGTATACATGATTTTTATTGTAAGTTATACTCTCCTCCAAACATATTCAATAGTAACACTTCTGAACCAAATAGTATTGAAAATATTTTTGACAATATTACAATCCCTAAATTAAATGAAGATGATAAAAACGTTTGGATTCTCCGCTTTCCAAAAAAAGAACTGTTTGAAGTTATCACATCTATGAAATCGAACAAAACTCCTGGATTTGACGGTTTGCCTGTTGAATTTTGTGTTGCTTTTTGGCCTGATACCAGTGGTATGCTATTAGATTCATTTAATTTTTCATTACGTAGTGGTTCTATGTCTGCTTCGCAGAGAAATGGTATTATAACTCTCCTTCCTAAGAAAGACAAAGACCCTTTATTCATCAAAAACTATAGACCTATTACCTTATTGACCACTCATTACAAAATTTTGGCCAAATGTTTTGCTAACCGCTTAAAACGTTGTTGACATGATCTTATCCATCCTGATCAATCTGGGTTTATTAAAGATGGATACATTGGTCACAACATTCGTTTGATATTGGATATATTAGAGTATACAGAGTGCAATGATATTCCAGGATCAATTATTTTACTTCATATTGAGAAAGCCTTCGATAGTGTCTCTCATGATTTTATATTCAAAACCTTAGAACAATTCAATTTTGCTGCAACTTTTATTAGTTCGGTTAAAACTTTATATTCGGCTCGTCAAAGCTATGTTATAAATAATGGTTTCTTAACAGAGTGTATAAACATGGAGATAGGGATTTTCCAAGGTTACCCCATATCTCCTTATTTGTTTCTATTTGTTATTGAAATAATGGCCCTTTTGATACGCCAAAATGATCAAATTATTGGTATTCCTATAGGTGATCAAGAGGCGAGGATATTTTTATTTGCAGATGACTCTGTGTGTTTCTTAGATGGTTCTGATAATTCTTTTATTCATCTTTTCAATACCCTTCGTAAGTTTGGGCTTTATTCTGGGTGTAAAATTAATATTAACAAAACTGAAGCAATATGGATTGGTTCCAAAAAGGATTGTCAACACATTCCCCCCATAAATCGTGGTATCACATGGAAAGTGAAACAGTTTAAATGTCTAGGAGTAAACTTGCCTTTAAATGTAAGTTCTATTCTTGATTTGAACTATAAGGTCAAGTTAAAACATATCAAACAAAGCATTAATTGCTGGCGTTTGAGAAATATTTCTCTTATTGGTAAAGTTTGTGTGATCAAGACTCTTATGTTGCCTCAAATAATATACTTTTTCTCTGTTCTTTGTGTTAAAATTCCAAATTCCCTTTTCAAGGAATTGAACAAGATATTTTATAATTTCATATGGAATGGAGGCAGAGACAGGGTGCAGAGAAAGGTCATGTGTAATGATTACAATGAAGCTGGTCTTAGAATTATTGACCCTCTTAATTTTTCTATTGCTCTAAAGATGGTTTGGGTAAGAAATTTACTTGACGACAGTTATAATTTTTTTTGGAAAGCTATTGAACTATCTTTCTTGGAAAAGTTTAATCCTGATGTATCTTTATTATGGAAAGCTCATGCACCTGAAAGTATTTGAACTCTTTGAAAAATATACAACTAGCTGATTCACTTCGTTGTTGGTATTTGTTTCGAGAAAACGCTACCATCGAATTTCATGATTCAAAGTATTCTCAATTGAGTGCGTGTTAATCTATTTGGTATAACAGATGTATTCGCTCTAAGTCCAAGCAATATTTTTATTACCCATCCTGGTTTGTTAATAATATCTATACTATCTCTGATTTGTTTAACCCTCCTCTTCTTGGGCACAAACTTTTTGAGGAACTTGTACTAGATTTTTATGTTCCCTCTACAGATAGGAGGAAGTTTTTTTTTTTTTTTTATTAAGAACATTCCAAATGATTGGTTGGAAAATTGTGATACTGACATTGTTGGTGTGCATGATACAGTGGTTTTGAAATTACTGAGCTTAAAAAAGGTTCCTAAGAATGTTTATTGCTTATTACTTGGTAGCTTTAGTCCCGACAAGAGATATGTTTTTTGGTAAAACAATCTTCCAATACCTCCTAGCATTAGTTTGGATAAGATCCACAACTCAAATTTTCTCTGTACAATTGATTCTAAACTACGGTCGTTTTATTTTAAAATTTTCCAAAATGCAATTGCCTTAAATAGTTTTCTTTTTAAGATCAAACGAAAATTGTGCTTTTTGTGATGAACAAGAAGAAACAATGGTGCACCTGTTTTGTGACTGTGATAAAGTAATTCCTATTTGGCAAGATCTTCTCACATTTATTAATCAAAGATGTAACCGCAACATCAATATCTCTAATTTCGAAAAACGTTTTGGTATTTACAATGATGAATTTCTAACCTTTCTGTTTTTGTTGCTGAAATACCATATCTATTGTTGTAAATTTAATGGTTATCTTCCAAATTTTGTTTCTTTCAAATCTTTTGTGAGAAAATATAAGGAGACAGAATTCTATTTAGCCAATAAACGAAACAAACTTAACATTCACTTCCAAAAATGGTGTTTCAACATTCCCTAAATATTTTGTTACCCCTGCACTGAAAAAATTCCTCCTTTCCCTTGTAAGTTTGAAGTATGATGTATGTGAACTATTGTATTTACGTACATGCTACATGTACACTGTACTTTGTATTAGCTGCCTGCAAGCATATTGTCCTTCTCGATCAGAGCCAATATTACTTTTTGACCTTTGTTTATTAATCAATAGATTTTTCCGTGGATCGGGCAACAAGACATGAGTGTTTGAAAAGCTGTGTAATGATTTAGGGAGGGAACGTGAGGGAGAGAGGGGAAGCTGGTTCGTGAAGGATTTTTGAGCGCAAGGTTGGGGTGGTATCAAGATGGAGATAAGTGAATGTGTTAGAGTGAAAGAGAGAGGGAGAGAGAGAGAGAGAGAGAGAGAGTACTGGAATCTATGAGTGAGACTAGATTTTGAAAGTGTTATGTATTTCTTTTTCTTTGCCTTGTAGACCGGACACGAAGAAAGTATTCGAAATTGTCATTCAGATTGAAATTAAAAATCATCTAGCGTCCATTCAATCTTGTAGCCTACTTTTTCTGTATGCCAGACACACATTATCATTTAACAGTATAAGACATTATCTTCATTGCTGGTGCACGTTCTGGCTACATTTCCAAAGAGCAAGAGTAGATTGTCTCTTCCTTCGACAATTGATGCATAATGAGAGCTACGGGCATTGACAAACTATATGTAACCTACTGTGATGTGATATCAATATTGTTGTTTTGTGTTAGATAAGTGTTATAATGCTCCTTTTTAATGAACAACTCTTCAATTGATAATTTGTCATGGTTTTTTTAGATTAACAGTACGTGCTCTGGTTAGGCTATTCACGTTTTCTAATGGGTCGGAAATTGTATGTCGCTAATAATACACATTTTAAAAGAGGCAAAAATATCTTTTGGCAAGATTCATGTTATTTAATACTGACTACATTGGATTTGCCTTTGTGGACTCCATACTACGCCCCCTACTTGACTGCTAAATCCCATTACCCTCTACACTTACAGATACGTACATTAGAGCTGCATTGTTCAGGCACAGAGGAGCTGAAGAATGGAACAGACATCGCCAAGTTTATTTTGTCATTGCCATGTCTTCTGGATGTGTGGTTCTATGGATCTCAGTTTCCTGGCGACTTGTGGTCCACCGCAGCATCCCTGGCATCGTCGTCAAAGGTATTAGACGTTCCTAAAACCCGCTCAAATTGATTCAGTAGCATTTTTCTCTTGGTTGCTTCTCATTCCCCTAGAAAGACCCATTCCACTGATTTTACTATTGTTGGAATTCTAATTACCCCTTTACAGATGGCCATATTTAAAGACATGAACAGGAAGGAAGTATCCAAAATTGTCCTTAAGATACAATTGAAATTGTCAAGCATACAGAGTTCATTCAATCTTGTTGCAAACCTTTTTCTCTATTCCAGACACACATCATTTAACAGTATTTTGCTAGTGCATGCCCTGGCAAAATTTGCAAAAACAAGAGTAGGGTGTCTCCTCCTGCGACAATTGATGTGTATTGAGAGCTACGAGCATTGACAAACTTATTGTAACCTTTTGTGATGTGGTATAAATATTGTTATTTTTTGTTAGAATCGTGTTGTTATACTCAACATTTATGAAGAACTCTCCGGTGCGGTGAAGTGTGGGTTGCTGACCTGTGACACGGATGTTACTTATGATGTCATGACATGTGTCTAGAGAGGGCAGAGGGAGGAGGATAGAAGGATTTATCAAAAATGCTTTGGAGTGTACGCAGTCCGATTGGTTGCAGTATGTTGACCCTAATTTGAATAACAAATTCAAGGGTAAGACGTGAGAAGTAAAGACTTAAATTAAGATAAAATCAAATCCGCGGGGAGCATGCCCAAAGTTTACGCCCGGAGAGGCTCGGCGCACTAACCAACCAACACAACGGCTCTTTTCAGCGCCACCAAAAACTTACAAAGTAATCTGAATATACTATGATTTAAAACTTGAAAGCATCAGTGATGGAATGGTAAATCAGAAGCGATATGAAACCAACGCCGACGTAAATATTCAAATAGAAGCAATCAAACTCTAATGAATGGCAATCAAGAAAAACAACATCAACGATGAATTCCATTCCTTATTTCCCGCTATAACAAATGTAATATATATAGTCGTATATGAATAGCTCCGTACATTCATATTGGTACTGGCGTAAATATATCATAATGCTTCGCCACTTAAAACAAACAACACAAAACATAATAGTCCTTTCATCTCTTTACAAATAGTTTGATATTTTGTTAAATACATCTTATCATTTAGCTCTATATATGCATGTACATATCATTATATTTAGATACACACATACATTAGCATAATCATGTATAATTTGGCATGATTATGTTTATATACACACATTCATGAAATATTATACAGATGTTGGCTGCCTCTGGAGGAAACATCACAGAACGTTCGAGGGGACGTCACGAGCCAAAGGCGAGGGACTTATTCGTTCCCAGAGCAGCAGTGCAAAACCCCGAGGTTTAAACATTTTGTGATATTTACAACAACAGGGGCAACATCTGATATATTATTCAGTTGTTGACGCACTGCGTGCACCCCACTCCTTTGTTATGCGCACTGTACCGGGTAGTCTAGTTACTAGGAAGTGGAGTGCATGGCCACAACCGAGTCTGTTAACCTAGGTCTGGTAATACCAACTAGGCCCCTAATCCCTCTGACGGCCCTGTATCCTCTTTTTCGGAGCGGGCAGAAAAAGAGGATCCAGGGCAGTCAGAGGGATAAGGGGCTAGTCTGTATTACCAGACCTATTTATTAACAGACTCGGTTGTGGCCATGCACTCCACTTCCTAGTAACTAGACTACCCGGTACAGTGCGCATAACAAAGGAGTGGGGTGCACGCAGTGCGTCAACAACTGAATAATATATCAGATGTTGCCCCTGTTGTTGTAATCATGCACTCCCCAGCCTAGTAACTAGGCTACCCGGTACAGTGCGCGTAACAAAGGAGTGGGGTGAACGCAGTGCGTCTATCAGCGCGTATCAGCGCGTTCACCTGCGTGCAAAATGTTTCCCTAGGGAGACATTACACGAGTATCAGCGTTATGATGATGTTGACTGGCAAAATGATGTCAGTGGGCAATATACCGATTTGTCTTGCTGCCACGTGACCGCATTCCACCAATCGGTAATTAATACTAGAAAAACCTGCATAATATTATATAATTTGACATGATTATGTTTATACACCAACACATATGATGCTTATGTATAATTTGGCATGATTATAATATACAACGACACACATGAAGCTTATGTAAAATTTGGCATGATTATTTCTATGTACACACATAAATAACTCATAGAATATAGAGTATGTATAATTTGGCATGATTGTGTTGATGTACACTCATACATAAGATATTATATCCCAGGGTGGGTGATTGTGTTGTATTGAGTATTTGTTTCTTTATGCGGCCCATGAGTACATTTGCGTCGGTGAGGCAACCGGTGTACCCCTTGCTCACCCCTTAATTTGCAAATAATGTTTTCCACTAAACTAAGCAAATAATCAACGTCGGTGAAGGTAATGGGACGAACTATCACTTCCGAGGCGATCTGGATGTAGCTATCTTTCCGAAGCTTTTAGCTGAGGAAAGATAGCGTATACTTTCAAATCGCCGAGGAAGTGATAGTTCGTCTCATTGCCTGAAACCAAAAGTTGATTATTTGATTTATATTCCACATCTGATACCAACAATCTATGAAATCAATGACAATTTAACGTAAAAAAGGTCGGTGCGGCTACATGATCGTACATTTTGGTTTCATATTCACGCGACGCTCCGAAACCCGGAAGCAAATTGACTTTGTGCACGTTGCGATATAGACTCTACAAATTCCAACGAACACTATAACATAGTGACGCTAATTCGTAAGATTTTGACGGAAAAGCAAGAAGTAATCGAAATTCGCTTACCTGTGCGGTATCGGTGAGAAAATAGATCCTCCGAGAATATCTTTCATAATTCATATAAAATATAGGAAAGTGAAATTCTAGGTCAATTTTGGTACGAGGTGATAGAGCATTGCACACTTGTTTTGGTAGAATACTGTGTGGGGAAATGTACTGAGAAATAGAAGGCTTGCACTGCGAGTACGTGTACATACGTACACACGCCTTTGTGCACGTTGCGATATAGACTCTACAAATTCGAACGAACACTATGCCATAGTGACGCTAATTCGTAAGATTTTGTCGGAAAAGCAAGAAGTAATCGAAATTCGCTTACCTGTGCGGTATCGGTGAGAACATAGATCCTCCGAGAATACCCTGCATAATTCCAATAAAATGCAGGAAAGTGAAATTCTAGGTCAATTTTGGTACGAGATGGTAGAGAATTGCACACTTGCTTTGGTGAAATACTGTGTGGGGGAAATGGAAGGCTTGCACTGCCTTGTACGTACGCGCGCGGTGCAGCGCGCTATAACCACAAATTTCCAAAACCGCACACCGCGGCGTCGTCTGCTTCGAGCTAAAACTGATAATCCGAGTGTTACGCACTTCTAATTAGCGCGTACTCAAAATATTAATCACGCATTAGGACTGTGAGGAGTGAAGAGATCAGCGAAACCAAAAAGTACTATCACCTAGAGTGTAACGAACTTTTATTCTCAGGTGATGTGATAGGAAAAACTACGCCTTATCACGTGATCAACTCTTGACCAATCATATAGCTACATTCTTAGTATGTGGAATATAATGAAAGTTATTCACTTAAGGGATGAGTTCAAGTAGTCGTATTAGTTGATCTGTAGGTGGGTTTTGTTCCTTTTTCGTATTGATAGCTTCCCGACAAGCTTCAATGGCTGCTCTGTGTGGTATATTTGTGTACAGAGAAGACCCGTCTGCTGTTGTCAGTATCGTTCTCGGGGAGAGGGGGTAAGAGTCTTTTATTTATGGCTTGGATGTTGTTCAGGAAGTGTTACGTGTCTTTTATGTGGGAGGGCAATTTTTTGGTGAGAGGGTATAGGTAAAAGTCAAGGTATCTGAAGATCTGTACTGTGGGCCAAGAGCAGGCTGAATTGGTCGACCTGGATTGTTTGGATTGTGGATCATTGGAAGAAACTAAAGGTTGGGGCAGACGATAGTCTTGGGTACCAGACCGTTATGTGTCTGTAGGTCTATGTCTAGTTCTTTAACTACCTTTTGACTTTGTCAAGATGGGATATAGTGGGTTCTTGTGTAAGGTCTTTGTAAGTGCTTTCGTCCGATAATTGTCGTGCCCCTTCTGATATGAAGTCCTCTCTAGACATTATAACCACTGACTATCTATTTTCTGCCGGCTTTTCGACAATATCACTGTTCGATTTCAGGTATTTGAGGGCTTGTCGTTCTGCTTTTGATAAGTTGTCTCGACGTTTTGTTGTGTTGTAGGTTTCTGTAAATCTTTCTCTATGTTTTAAAGAAATTTCTGTAGATATGGATCATGGACTCTCGGTGTATATTTATTTACCTCCCCGCGGATTTGATTTTATCTTAATTTCAGTCTTTAATTCTCAAAAGTCAACCCCATGTATTTGTTACACAAAGTAAGGTCAATATACGGCAACTAATTGAACTGCGTACACTCCAATGCACTTGAATGAAGCCTTCTATCCCCCTCCCTCTGCCCTCCTTAGACACAGGTCATGACACTATAAGTAACATCCGTGTCACATGTCAGCAACCAACACCTCACCGCACATCACTTATTACACATACTACACATATATCACATCAACTGAACAAGCACACCAATAGAACCGACAGCCCAACACAACGCAAGGTAGAACACTTTAAAATAACATAATGATTGATTTCGAAGTATTTTTCGCACGTAATCTTTTCTATGTCCATGATGCTTGCTATGATTGAATGATATTACATTTGTATGCCATATATGTTTGTTTATACAATGTATTTGTTCAGGTATGTTTGCACTTCAGAGCTCGAAGAAGGCCTCACAAGCCAAAAGTTCGAATTGAAATTGGACTGAAAGCTACGTCCCCGTTCCTAGACTATTTCTTTTACGCCTACATTGTCTGGAACACCCATTGTCATGTCAGCGTTGGAAATTCTTGCAGTTATAAATATATATGAAAGTTTGTCAACGCCCGTAGCTTTCAATACACATCAATTGCCGTCGTATGTATGTTTGCACTTCACGAAATTGAAGAAGGCCTCACAAGCCCAAAGCTCGCATTAAAATAGTTATTAACAGCTACGTCCACGTTCCTAGACTATTTTACTTATCATATTTCATTAACTGACACTGCCCGGCCAGGCAATATTTCCATTTCGCGAGCAGCGAGTCCCTTCATATGGCCATGTATTGATTTTTATGGATTTGTACAATCGATATGCAACATTCTCACTTGGTAACGAATTCGTTCCAGTTTTGCAAATATGTTCGATATTTAATAAACCGTTTCTTGTTTTTCTATTTCTTTTTCTGAAATGGAAATGAAACGTATTTGTTAAAATCTGGCTTCTTGTTCTACATGCCATATGTAACAGGGTCAGCAATCGTATGTTACTTAAGGACCAATTTTGGCATGGTTTTTATTAAGTATTGACAATCTGACTACATCTTATTTGCATTCATGAACTCCCCTCGAAGCCCTCTACTTTCCCGTTAAATTGCATTGTAATGTACATATGCAGAGAGAAAAGCTTACCTTAGAGGCCCCATCTCAAGCGAAGTGGAAACATGGAGCAGATGTCGCGAAATTCTTTTTGTCATTGCCATGTCTCAAGGAAGTGATTTCCGAGAAATGTCCTTTTTTCAGCAGTATTTTCGTCCACAGCAGTGTAGCTGGCTTCTGCCTCAATGCTATTGGACGTGCGGAACACTCGCTCAAATTGATTCATCGCCTTTCTATTTCTGGCTTTCCCACAGAATTATCATTTCCAGGAAGC
This sequence comes from Arbacia lixula, assembly GCA_963669155.1. Lineage (NCBI taxonomy): Eukaryota > Metazoa > Echinodermata > Echinoidea > Arbacioida > Arbaciidae > Arbacia > Arbacia lixula. The sequence continues at coordinate 9,775,124 of OZ022597.1, forward strand.
TAAGAACTATTGGAAATACGTCTGTACAAAACTGTGAAATTGATGATATTACAACGTGAAACACTTTATTCGTTATCAATATCTCTTTCTCCCCCTCCCCTTTCTCCCTATTGACATATTTATGAATTAGGTTTTTTTTAAACATTTTATTCATTTTTTTTTTATTTTAATCAAGGCCTATTTATGGAAATACATTTTACGATCAACTGTTTTATATATGAAGAATATATGTGTTTACACTGGCGCTGAATGAATAAAATTAAACACAAACAAATTGAATAAAACGCCGGTGAAGATTTTTTTTTCCTAATTTTCGGTCATAGGCCTTTATCAAGAACGAACAATTTACATATAAACATGAATCCGTACTGTTACTTCGACGAGCGTATCTTAAACTAAGGGCGCTCGTGACATATTGTGACGTAGTAAGGAAAACATGATTAACGTAAAGTTAAGTATACTATATTACAGTAAAGTCCGCAGCTCGACATGAAGTAAAATTCCTGCAGAAGAAATTAATAGAAATAAAAAAAATGAATATTAGCCGGTTGACTCATTTGGAATCATGGATAAATAAATGAATATAACTATAAAAGAATAAATAAGCGTCCGTTGTCAAAATTAGAAAAATAATCATACATTCACAAATTGCAAGATCTCAAACAATTAGTCCGAAAAGAGAGAAGAATACATTAGAGATATATCAGTAAGCAAAATATTGGTAGAAACGTTCACACATAAGAGTCGGGGAATGTAAAGAAGAAGAAGGAGAAGAAAAGGAAAGAAAGGGCTAAGTAGGAGAGAGGGAGTTGGAGACGTGAGAGAGGGGTAAATAATATAGCAGTGAGGAATAGATACTAGGAAGCTTCTCAATGAGGCATTCATTCCATTAGGTTGAAGTGTCCCAATGTTCCAATGAGCAGCTCTAGACTTTCTTTGATACGCCAATGACTTTTACCCGTCCTTGAAGTACACACACAGTGTGTCCGATCATAATGTCAACTTTTTGGACATTACCGTTAACATCACTCCTGATGCCATCAGCACCGACTTGTTCTACAAGCCGACAGACTCTCACTCATACCTGAATTTTAAGTCCACGCATCCTCCCTCTTGCAAGAAGGTTATCCCATACTCCCAGTTTCTGAGACTCCGCCGAATTTGTAGTGACACATCCACCTTCACTCGGAGAGCTAAGCAGACGGAGAACTTCTTTACCAATAGAGGATACCCGACCAACGCGACAAGTAAGGCTTTCGATAAAGCCGCCAAGACCAGCCGATCCCAGGCTCTTCACCCTTGGAAAAATTCTTCAATACTGGTATCCCGCATCGCCGGTATCGTCAAAGAGAACAGTCACATCCTTCAAGCCGACGAGACTACGCGCCTAGAATCTCTGTTTATACTTTGGTGCACTCGTCACTTGTAACTCTGAATCCTACATATCCCGCTCCCGAACCATACAGAAGGCCCCGTTGCAGGATGTGTGCGCACATTATCGTCTCGTGCACAGATGCAGGGACCGAAGGGCAGTTGGTTTGTACGTCATCTAAGTCATTCGCTGTCACCAATGCGACAAACTTTACATCAGTGAGACCAAGCGCAGACTGGTCGACAGAATAACAGAACATCTCCGCTTTGTCAGGACTGCCAGTAGCCTCTCACTTCAATCAGGATGGCCATTCATCAGACGACGTGAAGGTGCAAGTAATGGCAGCCTGTCCTATTGAAGGTGAGAGGAAGATCCTGGAGATACGATTCATTTTCCAGAAGGGGATACTTCAACCTAATGGAATGATCGAATGCCTCATTGAGAAGCTTCCCAGTATTCACTGCTATATTTTGTACCCCTCTCTCACGTCGCCTCCTCCGTCTTTCCTACTTACCCCTTTCTTTCCTCTTCTGCTCCTTCCTCTCCTTTTCATTCTCCGATTCTTATGTGTGAACGTCTCTACCAATATTTTGCTTAATGACATATCTCTGATTTTTTTTTTCTCTTTTTGAAGTAATTGTTTGAGATCTTGCTCTCTGTTATTGTATATTTCTATTCTAATTTACTAGTGACAACGTGCGTTTATATTTTGTTTTATAGCTGTATTAATTTCTTTATCCTGGGTTTCAAATTAATCAACCGGCTAATATTAATTTGGAATTTTATTCATTTTTTCTGCAGGAATTTTACTTCATGTTGATCTGTAGACTTTCCTGCAATACATGTATAGTTTATTTAACTTTACGCTTATCATGTTTTTCTCATTACGTAAAAGTAAGCGCCCTTACTTACAGATTAAAATACACTCGTCGAAGTAGCAGTACGCAATCATTTTTATTTCTATTTATTTATTTGTTCGTTAGTGATGAAGGTCTATGACCGAAAATTCGAGAGAAAAAAAACTTCTCCGGCGTCTTATTTAATTTGTGTTTACTCCTCTCTCTCTCTCTCTCTATTTATATAAATATATGTACATTTAATCATACGTGTTATTTAGATATAAAAAAAATATTGTAAGAAATATACGTAGATTACAACGTTTTAAAATGCTTCTGTAAGCATTTCCCTAAATTTCTCCCTCACTAGAATCATTGTTTTCGTATATATAATGTATATATAGTTGGTGTTAGTACCTACCATGATACAAATGGCAATAGTAAAATTGAATTGATCTCGTCATGGTATTTTATGTTCTTTGAATTTATGTTACTTTTCTTAAGATATAAGTGCTGGTCCTATTTTTACAATTACTTGTTTCAAGTAATTCAAATTTAGCTTGGCATTGTTCATGTTACAGATTCAGAGAGTAGCTCTCAGCGGGTTACATGTTGTTGAGAAGAATGGATCACAAGATTTGGCGAGATTTCTGTTTTCTCTCCAATCTCTGACAAACCTGGACTTCTACAGTTGTACATTCCATAGCGCCTTCTACTCGACTGCTGCAGGTGATTATCATATGCTTACATTTGGACTTTTCGTGAAACATGTGCACCTTTCAATTTCAAAAATAAATTTCAGCAGTTTGTGTTGTTGCTCAATATCCGTGTACGAAGTACAAGGAAAAGGGTCATTCCTGCATAGTTGCACATGACAAAATTATTATTATTATTATATTAAGTATAATATGTCATATGTTTACAATGCATTTAGAAGATGGGGTAGAAATTCTAATCATGTTTCACCGTGATTTCAGGATTTTGAAAGTTAAATGAAGGAAAAAGATATAATTTCCTGAATTTATGTGTACATGATATATGGCGTGCTTATTTTCATGAACCTCAAGAGCTGCACAACGCAGGTGTATCTCCTGGAATAAGACCAGCAAACCTACATACAAGATGGGAGATGTAAAATCTCGGATTGCTACTATTGACTTATATAAGTCTTCCTCAAACTATGCCTAACCATTACACAGCATCAAAAGAAAATCCAACCGATAAGGTAGCTGTAGAATGCACACAAGATGACTGTTTTCCCGAAACAGGTCGAAACGTCGCATCAAGAATAAAAAGACTGCCATTCCTCTGTCCCGCGATACAACTCCATATCAAAATTAAATGAAACCCAAACGACGTACGACTGATAAAAAAAAAAGCCAGTTCGTAGTTGCAATCTGTGCATGAGCAGATATTTGCCTTTAGAATATGACCTAAGGTTATTGACACTTCTAACAGAGTAAAATGGAAATTCATTAGATGGTCGACCACATTTCAACTTATCAGCATACAGACATGACAGTAACTATTCAGCTTTCATCCTGTTTACACAAACGATTTTTTTTTTATCCTTAATTATCACTAAAAGATCATTATCAACGAATCATGACGAACGGATCGCAACTGTCCGCATTGTCCTTCATCATGTCTCCCTTCATCATGATTACAGAGTGAGCACATGCTTTCACGGATGGTGATCCGTTAGAGATTACTAAATATTACGACCCTGTGTTCACACACGTTGTGGGCGTAATGTAACGCCATGCTATATTCAGCTCTCGTATGAAACGCTGGTTTGACCAGCGTTTCGGCAATCATGATTACCGATATGACGTTAAGGCAGACCTTTTCGGTCGTAATTCTAATAAGATGCTGATCCTTAAGTCAGCTGCTGGTTCTATATTATAATAATAAAGGGCTTCAAAAAACTGTGTGTGAACACCGGATATGAGAAGGTAGTGACATGAGAAATTAATTACATCACTCTAATGACCGCGACATAAAAAAATAAAGAAGCACCCATTGCCTTTCTGTGTGGAGAGATACTATATTTTGAAGAAAAGGTAACGAACCATTGTTTTGTGTCCACAGAATATCCACGCAGCCAACAACTGATGAAGCCAACAGGTAAGATATTTATCTCGGCCATTCTGGTTTCCCGCTGAATGGTTTCAAATTCTTATCATCGCATTGAAGCGCGTACAGTGCGACGGGAGAAATGTCATTTAAAGAGAAGGATAGATAAAAAAAAAAACAGGGGGGGGGGGTACACAAAGCCTGAAACACTGGTCTTGTTTTGTTTTAAAGGCTACTCCTACGCGACCAACTCTGGATTTTGAGATCGTGGTGTAGCCAGCTCGGGAGGGAAATCATGCATTAACCATGCCTTATATTTGGCAGCCAAGTCAACGTTGTATTTACGGATCACTTCTGAAAGTTCGTCGGACTTAATGTTGGTTGACCGTGCGTTACACAACAAAAAAAAAAAGAAGAGTGTAGTTGTGTTGATTTAGTTTTCCGTAAAGTCAAAGGGACTCTCAAAAGGTCTGAAGAGCTACTTGATATTTTCAGTAATGATCGTTGGTATCGTGTTCCAATGCCGCTTCAATTTGTCCCGTCCAGCTCTACACTTTCGATGAGTGGGTCCACACTGAAGCATATCAATGACACGGAAAAAGTGGCGCAACACTTTGAGTAATAAGGCACGGGCGAGTCTGTATTCCACAAACAGATGATGTCTTTCTTGATCCTCTGCTTATTAATATGGGACAGTCATGACGGTAGAAGGCCACAGTGTTTGCTGGTACTCGTACACACGCTTGGTTATACCGAGAGGTATGATACGCCAGAAAATACCGTTTACTTGAAGGCGGCCAATATTGCCATTGATACGTCGTCGTACTGGTCCTTCATGTTCCGTAAACGACTCTGTGTTAACGAAATGATTCCTTTCAGATTGGGTACTCAGCATCGGCCTGGTTGGCTACACGTTATGCACTGAGTGGGCCCCACAGTTTAATCTTCGATAGACCAACCACATGTCACTTATAACTCACAAACCAACCTATGAACCACGATGAAAGTTTTCTTGGTTAAGCTTCAACATGAAGTCGTCCAAACTTAAACAATCAGCAGGATTAGTAGCCCTATATTCAGCTAGAAAAGCTGAAAAGTTGAAAAATGAAGTATAAAAACGAGATGGCTGCCTTTAAGGCACCCTCACAATTGCCACTCATCTGTATTTCGTGGTTTAGTTTCAGTGTGTGGAACGCACAGTGGATATTTTAAGCTTTGGGCCGGCCATTAACATTAATTGTTTGACCGACATGAACATGGTGAATACAATTAATAAACATAACGAAAATGGTTCATTTACCGCCGCTTCTCTTATCGGCACGTATCGTCATATTCACCATTAGAATTATGAGTCCCATTTCAAACTGAAGATAGCTCTTAATGACATTTATGTAACAACATGTAGTAAGAAGAAAAAATCAAGTTCTGGGTGGCGTGGAGCATTTAGACATGGCCACACGTTCTTACCATTTGATTCTTGATTTGTTTCAAATGACATGGCTTAATTTATGTTGAGACATACGTTTTGAAATATTACATTGTGCACGAACCTTTACATCAGTCACTCTGAGATATTTTTATGTTGCAGACGGTGCTACATTTTGGTAGTGTGCGTGATAAGTTAATATGTCAATATTTGTATACAACTATAGAAATGTATACACCGAGGTAAGAAGAAGAAAAAGAAAAGACAGCAAAATAGATTGTCAATGAAAAATCGCAAAGACAAAGCAGCCGGTGCGTGGACGGTCCTGGCCATGGTTTTTGTTAATCTATTTATGTTACCAGAAACGGGAAAATGACAGAAGTGATATATGTATCATTACATTCCCCTACTACAATTATTCAAATCCAGGTGACAAGTATGAAGGCAAAGATACGTGCTCATTTATCATTAGGACGTACGTCTTATCACTTGATAGTCCGGGAGCCCAGAAGATTTATTCATGTGAAAAGGGCCGGAACAACCGACCCCCTAGGTCGAAAGGATATCCCCTCGACATCACAAAAATGTTTTACTGGCAAGGTGTACCCTATGCTTTTCCCCCCAAATCACCACAAATATGACGTCACTACCGGAAAGCCTTTTTTTTTTCAAAAATGGTCGGAATATGATACATGGTACCATCATAACAAAGGTGTTAACACACACTTTTTTTATGCCCAATTATCAAACTTGATTTGTATAGTTTGGTTGCCTAGTAAATGTGCAACATCATCATTGACTTGTTTTGGCAACGGCAGCTCTATGGGCGACGTCGACGACGACGACATGTCGCGACGACGTCAGCAAAATGCAACACTTTTGTTCATTTTTTGTGCTCTTTTTCGGTTAAATCTTTCAATTCTTGTAGTTCACAAACCATTCCAAATATTCTTTCTAAACTTAGTTCGCTGTGTTTGGTATCTCTCAAGCTTTTCAAAACATATAAGAATGTGACATTTGCTCACGCTAATGGCCATCTCCTGACCAATAATAGAGCGTAGTATTTTGGAAGAATGCACGTAAAGTCGTACAAAATATTGCCTACGTCCTGTACACGCGTATATTCTGGATACGTGCTACTTTTTGGTTGAAATGTTTTAAATCCTTGTAATCCAAGAACCATACCCCATATTTCCTTTTGATTTAGCCTCATTTTTTGGCATTTATTCCACTTTTCAAAACATAATGGATGTTACATATTGCCACACCTATGATTATCTCCTGACCAATAATGTAACAGAGCATTTTGGAGCAACTGCGTGAAATTGGACAAAATGTTGCGTATTAACTGTACATGTGTATATTCTGTATGCGTGTTACTTTCTGCTTAAAACTGTTTAGATCCTTGTACTTCAAGAACCATACAACATATTACTTTCTGACATGTTCTGTTGATTTCGGCATTCCTTCCACCTTTCAAAACATATATTAATGTTATATATTATCACGCTTATAGTCATCTACTGACCAATAACATAATGTCACATTTTGGAAGAACGAGCGTAAAATCCGACAAAATACTGCATACGTTCTATAAACGGGGATATTTTGATGCGTGTTATGCTTCGGTTGAAACTTTCTTAAATCATTGTAATCCAAGAACCGTACCACACATTTCCTTTAAATTTAGCCTTATGTTTTTAGCATTTCTTCTGCTTTTCAAAACATGTATGGATGTTACATATTGTCACACCTATGGTTATCTCCTGACCAATAATGTAACGGAGCATTTTGGAACAAAATTCTGCGTATTAACTGCATATGTGTATACTCTGTACGCGTCTTACTTTTGGATTGGAACTTGTTAGATCCTTGTACTGCAAGAACCATACAACATTTTACTTTCCGACATATTCTGGTGATTTCGGCATCCCTTCCACCTTTAAAAACGAATATGGATGTTTCATATTGTCACGCTAAATGTCATCCACTGACCAATAACATAATGTCACATTTTGGAAGAGCGAGCGTAAAATCCGACAAAATACTGCATACGTTCTATAAACGGGAATATTTTGATGCGTGTTACGCTTCGGTTGAAACTTTTTTTTAAATCATTGTAATCCAAGAACCGTACCACACATTTCCTTTTAATTTAGTCTTATGTTTTTGGCATTTCTTCTGCTTTTCAAAACATATATGGATGTTACACCTATGGTTATCTCTTGACCAATAATGTAAAGGAGCATTTTGGAACAACTGCGTAAAATACTCTGTACGCGTCTAATTTTTGGATTGAAACTTGTTAGATCCTTGTACTCCAAGAATCATACAACATTTTACTTTCCGACATATACTGGTGATTTCGGCATCCCTTCCACGTTTCAAAACGTATATGGATGTTTCATATTGTCACGCTAAATGTCATCCACTGACCAATAAAGGTTTTTTCAATGTAAAGTCGGACAAATCACTGCGTATACGTTTTATATGTGTTCATTCTGGACAAAATTATGCTGGATGCGCGTAACTTTTTGGTTGATTTTTTTTTTTTTATATATCCCTATGGTTAAAAAAAAACATTCCACAATATGTATTCCGGACTTGTTCTGGTGTTTATGCATGGATGTTGCGCATTGAAACCCTAGCCTTATGGTCATCTCCTGGCCAATAATGAAACGCAACACTTTGGAAGAATCCGCGTAAATTGTTTAAGACATGGCGTTTATTTTATGATCCTTCCCTCGAAGCAGAGTCCTTTGAGCGTATAACGATATTTGTGATCAAGCTTGTGTTCACCTACGGGTAATCGTATCAATTTATGCAAAATAATGTGTGTAAATAAAACAACCTTCACTGTAGTATGTTGCTCATTATACGAGATCTAGCTCAATGAACCACTTTTCTAGAGTTTTACATCGACAGCCCTGACGGTCTGGTTTGGGTTGGAGTGTGTCAACCAATATGTCGATAAGAAATTACATAAATTATAGCGAACATCTCGTAGATTACCCTCCAAAATGACACTATTTTTATTTGTGGCATCACTACCGGAAAGACCGGTGAAGGGTCTATGAAATGGCATTATCATATTAAGTGAGGTACTCAAATTAAAACATATACATATATTTACAAGTTACAATATCTAATTTTGTTCACCTCGCTTGTCTTTTCATGGGCAATATCGACATGCATTTCTTTTTCTGGCGATGGATGGGCACTGTTCGATGTTAACGACGGCAGCCGGTTGCCGTACCCTCGGTGAAAAGCAGTTTTCTGTCATGTTCACGGGATTTTGGTGTAAACTGTGCCAAAATATTGCATCTAAAAAGCATTCGAGGCTTCTATGAAGTTTTGGCTGGTAGCAATTAGAAACAAAATATTACTTGGGTAAAACCTAAATTGGATAGGATTTGAGACCGAAGGCTGAATAATGTCAAAGCATATTCTATTTTGTCGATGAGTTATATGATTGCATGTGATTATATATACATTGTACAATTTCGTTAGATTACTCATTTTGGTTTAACTCTGCCATGTCGGTCGCCTAGTGAATGGGCGCAACTACCCAAGTGTGTTGGCAAAGGCGACGCTCAGGGTGATATTAGCGACGGAGACATGAAATAGCGACGCCTACGAAATTTAATTACATTTTAAAAAGAACCCTTGTAGTTGAATTTGACAAGTATTTGATAGACAAATTACTTTCACAAACACATTAGACATGTTAGATGTGAGCCTCCAGTAGATATTTGCTTTCACGAGCATAATGGCCAAACTGACGCAAGCCAAGAGTGTTTTGGTAAGATTCCGGAAATATTTCGAAAAGTCACTTTTACATTCTTTAAAAGTGTTGTAAATCTATTCAAGTGTGACAATGTGTGTGGTGGCCAAACTATCCTTCCGGCTCCAGCTTATGCTTATAATCATAAAACACAGATGCATCATTATTCATCATCGATCAAGCATTTCGTTCATGTACGTGTAAGAGTAGGAATATTTGTTTACTTAAAACCCCGCTTTATGTTATAATGCATATTCATGGATTTCGGGTCGTCGATTTGATAAAGGTCCTATAACCCCCTTGATCACAAACTCAAAATCATGCATTGAAGAAGGCTCACCCCGCACCCTAATATATGCTGGTCAAGAAATTATAAACGAATCATGACAGAACCGTTTTGTATCATAACGGGTTTGATCTTAACTATTTCATAATTTCAAAACAATTTAAAGCAGTCATGAAATCTAACAATAATTTGGAATGTAGTCACGGTCCCGTAATGTGGCCCCGTAATCCTTACCACAATCATGATTGGCAGGGCACCCACATGTGGTCCATACTTAATTATAGTGTGAATGGAGCATGTCAAACGGATTATGATACATGTACATGCAAAATTTCAACACCAAAACAGACATGGCCGCTGCATGCCTTCTTCGTCGATGTCGCCGGAAAACACATGAGCTATTGCGCCCATACCATGCAGGCAACTGAGTTAAAAATTGGGGTAACTATCATTACGGGCCGTTATCATGGTGGAATCATTCTGCCGTGACTCTGTCTGGTCATATACTTTGTTACTTCTGGGGGGAAGGATATGGCTATGTTCACAACCTGCCATGTATCAACACATTAATGTACACAGTGCACCTCATCGACAAAGTAGAATCAAACATACTTCGGCGTTATTCCGCCATCGTTCTTGAAAAAATAAAGCAACCTTGAAATTTCGTAATTTATAGTGGGTCTCGGGTCTCGACCCCAAACCCCCCCCCCAAAAAAAAAAAAAAAAAAAAAAATCAATACAAATCCAAAATTTCAAAGAAACTTGGAAAGCAGGATCTAAAAAATTCAACCATTAAGTAACACAAGTACCTAATACTACACGTATGCAGTTAATAGCAGAATTTTGTCCGATTTCACTTAATTCTTCCAAAATGCTCCGTTACATTATTAATCCGGGGATAACCATAGATGTGACAATGTGCAACATCCATAAATGTTTTGAAAAGCGGGAGAAATGCCAAAAACATAAGGCTAAATTAAAAGGAAATGTGTGGTACGGTTCTTGGATTACAATGATTTTAAAAAGTTTCAAACGAAGAGTAACACGCATCAAAATATCCGCGTTTATAGAACGTATGCAGTATTTTGTCGGATTTTACGCTCGTTCTTCCAAAATGTGACATTATGTTATTGGTCAGTAGATGACTATAAGCGTGATAATATATAACATTAATATATGTTTTGAAAGGTGGAAGGAATGCCGAAATCAACAGAACATGTCAGAAAGTAATATGTTGTATGGTTCTTGAAGTACAAGGATGTAAACAGTTTTAAGCAGAAAGTAACACGCATACAGAATATACACATGTACAGTTAATACGCAACATTTTGTCCAATTTCACGCAGTTGCTCCAAAATGCTCCGTTACATTATTGGTCAGGAGATAATCATAGGTGTGGCAATATGTAACATCCATATATGTTTTTAAAAGTGGAATAAATGCCAAAACATCAGGCTAAATCAAAAGGAAATATAGGGTATGGTTCTTGGATTACAAGGATTTAAAACGTTTCAACCAAAAAGTAGCACGTATCCAGAATATACGCGTGTACAGGACGTAGGCAATATTTTGTACGACTTTACGTGCATTCTTCCAAAACACTTCGCTCTATTATTGGTCAGGAGATGGCCATTAGCGTGACTAAATGTCACTTTCTTATATGTTTTGAAAAGCTTGAGAGATGCCAAACACAGCGAACTAAGTTTAAAATGAATATTTAGAATGGTTTGTGAACTACAAGAATTGAAAAAAAGATTTAACCGAAGAAGAGCACAAAAAACGAACAAAAGTGTTACATTTTGCTGACGTCTTCGCGACATGTCGTCGACGTCGCCCACAGAGCTGCCGTTGCCAAAACAAGTCAATGATGATGTTGCACATTTACTAGGCAACTAAACTATACAAATCAAGTTTGATAATTGGGCATAAAAAAATGTGTGTTAACACCTTTGTTATGATGGTACCATGTATCATATTCCGACCATTTTTGAAAAAAGGCTTTCCGGTAGTGACGTCATATTTGTGGTGATTTGGGGGTGGGGGGGGGGGGGGAAGCATCAGGTACACCTTGGCAGCAAAATATTTCTGTGATGTCCAGGGTATATCGTTTCGACATATGGGGTCAGTTGCCCTTTTCACATGAATAAATCTTCTGGGCTCCCGGACTATGAATTTGACTATGTGATATATTACAGTTTGGAAATGCGATAGGCTATGACCAACATTGGTATTTCTAACAATAATTTAATGCAGCTTTTACACTGAGCTTGATACAAATGTATTTTACATAGTGCTTTAAATCAACATTAAGATGCACCAGTGTGCTCTACGCTCGTGTTACAAGTGGCCAATTAAATATACTACAGAACGTAATAAGGTATTTCCGTGCTGCTACTGATACGATTTAGCACCTTCCAGTAATGTTCTATACACCTCAATATGCAGTTATGCAATATATAGTTCTTGCGTTGATTGACCATTTCAGGGAAACCACTGTATAATATTGCACAACGATCGAGAGAAGTTTGCTTTATATCCACATCAACTCGTCAAGCTGTAACGTTTCACATTATTAGAATCTCTCTTTTTCATAATTGAATTGTCACTATGAATTCACCAAGAAGCGATCCCGGGATGGTTCCCCAAGATGGTTCAGACCACGAGCACGTATTTTCTAAATGGTAAAGCGTATTAAGCGCATTGACATTCTCATGTTCATTACGTCGAAACTCAAATATAACTTTATTTATCTTGCCACCAGGACATCATGTGTATCGACCTGGATTAGGTATGTATGCATTAACATTCCTATAAACTTAATACGAGTATTCCTACTTAGCTTTGATGAAGTCAATTTAGTCGACTTAGCACCTTGCAGTAATGTTTAATACACATAAATATGCAGTTGCCTAGTCAGAGGTAGCACTGGGCAGGCCGGGATACAAACATACAAAATACTATAGTTCTTGCGTTAGTTGACCATTTCCAGGAAACTGCTTCATAATGTTGCACAACGATCGAGAGAAGTTTGCTTTATAGCAACATCAACTCGTCAAGCTCTAACGTAACACACTGATGAGTTATCAGAATCTCTTTTTTCATATTTCAATTCTCACTATAAATTCACAAAGAGGACATCCGGGAACGGTCTAGAAAACAGGGCCGTATTTCCTAGATGGTAGGGCGTATGGAAGGCATAGTATCTTACGTATTGTAATGACATTCTAATGTAAATTAAGTTGAAACTTAAATGTTTTATTTTTTCCACCAATACTCCTCGAATTAAATCTACCAGTGCCAAGCAGACCATCAGGTTAGTATACTGTTGCATGTACATAAATACTACAATTCATACTCAGCTGTCAAACGTGAAGTTACAGTTATAATGTTTATAACTTAGTAGGACCTTCTCACAACTCAGCTTGAACAATGTGATACTAGTATACTACATTTTTGCCATTCCAAAAAGTATTCATAAAGGTTTACATACATTCATATTTGTGAGAATCATTTAATGGAGCATTTACACTGAACTTGATACACATGTATTGTAAATGGTGTTTTCAATCAATATGAATTGCACTTTGTTCTACCCTTCTGTTATACGCGGCCAGTTAAAAAAATACTGACCGATAACATATTTCCATGCTTCTACTGATACGATAAAGCACCTTGCAGGATTGCTTTGTACACCTCAATATGCAGCCGCCTAGTCAATGGTAGCACTGGGCAGGCCGGAATGCAATTATACAAAACCTATAGTTCTTGCTTTACGTGACTGTTACACGGAAACGGCTGCACAATTCTGCATAATAATCGAGACAAAATTGCTTCATGACACCAGCTCGTTAAGCAATAACGCTTTACGCTGAAGCGCTATTTGATTTTCTTTCATAATTAGACTGTAACTATAGCTAGCATCATTTAATGGAGCATTTACGCTAAACTTGAAACAAATGTATTGTAAATAGTGTTTTAAATCAATATGAAATGCACCAATGTGCTATACGCTCATGTTATACGTGGCCGGTTAAATATACTACAGAACGTAATGAGGTATTCCAGTCTGCTACTGATACGAGTAAGCACCTTGCAGTAATGCTCTATGTACCTCAATATGCAGCTGCCTAGTCAAAGGTAGCACTGGGCAGGCCGGGATGCGATCATGCAAATTGCTATAGTTCTTGCTTTGGGTCACCATTTCACGGAAACTGCTGCACCGTATTGCACAATGATCGAGATAAGTGTGCTTTATAGCCACATCAACTTCTCAAGGTCTAACGTATCACACTGATGAGTTATCAAAATCTCTTTTTTTTGCATATTTCAATTCTCACTATGAATTCACAAAGGAGACATCCAGGGACGGTCTAGACCACAGGGCCGTATTTCCTAGATGGTAAGGCGTATGGAAGGCATTGTATCTTATGTATTGTAATGACATTCTATTGTTAATTAAGTTGAAACCTAAATGTTTTATTTTTTCCACCAGTACCCCTCGAACTATATCGACCACCGTTACCGCCAACACGAGGTTAGTATACACCTGTACATAAATGCAACAATTCATACTCGGCTGCCAAACGTGAAGTTACAGTTATAATGTTTATAACTTAGTAGGACCTTCTCACAACTCAGCTAGAACAATGTGATACTAGTATACTACATTTTTGCCATTCCAAAAGGTATACATAAAGGTTTACATACATCCATATTTGTGAGAATCATTTAATGGAGCATTTACACTGAACTTGATACACATGTATTACAAATGGTGCTTTCAATCAATATGAATTGCACTTTGTTCTACCCTTCTGCTATACGTGACCAGTTAAAAAAATACTGACCGATAAGATATTTCCATGCTTCTACTGCAGGCTGGAATGCAATCATACAAAACCCTATAGTTTTTGCTTTACGTGACTATTACACGGAAACAGCTGCACAATGTTGCATAATAATGGAGAAAAAAATTGCTTTTATATGACACCAGCTCGTTAAGCAATAACGCTTTACGCTGAAGCGTTATTTGAATTGTTTTCATAATTAGATTGTAACTATAAATTCACAAAGGAGAGATCCAATGACGGTCTAGAACCTGGTAGTATCTCCTAGGTGGTAGGACGTATAAAAGGCATTGTATCTTACGTAGTATAATGGCATTCTAGTGGTTATCAAGGCGAAACTTAATTGTTGTCTATACACATCGATATGCAGCTTCTTAATCAGAGGTAACCTGGATGCAAACATAACAAATGTGGGGCATTGTATTTTACGTAGTCAAATTAACTTCTAACGCTGATGAAGTCGAAAAACGTTTTTTTTCCCTCTTGCTACCAACATAGCGTTTGTTTATAGATCCCGAATCAAGTATGTATTTAATCGAACATACACTGAACATGATGCAAATGGAATTTTAATGGTGCTATATGAATCTGCAATAAATGAATAAGTGTTTTTTACGCTCATGTTATACGTGGCCAATTATATATGTCTAAAAAAAATAAAGTATTTCCATGCTGCTACTAATATGATAAAAGCACCTTGCATATAACAAAGAAACTGCTGCAAAATGTTGCACAGTGATCGAGACATATTTGTCGGGGGGGGGGGGGGGGGAGCATCAGGTACACCTTGCCAGCAAAACATTTCTGTGATATCCAGGGTATATCGTTTCAAACTATGGGGTCAGTTGTTCCTGCCCTTTTCACATGAATAAATCTTCTGGGCTCCCGGACTATGAATTTGACTATGTGATATATTACAGTTTGGAAATGCGATAGGCTATGACCAATATTGGTATTTCTAACAAAAATTTAATGCAGCATTTACACTGAGCTTGATACAAATGTATTATAAATAGTGCTTTAAATCAACATTAAGATGCACCAGTGTTCTCTACGCTCCTGTTACAAGTGGCCAATTAAATATACTACAGAACGTAATAAGGTATTTCTGTGCTGCTACTGATACGATTTAGCACCTTCCAGTAATGTTCTATACACCTCAATATGCAGTTATGCAATATATAGTTCTTGCGTTGATTGACCATTTCAGGAAAACCACTGTATAATATTGCACAACGATCGAGAGAAGTTTGCTTTATAGCCACATCAACTCGTCAAGCTGTAACGTTTCACATTATTAGAATCTCTTTTTTTCATAATTGAATTATTTATTATTATTCAGTTTTATTTAAACAGAGTAGCCCTTTCATTTAAAAAACTGCTCTACCAAGGGGCCCTGTAAAGCCCTGTAAAATTGTCACTATGAATTCACCAAGAGGAGATCCCGGGATGGTTCCCCAAGATGGTTCAGACCACGAGCACGTATTTTCTAAATGGTAAGGCGTATGAAGCGCATTGACATTCTCATGTTCATTACGTCGAAACTCAAATATAATTTTATTTATCTTGCAACCAGGACATCATGTGTATCGACCTGGATTAGGTATGTATACATTAACATTCCTATAAACTAAATACGAGTATTCCTACTTAGCTTTGATGAAGTCGATTTAGTCGATTTAGCACCTTGCAGTAATGTTTAATACACCTAAATATGCAGTTGCCTAGTCAGAGGTAGCACTGGGCAGGCCGGGATGCAAACATACAAAATACTATATTTCTTGCGTTAGTTGACCATTTCCAGGAAACTGCTTCATAATGTTGCACAACGATCGAGAGAAGTTTGCTTTATAGCAACATCAACTCGTCAAGCTCTAACGTAACACACTGATGAGTTATCAGAATCGCTTTTTTCATATTTCAATTCTCACTATAAATTCACAAAGAGGACATCCGGGAACGGTCTAGAAAACAGGGCCGTATTTCTTAGATGGTAGGGCGTATGGAAGGCATAGTATCTTACGTATTGTAATGACATTCTAATGTTAATTAAGTTGAAACTTAAATGTTTTATTTTTTCCACCAATACTCCTTGAACTAAATCTACTAGTGCCAAGCAGACCATCAGGTTAGTATACTGTTGCATGTACATAAATACTACAATTCATACTCAGCTGTCAAACGTGAAGTTACAGTTATAATGTTTATAACTTAGTAGGACCTTCTCACAACTCAGCTTGAACAATGTGATACTAGTATACTACATTTTTGCCATTCCAAAAAGTATTCATAAAGGTTTACATACATTCATATTTGTGAAAATCATTTAATGGAGCATTTACACTGAACTTGATACACATGTATTGTAAATGGTGCTTTAAATCAATATGAAATGCACTTTTTTCTACCCTCCTGTTATACGTGGCCAGTTAAAAAATTACTGACCGTGATAAGATATTTCCATGCTTCTACTAATACGATTAAGCACCTTGCAGTATTGCTCTATACACCTCAATATGCAGCTGCCTAGTCAATGGTAGCACTGGGCAGGCCGGGATGCAATTATACAAAACCCTATAGTTCTTGCTTTACGTGACTATTACACAGAAACTGCTGTACAATTTTACATAATAATCGAGACAAAATTGCTTTATGACACCAGCTCGTTAAGCAATATACACCTCAATATGCAGCTGCCTAGTCAATGGTAGCACTGGGCAGGCCGGGATGCAATTATACAAAACCCTATAGTTCTTGCTTTACGTGACTATTACACGGAAACTGCTGTACAAATTTACATAATAATCGATACAAAATTGCTTTATGACACCAGCTCGTTAAGCAATAACGCTTTACGCTGAAGCGTTATTTGAATTAATTTCATAAGTAGATTGTAACTACAGCTTTATCATGTTTATAACCACATGAACTCCTCAAGCTCTAACGTATCACACTGATGAGTTATCAGAATCTCTTTTTTCATATTTCAATTCTCACTATAAATTCACAAAGGAGACATCCAGGGACGGTCTAGACCACAGGGCCGTATTTCCTAGATGGTAGGGCGTATGGAAGGCATTGTATCTTACGTATTGTAATGACATTCTAATGTTAATTAAGTTGAAACTGAAATGTTTTATTTTTTCCACCAATACTCCTCGAACTAAATCTACCAGTGCGACGCATAATACGAGGTAAGTATACATTTTCATTAAAATAAATGCAACAATTCATACTCAGCTGTCACACGTTAAAGGGCATCTACTGTACTGGGAAGGCAAAAAAGCCTTCAAAATGTAATTGTTAGCAATCTTCTTGCCAATGGTCTTAAATTCATGCATTGTCCATTTAAGAAGCTTGCTGAAAGTTATTTGCCCTCAAATGATCCACATCTAGAGTATTTAATGATTAATGATTAAATCCTCAAAATGTTCGGGCCGAACATTTGGAGGTTTTGTAATTTAATCACTCATTACTCCAATTGTAGATCATTTGAGGGCAAATAACTTTCAGCAAGCTTCTTAAATGGACAATACATGAATTTAAGACCATTGGCAGGAAGATTGCTAACAATTACATTTTGAAGGCTTTTTTGCCTTCCCAGTGCAGTAGATGCCCTTTAAGTAACAGTTATAATGTTCATTATTTATTAGGAACTTTTCACAACACAGCTTGAACAATATAATACTAATATAATACGTTTTTGCCATTCCAAAAGGTATACATAAAAGTATACAAAGATTCATATTTCTGATAATCATTTAATAGAGCATTTACACTGAACTTGATACACAAGTATTACAAATGGTGCTTTTAATCAATATGAAGTGCACTTTGTTCTACCCTTCTGTTATACGTGGCAAGTTAGAAAAATACTGACCGTGACAAGATATTTCCATGCTTCTACTGATCCGATTAAGCACCTTGCAGTATTGCTCTGTACATCTCAATATGCAGCTGCCTAGTCAATGGTAGCACTGGGCAGGCCGGAATGCAATTATACAAAACACTATAGTTCTTGCTTTACGTGACTATTAAACGGAAACTGCTGCACAATTTTGCATAATGATCGAGACATATTTTTGAGATGATAGGACGTATGAAGGGCATTTTATCTTACGCAGTCAAATTACCTTCTAAAGTTGATCAGTTTGAAACTCAAATGTTTTTTTTTCCTCATGCTACCAACAGGGGTATTGTCAGAAACCATAGCAGGTTAATCGCATTTCCATGAATACAACTATTACTAATCGGCTACAATGCGTGAAGTTACATTCATATGTGCTAGCATCATTTAATGGAGCATTTACACTGAATTTGAAACAAATGTATTGTAAATGGTGCTTTAATCAATATGAAATACACCAATGTGCTATACATGGCCAATTAAATATACTACGGAACGTAATAAGGTATTTCAGTCTGCTACTGATACGAGTAAGCACCTCGCAGTAATGATCTATGTACCTAAATATGCAGCTGCCTAGTCAAAGGTAACACTGGGCAGGCCGGGATGCAATCATGCAAATTGCTATAGTTCTTGCTTTGGGTGTCCATTTCACGAAAACTGCTGCACCATATTGCACAATGATGGAGAGAAGTGTGCAACATCAACTCGTCAAGCTCTAACGTATCACACTGATGAGTTATCAGAATATCTTTTTTCATATTTCAATTCTCACTATAAATTCACAGAGGAGACATCCAGGGACGGTTTAGACCACAGGGCCGTATTTCCTAGATGGTAGGGCGTATGGAAGGCATAGTATCTTACGTAGTGTAATGACATTCTAATGTTAATTAAGTTGAAACTGAAATGTTTTATTTTTTCCACCAATACTCCCCGAAGTAAATCCACCAGTGCCAAGCAGACCATTAGGTTAGTATACACTTGCATGTACATAAATACAACAATTCATACTCAACTGTCAAACGTGAAGTTACAGTTATAATGTTTACAACTTAGTAGGACCTTCTCACAACTTAGCTTGAACAATGTGATACTAGTATACTACATTTTTGCCATACCAAAATGTATTACATACATTCATGTTTGTTAGAATCATTTAATGGAGCATTTAGACTGAACTTGATACAAATGTACTGCAAATAATGCTTTGAAACAATTTGAAATGCACTAATGTGCTCTACGCTCCTGTGATACATGGCCAATTAAATAAACTCCTGAACGTAATAAGGTATTCCAAGCTGCTAATTATACGAGTAAGCACCTTGCAGTAATGCTCTATGCACCTCAATACGCAGCTGCCTAGTCAAAGGTAGCACTGGGCAAGCCGGGATGCAATCATGCAAGTTGCTATAGTTCTTACTTTGGGTGAACATTTCACGGAAACTGCTGCGCCATATTGCACAATGATGGAGAGAAGTGTGCAACATCAACTCGTCAAGCTCTAACGTATCACACTGATGAGTTATCAGAATCTCTTTTTTCGTATTTCAATTCTCACTATAAATTCACAGAGGAGACATCCAGGGACGGTTTAGACCACAGGGCCGTATTTCCTAGATGGTAGGGCGTATGGAAGGCATAGTATCTTACGTAGTGTAATGACATTCTAATGTTAATTAAGTTAAAACTAAAATGTTTTATTTTTTCAACCAATACTCCTCGAACTAAATCTACCAGTGCCATACAAACCACCAGGTAAGTATACACTTGGATGTACATAAATACTACAATTCATACTCAGCTTTCAAACGTGAAGTTACAGTTATACTGTTTATAACTTAGTAGGACCTTTTCACAACTCAGCTTGAACAATGTGATACTAGTATACTACATTTTTGCCATTCCAAAAGGTATACATAAAGGTTTACATACATTTATATTTGTGAGAATCATTTAATGGACCATTTACACTGAACTTGATACGCATGTATTACAAATGGTGCTTTTAATCAATATGAAGTGCACTTTGTTCTACCCTTCTGTTATACGTGGCCGGTTAGAAAAATACTGACCGTGACAAGATATTTCCAAGCCGTATTTTTTTTTAGATGGAAGACGTATGGAAGGCATTGCACCTTACGTAGTGCAATGAAATTATACTGCTAAATGAAGTAGAAACGTACATTTTCTATCTTTTGCCATACAGCTGTAGATCTAGGAAAATATCTACCAGAGCCTCAAACACCTCCTCTAGAAGGTTAGTATACATTTTCATTTACATAAGTACTACAATTCATACTCATTCGTCACACGTGAAGTTACAGTTGTAACGCTGATCACTTATTAGGCCATTCTGACAACTCAGCTTGAAAAATCTAATACTAGTATACTACAATTTTGCAATTCCAGTATGTATTATATACATTCATATTTGTTAGAATCATTTAATGGAGCCTTTACACTGAACTTTAAAGAAATGTAGCTCTGGGCAGGCCGGGATGCAAACATTAAACATGCTATAGTTCTTGCTTTGCGTGACCATTTCACTGAAACCACTGTACAACTTTGCATTATTGCAAGTGGTAGAGCGTATGAAGGGAATTGTATCGTTCGTGGTTATTTTACCTAACGGTGATTAAGTCGAAAGTCAAATGTTTTATTTTTCTCTTGCTACCAACAGACAGTTCCTCTGAAGACGAACCAGGTATGTATTTAGTCGCATTTTCATATATGTAACTATTCATAGCGGCTACAGTGCATGAAATTACACTCCTATGGTTAGCATCATTTAATGGAGCATTTACACTGCACCTGATACAAATATAGCATATATATTCAAATGGTGCTTTCAATCAGTATCAAATGCACCTATGTGCTTTACCCTCCTGTTACACGTGGCCAATTAAGATAAACTACTGAACGTAATAGGTTTTTCCATCCCACTACTGATACGATTAAGCACCTTGCAGTAATGTTCTATACACCTAAAAATGCAGTTGCCTTGTCAAAGGTAGCACTGGGCAGGCCGGGATGCAAATATAGAAAATATTATAGTTTTTGCTTTTCGTGGAAGGTATGGCATCTTACGTAGTGTAATGATATTGTAATGGTAATTAAGTCGAAAATTAAATTTTGTATTTTTTGCCACCAATACATGCATTAATGGAGCTTTAAACGTCAGACATACCCGACGTGTCACTAGCTTAGTATACATTTTCATTTAAATAAATACAAAAAAATCAAACTCAGCTGTCACACGTGAAGTTACAGTTAAAATGTTCTTTACTGATTAGGTCTTTCTCACGACACAGCTTGACAATGTAATACTACTATACTACAATTTTGCAATTCCAATATGTATAACATACATTCATATTTGATACAATCACTTAAAAGAGCATTTACACTGAACTTCGTACACATGTATTGCAAATGGCCAAATGTGAAATGCACATTTCCGAAAAGAATTGTACACAACATAATTATGAGAGAGGTTACCTCGCACGTGACGTCAAAAAATCAACATTTTAAAGATCAGAACTTTCTAACCCTTTGATAGAATTTCGTCAAACCTTCACTAATGTGTTTCTTTCATGTGTCTGCTTTTATTGAAACCAACATTTCATTTATCATACTTATGATGATAATGTGGACTTGCCCTTTTGGTATATGAATAGGACATGGAATTGAGAGCAAAGTGTATTTTGTTTGTGCTCTTCATCCGTCAAAGCTAATGCGATTCTATCCCGCCTTTTTCAAAGAGAGTGTATATTGATCGCACTAAGAAGAGAGGTAGAAATGGACAACGATCACAGTGTAATAATTGCAAACGAAGTACAATACAAAAACATAAGATTCAAATAACATTTGAGAACATTGATACCATTTGAAGAAAACAATTCAAATATCCTGAAATATCTCATAACTGCGGCATTGACCGGTATTTGGTTATACTTTAAAAGAGGACTTTGTTAGAATTGAAATTACTTCGTGGTTGTGTTCCAAATGCTGGAAACGATAAGCAAATTGGGACATTCATTGATTATTATGGTTCTCTGTCAGACTCCATACTGACCGATGGAAATCATGTTTATTGTCAGTGCAATAATGCCTCAATGACGCATGGACAGTTAATATACTGACTTTTCTTCCCGTCACAGGGACTCCAGTAACTACCTTGCCGCCGCCAAGTGCATCCAGCACAACAGGTAAAAATCTAAATAACTTTGTATATTTACATATTTGTTCTTTTCCGGACTCTTGATTCTTTAAGAAAACATAATTGTTTTCCACATTTTCAGCGCCTTCGCAACCGCTAATATTGCTATTACACAAATGTATACTGCATATATAACAATTTAAACAAAATATTTATCCAAGTGTGCTTTAAAATCGTGCAAAGGAGCCGGTCTCAAATACATCCTGCTATAGAGAATGAAAAGCTTTGAATATGGTGAAATGGACTTGATGTAATATAACCATGCTCGGTTTTGTATGTACTGTAAGTTTATTACAAATAAGAACGCTGTATTGAGTTATTTACCTCAATGAGAAAAACGCTAAATGGAGCAGCTGTCATAATTAGTAATAAACAACATCGCTCTAAATATTATAATCATTACTTTTATTAATATCATTAGTAAGAATAGTATAATTATGTAGTATAGGTTTTGTTGATAAATAATGTTTATTCTCATGAGATTTATCGTTATCATCATATTCATTGGCCGGTATTCTGAAGTCGGGTTTAACTAAGCCGGGACCAAAGTTAGAATCGAGTTTAGTTAGTCCTGGCTTAAACGCGACTTCGGGCTTAAAGACAGCCCGTCCATTTTTCAGGTCACCACAAAACCATCAAAACATTGGCAAACATATAGAAAAGTGTTAGCAAGCTGTATATTCATAATTTGAAACTGATACGTAGTGTAAAATTCAAATAATGCACGTAAACAACGTCTGATTAATAGTCTTTATCCCAGGCTCTTAGCAGGTTGTGATGAAATATCTGCTTTATTGATTAATCTATTTATCAAATTATGAAACGAATTATGAAAAAAAAAGTTCTATAGAAAAAATCATCGCCAAAGTTTGGTAATTACTTATAAAATTGGGATTTCAGACATGCATAATAACCACATAAATACTGTAACAAAGACTGATACTTTTTCGTTGTACGAAAAAAGTCGGTTTGAAATTTAACGGCTGAAATTTTTACATATACAGAAAGCTTCAACATGCTATATTCTTAAAAATGGTCTTGAATCACACTTTCTTCAATTTGCGATCGTGATAGACGATTTCAAATTTGAAGCTTGCAAAAGGGACGGACAATCTTTAACTTCCATGGTGATGTCGTCTGCTCCACCTGCGCATGCGCACTAGCCAATTATAGCATAATTTCTGCTATATTCAGTACTGCGCATGCCCATTTGCGCGCTTAATACTGTATTGGATAACGGCAATTCACGTAACAAAGTTACATTAACTGGACGAATATTCTATGATTATGATTATGGCATAAAGACAAGAAGGCGGAAAATTAAAGATTTGTTGAATTTGATGTACGTGAAAAGGAAGTTGGTATTTTTGTTCAGTAAAATTGAGTATATCTGCCAAAAATGAATGATTAATCGTACTGCTTGTAACACGTGTTATGATAATCCCTCCCTTTCCGTCTATGCCGCTGGTTGTCTCTCTATAATACACAGATGTACGCACATACGTATACACCCACACGCACTCGTATCTTAGAATGACTAGAAGATTTGGTCCCTTAGATGATCTGTAACAAAACAAAACATAGTCACCGCTCACATTTCCTCTTCTCTACATCCGACCCCTGTTTCTCTTTAACATTCTCTCGCCTTCTCCCTTTCTACCAACGAATTCCACATTCTTTCCGTCTCTCTGTTGACCCATCTCCATTTCTCTCTCTTTATGTCATATTGTATGCCCTCTCGCTTTCCCTGTAGTACTTGCTGTATCTCCAAAATGTCATCATCACTATCAGGAAATCAATCATTTCACATTTATATTTTGGAACATACCATTTGAAGTTGTTAGATACTAAAAGGGACAAGTTCTGACAGAATTAAATTCCTCTTGAAAACGTTTTTTACAATATTTCTTTGAAATATCTATTTCGAGAATGACCTTTACAATTTCGGACCTTAAGTGAGCCAATCGTGTCATTGCATGTAATCTCGACATATGTCACATTGTTCAACGATAACTGATATCAATGTACCACTATTTTGTGCCAGCTGCCCTAGCGTCATAGCAAGGCAAAATCATTGCTCAATACTTGTCAGAAATAGAAAGTCTACCAGCATCAGTTCTACTGAAGTGTTTACTACGTATGCTTAGTACAAGCCAGTTTGGTAGTCAGGAAAATGTTTAAACCAAAAATAATAGTTCTTCGATTTTAACCAACTTTGATAGGAATGATCCATGGGTATCAGGGACCTCAAGTTCTTAAAATGGTGGTACGCAAGTGGCAAGGGGTATTGATTGGGGTGGCGCCCCAAATGGCCCTAGAGGGCTAATTACATTTATTATTTGATTTTTTTCTCGAAGTCTCATGACTTAATTTTAACCAAATCTAAAATTCACCTCAGAAAAGAGGACCTAAGTTGTAAAAATGTATATATATCTAAAAAATTCATATCAGATTTCATCAAAACTCGACAGATTATTCTCAGGCAATGGGAAAAAATGTTACAAACGGGGATCCCATCTGACATGAACTAAAAAAAAGCTACGAGAAGTTGGGTAACCATTTCACGGAAATTACTGCACAATTTTGCATAATGATTGAGACATATCTTTTAAATGGTATGGCGTAAAAGGGGCATTGTTTCTTTCGTAGTCAGATTGCCTTTTAACGGTGATGAAGTCGAAACTCATTTGTTTTCCCCTTGCTACCAATAGAGCTATCGTCAGAAACGAAACCAGGTATGTATTTAATCGCATTCCCATGAATACAAGTATTCCTACTAGGCTACAATGCGTAGAATTACATTCATATTTGTTAAAATCATTTAATGGAGCACTTACACTAAACTTGATGCAAAACTATTGCAAGTAGTGCCTTCAATCAATATGAAATGCACCAATATGCTCTACGCTCCTGTTTTACCTGGCCAATTAAATAAACTACTGAACGTGATAAGGTATTTCCGTGCTGCTACTGATACGAATAAGCACCTTGCAGTAATGCTCTATATGCAGCTGCCTAGTCAGAGGTAGCATTGGGTAGGCCGGGATGCAAATATATAAAAAAAAATCTATAGTTCTTGCTTTGTACAACTATTACACTATTACATGCACAATTTTGAATAATAATCGAGACAAAATTGCTTTATAACATCAGCTCTTCAAGCAATAACGTTTTACACTGAAGCGTTATTTGAATATTTTTTTTTCACAATTAGATTGTAACTATAAATTCACAAAGGAGAGATCCATTGACAGTCTAGAACACACAGCAGTATTTCCTAGATAGTAGGACGTATGGAAGGCATTGCATCTTACGTAGTATAATAGAATTATAATGGTACTTAAGGCGAAACTTAAGTGTTGTCTATAAACATAAATATGCAGCTGCTTAATCAGAGGTAACACTGGATGCAAACATAATGTAGGGCATTGTATTTTACGTAGTCAAATTACCTGCTAAAGCTGATGAAGTAAAAATGATTCTTTTAACCTCTTGCTACCAACAGAGTATTCGTCAGAATTGGAAGTAGGTATGTATTTAATCGAAGGTAGAGCGTATGAAGGGCATTAATTGTATATCACGTAGTCAAATGAGCTTCTAACATTCATGAAGTCGATTTAGTCGATTTAGCACCTTGCAGTAATGTTCTATACACCTCAATATACAGTTGCCTAGTCAGAGGTAGCACTGGGCAGGCTGGAATGCAAATATTCAAAATCCCATAGTTCTTCTTTGTACAACTATTACACTATTACATGCACAATTTTGAATAATAATCGAGACAAAATCACTTCATGACATCAGCTCGTAAAGCAATAACGTTTTACACTGAAGCGTTATTTGAATATTTTCTTCCCACAATTAGATTGTAACTATAAATTCACAAAGGAGAGATCCATTGACAGTCTAGAACACACGGCAGTATCTCCTAGATAGTAGGACGTATGGAAGGCATTGCATCTTACGTAGTATAATGGAATTATAATGGTAATTAAGGCGAAATTTAAGAGGTGTCTATACACATCAATATGCAGCTGCGGTAATCAGAGGTAACACTGGATGCAAACATAATATAGGGCATTGTATTTTACGTAGTCAAATTACCTGCTAAAGCTGATGAAGTAAAAATGATTCTTTTTTCATCTCACTACCAACAGAGCATTCGTCAGAATTGGAAGTAGGTATGTATTTAATCGAAGGTAGAGCGTATGAAGGGCATTAATTGTATATCACGTAGTCAAATGAGCTTCTAACATTGATGAAGTCGATTTACTCGATTTAGCACCTTGCAGTAATGTTCTATACACCTCAATATGCAGTTGCCTATTCAGAGGTAGCACTGGGCAGGCCGGAATGCGATTTTTTTTTCCGTGATGTTAACGCGTCACAACTGTCAATTCGCATTTTCTTGGCGTCTTGAATAAAGACCACGTCTGGTCTGCGCGCGATATGCGAATATGCGATATGCATGCGAATTGCACTACTACCTATAGCGCTTGCTACGCTGCTGCTACGTGTACGTGTAGAGTATGCATTAGTCAGCTCTACAGCAATACCATGTCTGAAACTGGATGTGAGGGTGCCTCAATTCCTCAACGGATCCAGTTATGTACATGTAGGTCTAGATCTTCTTCTTGTTCTAGATCATAGTCATTAGAAATTCAATTCATAATCATAATCATAAATTATTCTATTCTAGTCACAGCCACAGGACTCGGTCTTAATTTAGAAGAGTCTACTAAGAGTAGCAGTAACCAGTTAACATGTTACTGTTACAGAGCAATTTTGTTACTTCTAAAATTACACTACATTATGATATGAATTGAATTTCTTAATAAAAGTAACAACTAACACTAGACCTATATACATGTAGTTATTTAACTTAACCCTAGACAAGACGAAACCGTCATAATTCTAAGACTAATTAAGTTCATGGACATCAAATAAAACGCGTGTTAATTAATGGCATGCATGCACAAAATTTGAAGTTTATCATTTTCAACTTTGACCTTTGTCTTTATAAACATGACTGTCAATTTGTGATTTCCATATCCATGGTAATGCGGCATTAAAATGTTCATGAAGAAATTTTAGGAAGAGTCACCAAGTTTGAGGGAAAATGATCAGAGCATATTAATAGAGATGGCCTATAATAGTTTGGTAGGGGCACAATGTGCCCCCCCCCCCTTGAGTAATATAGACTAATATTAAGTCTTCGCACCTAGATCTTGGAGGAAAGTATCCATGCTGAGTATGTACACAACTTAACATGATTCAGTACTTGTCTGATTGCAATATAGACCTAGAATCTAGATCTAGGGCCTAGCTAGACCAGATAGAATATTATAGGCAATCACATTATTATCAGAGTCTGGAGTCTACTCAGAAAAGCATAGATCTTGATCTACACATTTTTTTGTATACATATATAACTCCTACATCTGTAGTTCTACCCAGTCAGTTAAGACAAATGGATTCACATATTTATAAGGTGAACAATTTTAAATACATAGATAAAGTATGGAATTCCATAGATTGCAAGATCTACTAATGCACACTCCGATCCGAGAGGTGTATTAAACTCTATTTTATCCACCTCTAGAGTCTATGTGCACACTATGCATTCGGCGATCATCGTATAGAAATGGAAGTCCACGCGCATGCGTACTGCCTACCTATATCGACAACGGCCTGCAATCAAGTCGCTCTGAGGAATAAAATTAGCCGATGTGACGCGTTAACATCACGGAAAAAAAATCGCGGCCGGGATGCAAACATACAAAATACTATAGTTCTTGCGTTGGTTGATCATTTCAGGGAAACTACTACATAATATCCTAAAAATAAAATAAAGTATTTTCATGCTGCTACTGATACGATAAAAGCACCATGCAGTAATGCTCTATACACCTCAATAGGCAGCTGCTTAGTCAAATGTAACACTGGGCAGGCCGGGATGAAAACATAAATGAATATAGTTCTTGCTTTGCGTGACTATTACACGGAAAGTGCTGCACAATTTTGCACAACGATAGAGACATATTTGTTTTAAAGGAGAGCGTATGAAGGGCATTATTGTATCTTACGTAGTCAAACGACCTTCTAACAGTAATAAGGTCGAAATACAAATGTTTTTTTTTTTCTCTTGCTACCAAGCATTCCCATAAACACAACTAGTCCTACTCGGCTGCAATGCGTGAAATTACATACATATGTGTTAGCATCATTTAATGGAGCATTTACACGTAACTTGGAACAAATGTATTGTAAATGGTGCTTTAAATGAACATGAAATGCACAACGTGCTCTACGCTCCTGCTAAAAATGGCCAATTAAATATACTACAGAACGTAATAAGGTATTTCCGTGCTTCTACTGATACGATTAAGCACCTTGCAGTATTGTTCTATACACCTTTCATTCATTTTTTTTATCCCGCCCAGTCTTTGCAAATGCTTTCAGTAGGGGTGGGGGGGGGGGGGGGGGGGGGTTATGACGTTTTTCGAAAAAAATTATCCGCCCAGTCTCGTGGGGGTGCACGACCGAAAATAGTGGGGGGGGGGGCATTTGATATTGTGTCCCCCCCCCCCCCCCATTCGAAATGGTGGGGGGGGGGGGGGAGGGTTTTGACGTTTTTGTAAAAAAAAAATTGTACACGAACGAAAATAGTGGGGGGGGGGGGCATTTGATATTGTGTCCCCCCCCCCCCCCCCGTCCCCCCAGGGATTTCCGCCAATGGTCAGAGGTAGCACTGGGCAGGCCAGGATGATCAAACAAAATGCTATTATAGCTCTTGCTTTTGGTGACAATTTCACGGAAACTACTGCACAATATTGCTCAATGATCGAGAATATTTGCTTTATAGTCACATCAGCTCGTCAAGCCCTAACGTATTACACTGATGAATTATCAGAGTCACTTTTTTCATATTTCAACTCTCACTCTGAATTCACAAATGAGACATCCAGGGACGGTCAAGACCACGGGGCCTTATTTCCTAGATAGGGCGTATGGAAGGCATTGTATTTTACGTAGTGTAATGACATTCTAATGTTAGTTACTTCGAAACATAAATGTTGTATTTTTTTTGCCTCCATTACATCTATCAATGGATCTACCAACGTCAGACATTCCAGCCGACACACGAAGTTAATGTACATTTTCATATACATGAATACAGCAATTCGTACTCAGCTGCCACTTGTTAAGTTACAGTTATAATGTTCATTACTTATTATGACCTTCTCACAACACAGCTTGACCAATATACTACTAGTATACCACGTTTTTGCCATTCCAAAAGGTATTACATAGATTCATATTTGTGAGAATCATTTGATTGAGCATTTACACTGAAGTTTATACACATGTATTGCAAATGTCATGTATTACAATATGAAATGCACCAATTGTTCTACGCTCCTGTAATACGTGGCCAATGAAATACACTCATGAACGCACTGGGGTATTTCCGAGATGGGGGGCCGTGTGGATGCCATTGAATCTTACGTAGTGTAATGATATTCTAATGGTAATTAAGTCGAAACCTAAATGTTTTATTTTTTGCTAGATGAAATAGCTTATTTACCCGGGACACGAATGCCACCCGTTATACGATCACTGTTACGAGGTTAGTATATATTTGCATTTACAGAAATAAAACAATTCATACTCAGCTGGCACACGTGAAGTTACAGTTATAATTTTCATTCCTTATTAAGACCTTCTCACAACTCAGCTTGAACATTGTAATAGTAATATACTACAATTTTGCAATTCCAATGTGTATTGCATACATTCATATTTGATAGAATCATTGAACTTGATAGTAATGTAGCACTGTGCAGTGCAGGGTCGGATGCAAAGTCTAACGTATCACACTGATGAGTTATGAGAATCTCATTTTGTTTTTAATATTTGAACTCTCACTATAAATTCACGAAGGAGACATCCATGGACAGTCTACACCAACAAGCCGTATTTTGTTAGACGGAAGACGTATGGAAGGCATTGCACCTTACGTAGTGCAATGAAATTATACTGCTAAATGAAGTAGAAACGTACATTTTCTATCTTTTGCCATACAGCTGTAGGTCTAGGAAAATATCTACCAGAGCCTCAAACACCTCCTCTAGAAGGTTAGTATACATTTTCATTTACATAAGTACTACAATTCATACTCATTCGTCACACGTGAAGTTACAGTTGTAACGCTGATCACTTATTAGGCCATTCTGACAACTCAGCTTGAAAAATCTAATACTAGTACACTACAATTTTGCAATTCCAGTATGTATTATATACATTCATATTTGTTAGAATCATTTAATGGAGCCTTTACACTGAACTTTAAAGAAATGTAGCTCTGGGCAGGCCGGGATGCAAACATTAAACATGCTATAGTTCTTGCTTTGCGTGACCATTTCACTGAAACCACTGTACAACTTTGCATTATTGCAAGTGGTAGAGCGTATGAAGGGAATTGTATCGTTCGTGGTTATTTTACCTAACGGTGATTAAGTCGAAAGTCAAATGTTTTATTTTTCTCTTGCTACCAACAGACAGTTCCTCTGAAGACGAACCAGGTATGTATTTAGTTGCATTTTCATAAATGTAACTATTCATAGCGGCTACAGTGCATGAAATTACAATCCTATGGTTAGCATCATTTAATGGAGCATTTACACTGCACCTGATACAAATATAGCATATATATTCAAATGGTGCTTTCAATCAGTATCAAATGCACCTATGTGCTTTACCCTCCTGTTACACGTGGCCAATTAAGATAAACTACTGAACGTAATAGGTATTTCCATGCCACTACTGATACGATTAAGCGCCTTGCAGTAATGTTCTATACACCCAAAAATGCAGTTGCCTTGTCAAAGTTAGCACTGGGCTGGCCGGGATGCAAATATAGAAAATATTATAGTTTTTGCTTTTCGTGGAAGGCATGGCATCTTACGTAGTGTAATGATATTGTAATGGTAATTAAGTCGAAAGTTAAATTTCGTATTTTTTGCCACCAATACATTCATTAATGGAGCTTTAAACGTCAGATATACCAGACGTATCACTAGCTTAATCTACATTTTCATTAAAATAAATACAAAAATTCAAGCTCAGCTGTCACACGTGAAGTTACAGTTAAAATGTTCTTTACTGATTAGGTCTTTCTCACAACACAGCTTGACAATGTAATACTACTATACTACAATTTTGCAATTCCAATATGTATAACATACATTCATATTTGATAGAATCACTTAAAAGAGCATTTACACTGAACTTCGTACACATGTATTGCAAATGGCCAAATGTGAAATGCACATTTTCGAAAAGAATTGTACACAACATAATTATGAGAGAGGTTACCTCGCACGTCACGTCAAAAAATCAACATTTTAAAGATCAGAACTTTCTAACCCTTTGATGGAATTTCGTCAAACCTTCACTAATGTGTTTCTTTCATGTGTCTGCTTTTATTGAAACCAACATTTCATTTATCATACTTATGATGATAATGTGGACTTGCCCTTTTGGTATATGAATAGGACATGGAATTGAGAGCACAGTGTATTTTGTTTGTGCTCTTCATCCGTCAAAGCTAATGCGATTCTATCCCGCCTTTTTCAAAGAGAGTGTATATTGATCGCACTAAGAAGAGAGGTAGAAATGGACAACGATCACAGTGTAATAATTGCAAACGAAGTACAATACAAAAACATAAGATTCAAATAACATTTGAGAACATTGATATCATTTGAAGAAAACAAATCAAATATCCTGAAATATCTCATAACTGCGGCATTGACCGGTATTTGGTTATACTTTAAAAGAGGACTTTGTTAGAACTGAAATTACTTCGTGGTTGTGTTCCAAATGCTGGAAACGATAAGCAAATTAGAACATTCAATGATTATTATGGTTCTCTGTCACTCCATACCGACCGATGGAAATCATGTTTATTGTCAGTGCAATAATGCCTCAATGACGCATGGACAGTTAATTTACTGACTTTTCTTCCCCGTCACAGGGGCTCCAGTAACTACCTTGCCGCCGCCAAGTGCATCCAGCACAATAGGTAAAAATCTAAATAACTTTGTATATTTACATATTTGTTCTTTTCCGGACTCTTGATTCTTTAAGAAAACATAATTGTTTTCCACATTTTCAGCGCCTTCGCAACCGCTAATATTGCTATTACACAAATGTATACTGCATATATAACAATTTAAACAAAATATTTATCCAAGTGTGCTTTAAAATCGTGCAAAGGAGCCGGTCTCAAATACATCCTGCTATAGAGAATGAAAAGCTTTGAATATGGTGAAATGGACTTGATGTAATATAACCATGCTCGGTTTTGTATGTACTGTAAGTTTATTACAAATAAGAACGCTGTATTGAGTTATTTACCTCAATGAGAAAAACGCTAAATGGAGCAGCTGTCATAATTAGTAATAAACAGCATCGCTCTAAATATTATAATCATTACTTTTATTAATATCATTAGTAAGAATAGTATAATTATGTAGTATAGGTTTTGTTGATAAATAATGTTTATTCTCATGAGATTTATCGTTATCATCATATTCATTGGCCGGTATTCTGAAGTCGGGTTTAACTAAGCCGGGACCAAAGTTAGAATCGAGTTTAATTAGTCCTGGCTTAAACGTGACTTTGGGCTTAAAGACAGCCCGTCCATTTTTCAGGTCACCACAAAACCATCAAAACATTGGCAAACATATAGAAAAGTGTTAGCAAGCTGTATATTCATAATTTGAAACTGATACAAAGTGTAAAATTCAAATAATGCACGTAAACAACGTCTGATTAATAGTCTTTACCCCAGGCTCTTAGCAGGTTGTGATGAAATATCTGCTTTATTGATTAATCTATTTATCAAATTATGAAACGAATTATGAAAAGAAAAGTTCTATCGAAGAAATCATCGCCAAAGTTTGGTAATTACTTATAAAATTGGGATTTCAGACATGCTTAATAACCACATAAATACTGTAACAAAGACTGATACTTTTTCGTTGTACGAAAAAAGTCGGTTTGAAATTTAACGGCTGAAATTTTTACATATACAGAAAGCTTCAACATGCTATATTCTTAAAAATGGTCTTGAATCACACTTTCTTCAATTTGCGATCGTGATAGATGATTTCAAATTTGAAGCTTGCAAAAGGGACGGACAATCTTTAACTTCCATGGTGATGTCGTTTGCTCCACCTGCGCATGCGCACTAGCCAATTTTAGCATAATTTCTGCTATATTCAGTACTGCGCATGCCCATTTGCGCGCTTAATACTGTATTGGATAACGGCAATTCACGTAACGAAGTTACATTAACTGGACGAATATTGTATGATTATGATTATGGCATAAAGACAAGAAGGCGGAAAATTAAAGATTTGTTGAATTTGATGTACGTGAAAAGGAAGTTGGTATTTTTGTTCAGTAAAATTGAGTATATCTGCCAAAAATGAATGATTAATCGTACTGCTTGTAACACGTGTTATGATAATCCCTCCCTTTCCGTCTATGTCGCTGGTTGTCTCTCTATAATACACAGATGTACGCACATACGTATACACCCACACGCACTCGTATCTTAGAATGACTAGAAGATTTGGTCCCTTAGATGATCTGTAACAAAACAAAACATAGTCACCGCTCACATTTCCTCTTCTCTACATCCGACCCCTGTTTCTCTTTAACATTCTCTCGCCTTCTTCCTTTCTACCAACGAATTCCACATTCTTTCCGTCTCTCTGTTGACCCATCTCCCTTTCTCTCTCTTTATGTCATATTGTATGCCCTCTCGCTTTCCCTGTAGTACTTGCTGTATCTCCAAAATGTCATCATCACTATCAGGAAATCAATCATTTCACATTTATATTTTGGAACATACCATTTGAAGTTGTTAGATACTAAAAGGGACAAGTTCTGACAGAATTAAATTCCTCTTGAAAACGTTTTTACAATATTTCTTTGAAATATCTATTTCGAGAATGACCTTTACAATTTCGGACCTTAAGTGAGCCAATCGTGTCATTGCATGTAATCTCGACATATGTCACATTGTTCAACGATAACTGATATCAATGTACCACTATTTTGTGCCAGCTGCCCTAGCGTCATAGCAAGGCAAAATCATTGCACAATACTTGTCAGAAATAGAAAGTCTACCAGCATCAGTTCTACTGAAGTGTTTACTACGTATGCTCAGTACAAGCCAGTTTGGTAGTTAGGAAAATGTTTAAACCAAAAATAATAGTTCTTCGATTTTAACCAACCTTGATAGGAATGATCCATGGGTATCAGGGACCTCAAGTTCTTCAAATGGTGGTACGCAAGTGGCAAGGGGTATTGATTGGGGTGGCGCCCCAAATGGCCCTAGAGGGCTAATTACATTTATTATTTGATTTTTTTCTCGAAGGCTCATGACTTAATTTTAACCAAATCTAAAAGTCACCTCAGAAAAGAGGACCTAAGTTGTAAAAATGTATATATATCTAAAAATTTCATATCAGATTTCATCAAAACTCGACAGATTATTCTCAGGCAATGGAAAAAATGTTACAAACGGGGATCCCATCTGACATGAACTAAAAAAAAAAGCTACGAGAAGTTGGGTAACCATTTCACGGAAATTACTGCACAATTTTGCATAATGATTGAGACATATCTTTTAAATGGTATGGCGTAAAAGGGGCATTGTTTCTTTCGTAGTCAGATTGCCTTTTAACGGTGATGAAGTCGAAACTCATTTGTTTTCCCCTTGCTACCAATAGAGCTATCGTCAGAAACGAAACCAGGTATGTATTTAATCGCATTCCCATGAATACAAGTATTCCTACTAGGCTACAATGCGTAGAATTACATTCATATTTGTTAAAATCATTTAATGGAGCACTTACACTAAACTTGATGCAAAACTATTGCAAGTAGTGCCTTCAATCAATATGAAATGCACCAATATGCTCTACGCTCCTGTTTTACCTGGCCAATTAATTAAACTACTGAACGTGATAAGGTATTTCCATGCTGCTACTGATACGAATAAGCACCTTGGAGTAATGCTCTATATGCAGCTGCCTAGTCAGAGGTAGCATTGGGTAGGCCGGGAAGTCGAAACTCATTTGTTTTCCCCTTGCTACCAATAGAGCTATCGTCAGAAACGAAACCAGGTATGTATTTAATCGCATTCCCATAAATACAAGTATTCCTACTAGGCTACAATGCGTAGAATTACATTCATATTTGTTAAAATCATTTAATGGAGCACTTACACTAAACTTGATGCAAAACTATTGCAAATAGTGCCTTCAATCAATATGAAATGCACCAATATGCTCTACGCTCCTGTTTTACCTGGCCAATTAATTAAACTACTGAACGTGATAAGGTATTTCCGTGCTGCTACTGATACGAATAAGCACCTTGCAGTAATGCTCTATATGCAGCTGCCTAGTCAGAGGTAGCATTGGGTAGGCCGGGATGCAAATATATAAAAAAAAATCTATAGTTCTTGCTTTGTACAACTATTACACTATTACATGCACAATTTTGAATAATAATCGAGACAAAATTGCTTTATAACATCAGCTCTTCAAGCAATAACGTTTTACACTGAAGCGTTATTTGAATATTTTTTTTTTCACAATTAGATTGTAACTATAAATTCACAAAGGAGAGATCCATTGACAGTCTAGAACACACAGCAGTATTCCCTAGATAGTAGGACGTATGGAAGGCATTGCATCTTACGTAGTATAATAGAATTATAATGGTACTTAAGGCGAAACTTAAGTGTTGTCTATAAACATAAATATGCAGCTGCTTAATCAGAGGTAACACTGGATGCAAACATAATGTAGGGCATTGTATTTTACGTAGTCAAATTACCTGCTAAAGCTGATGAAGTAAAAATGATTCTTTTAACCTCTTGCTACCAACAGAGTATTCGTCAGAATTGGAAGTAGGTATGTATTTAATCGAAGGTAGAGCGTATGAAGGGCATTAATTGTATATCACGTAGTCAAATGAGCTTCTAACATTCATGAAGTCGATTTAGTCGATTTAGCACCTTGCAGTAATGTTCTATACACCTCAATATACAGTTGCCTAGTCAGAGGTAGCACTGGGCAGGCTGGAATGCAAATATTCAAAATCCCATAGTTCTTCTTTGTACAACTATTACACTATTACATGCACAATTTTGAATAATAATCGAGACAAAATCACTTCATGACATCAGCTCGTAAAGCAATAACGTTTTACACTGAAGCGTTATTTGAATATTTTCTTCCCACAATTAGATTGTAACTATAAATTCACAAAGGAGAGATCCATTGACAGTCTAGAACACACGGCAGTATCTCCTAGATAGTAGGACGTATGGAAGGCATTGCATCTTACGTAGTATAATGGAATTATAATGGTAATTAAGGCGAAATTTAAGAGGTGTCTATACACATCAATATGCAGCTGCGGTAATCAGAGGTAACACTGGATGCAAACATAATATAGGGCATTGTATTTTACGTAGTCAAATTACCTGCTAAAGCTGATGAAGTAAAAATGATTCTTTTTTCATCTCACTACCAACAGAGCATTCGTCAGAATTGGAAGTAGGTATGTATTTAATCGAAGGTAGAGCGTATGAAGGGCATTAATTGTATATCACGTAGTCAAATGAGCTTCTAACATTGATGAAGTCGATTTACTCGATTTAGCACCTTGCAGTAATGTTCTATACACCTCAATATGCAGTTGCCTATTCAGAGGTAGCACTGGGCAGGCCGGAATGCGATTTTTTTTTCCGTGATGTTAACGCGTCACAACTGTCAATTCGCATTTTCTTGGCGTCTTGAATAAAGACCACGTCTGGTCTGCGCGCGATATGCGAATATGCGATATGCATGCGAATTGCACTACTACCTATAGCGCTTGCTACGCTGCTGCTACGTGTACGTGTAGAGTATGCATTAGTCAGCTCTACAGCAATACCATGTCTGAAACTGGATGTGAGGGTGCCTCAATTCCTCAACGGATCCAGTTATGTACATGTAGGTCTAGATCTTCTTCTTGTTCTAGATCATAGTCATTAGAAATTCAATTCATAATCATAATCATAAATTATTCTATTCTAGTCACAGCCACAGGACTCGGTCTTAATTTAGAAGAGTCTACTAAGAGTAGCAGTAACCAGTTAACATGTTACTGTTACAGAGCAATTTTGTTACTTCTAAAATTACACTACATTATGATATGAATTGAATTTCTTAATAAAAGTAACAACTAACACTAGACCTATATACATGTAGTTATTTAACTTAACCCTAGACAAGACGAAACCGTCATAATTCTAAGACTAATTAAGTTCATGGACATCAAATAAAACGCGTGTTAATTAATGGCATGCATGCACAAAATTTGAAGTTTATCATTTTCAACTTTGACCTTTGTCTTTATAAACATGACTGTCAATTTGTGATTTCCATATCCATGGTAATGCGGCATTAAAATGTTCATGAAGAAATTTTAGGAAGAGTCACCAAGTTTGAGGGAAAATGATCAGAGCATATTAATAGAGATGGCCTATAATAGTTTGGTAGGGGCACAATGTGCCCCCCCCCCCCCTTGAGTAATATAGACTAATATTAAGTCTTCGCACCTAGATCTTGGAGGAAAGTATCCATGCTGAGTATGTACACAACTTAACATGATTCAGTACTTGTCTGATTGCAATATAGACCTAGAATCTAGATCTAGGGCCTAGCTAGACCAGATAGAATATTATAGGCAATCACATTATTATCAGAGTCTGGAGTCTACTCAGAAAAGCATAGATCTTGATCTACACATTTTTTTGTATACATATATAACTCCTACATCTGTAGTTCTACCCAGTCAGTTAAGACAAATGGATTCACATATTTATAAGGTGAACAATTTTAAATACATAGATAAAGTATGGAATTCCATAGATTGCAAGATCTACTAATGCACACTCCGATCCGAGAGGTGTATTAAACTCTATTTTATCCACCTCTAGAGTCTATGTGCACACTATGCATTCGGCGATCATCGTATAGAAATGGAAGTCCACGCGCATGCGTACTGCCTACCTATATCGACAACGGCCTGCAATCAAGTCGCTCTGAGGAATAAAATTAGCCGATGTGACGCGTTAACATCACGGAAAAAAAATCGCGGCCGGGATGCAAACATACAAAATACTATAGTTCTTGCGTTGGTTGATCATTTCAGGGAAACTACTACATAATATCCTAAAAATAAAATAAAGTATTTTCATGCTGCTACTGATACGATAAAAGCACCATGCAGTAATGCTCTATACACCTCAATAGGCAGCTGCTTAGTCAAATGTAACACTGGGCAGGCCGGGATGAAAACATAAATGAATATAGTTCTTGCTTTGCGTGACTATTACACGGAAAGTGCTGCACAATTTTGCACAACGATAGAGACATATTTGTTTTAAAGGAGAGCGTATGAAGGGCATTATTGTATCTTACGTAGTCAAACGACCTTCTAACAGTAATAAGGTCGAAATACAAATGTTTTTTTTTTTCTCTTGCTACCAAGCATTCCCATAAACACAACTAGTCCTACTCGGCTGCAATGCGTGAAATTACATACATATGTGTTAGCATCATTTAATGGAGCATTTACACGTAACTTGGAACAAATGTATTGTAAATGGTGCTTTAAATGAACATGAAATGCACAACGTGCTCTACGCTCCTGCTAAAAATGGCCAATTAAATATACTACAGAACGTAATAAGGTATTTCCGTGCTTCTACTGATACGATTAAGCACCTTGCAGTATTGTTCTATACACCTTTCATTCATTTTTTTTATCCCGCCCAGTCTTTGCAAATGCTTTCAGTAGGGGTGGGGGGGGGGGGGGGGGGGGGTTATGACGTTTTTCGAAAAAAATTATCCGCCCAGTCTCGTGGGGGTGCACGACCGAAAATAGTGGGGGGGGGGGCATTTGATATTGTGTCCCCCCCCCCCCCCCATTCGAAATGGTGGGGGGGGGGGAGGGTTTTGACGTTTTTGTAAAAAAAAAATTGTACACGAACGAAAATAGTGGGGGGGGGGGGCATTTGATATTGTGTCCCCCCCCCCCCCGTCCCCCCAGGGATTTCCGCCAATGGTCAGAGGTAGCACTGGGCAGGCCAGGATGATCAAACAAAATGCTATTATAGCTCTTGCTTTTGGTGACAATTTCACGGAAACTACTGCACAATATTGCTCAATGATCGAGAATATTTGCTTTATAGTCACATCAGCTCGTCAAGCCCTAACGTATTACACTGATGAATTATCAGAGTCACTTTTTTCATATTTCAACTCTCACTCTGAATTCACAAATGAGACATCCAGGGACGGTCAAGACCACGGGGCCTTATTTCCTAGATAGGGCGTATGGAAGGCATTGTATTTTACGTAGTGTAATGACATTCTAATGTTAGTTACTTCGAAACATAAATGTTGTATTTTTTTTGCCTCCATTACATCTATCAATGGATCTACCAACGTCAGACATTCCAGCCGACACACGAAGTTAATGTACATTTTCATATACATGAATACAGCAATTCGTACTCAGCTGCCACTTGTTAAGTTACAGTTATAATGTTCATTACTTATTATGACCTTCTCACAACACAGCTTGACCAATATACTACTAGTATACCACGTTTTTGCCATTCCAAAAGGTATTACATAGATTCATATTTGTGAGAATCATTTGATTGAGCATTTACACTGAAGTTTATACACATGTATTGCAAATGTCATGTATTACAATATGAAATGCACCAATTGTTCTACGCTCCTGTAATACGTGGCCAATGAAATACACTCATGAACGCACTGGGGTATTTCCGAGATGGGGGGCCGTGTGGATGCCATTGAATCTTACGTAGTGTAATGATATTCTAATGGTAATTAAGTCGAAACCTAAATGTTTTATTTTTTGCTAGATGAAATAGCTTATTTACCCGGGACACGAATGCCACCCGTTATACGATCACTGTTACGAGGTTAGTATATATTTGCATTTACAGAAATAAAACAATTCATACTCAGCTGGCACACGTGAAGTTACAGTTATAATTTTCATTCCTTATTAAGACCTTCTCACAACTCAGCTTGAACATTGTAATAGTAATATACTACAATTTTGCAATTCCAATGTGTATTGCATACATTCATATTTGATAGAATCATTGAACTTGATAGTAATGTAGCACTGTGCAGTGCAGGGTCGGATGCAAAGTCTAACGTATCACACTGATGAGTTATGAGAATCTCATTTTGTTTTTAATATTTGAACTCTCACTATAAATTCACGAAGGAGACATCCATGGACAGTCTACACCAACAAGCCGTATTTTGTTAGACGGAAGACGTATGGAAGGCATTGCACCTTACGTAGTGCAATGAAATTATACTGCTAAATGAAGTAGAAACATACATTTTCTATCTTTTGCCATGCAGCTGTAGGTCTAGGAAAATATCTACCAGAGCCTCAAACACCTCCTCTAGAAGGTTAGTATACATTTTCATTTACATAAGTACTACAATTCATACTCATTCGTCACACGTGAAGTTACAGTTGTAACGCTGATCACTTATTAGGCCATTCTGACAACTCAGCTTGAAAAATCTAATACTAGTACACTACAATTTTGCAAT
Organism: Arbacia lixula; assembly: GCA_963669155.1. Taxonomy (NCBI): domain Eukaryota; kingdom Metazoa; phylum Echinodermata; class Echinoidea; order Arbacioida; family Arbaciidae; genus Arbacia; species Arbacia lixula. Next base: position 9,816,632 of record OZ022597.1, read on the forward strand.
TCCAGTATGTATTATATACATTCATATTTGTTAGAATCATTTAATGGAGCCTTTACACTGAACTTTAAAGAAATGTAGCTCTGGGCAAGCCGGGATGCAAACATTAAACATGCTATAGTTCTTGCTTTGCGTGACCATTTCACTGAAACCACTGTACAACTTTGCATTATTGCAAGTGGTAGAGCGTATGAAGGGAATCGTATCGTTCGTAGTTATTTTACCTAACGGTGATTAAGTCGAAAGTCAAATGTTTTATTTTTCTCTTGCTACCAACAGACAGTTCCTCTGAAGACGAACCAGGTATGTATTTAGTCGCATTTTCATATATGTAACTAGTCATAGCGGCTACAGTGCATGGAATTACACTCCTATGGTTAGCATCATTTAATGGAGCATTTACACTGCACCTGATACAAATATAGCATATATATTCAAATGGTGCTTTCAATCAGTATCATATGCACCTCTGTGCTTTACCCTCCTGTTATACGTGGCCAATTAAGATAAACTTTTGAACGTAATAGGTATTTCCATGCCACTACTGATACGATTAGGCACCTTGCAGTAATGTTCTATACACCTAAAAATGCAGTTGCCTTGTCAAAGGTAGCACTGGGCAGGCCGGGATGCAAATATAGAAAATATTATAGTTTTTGCTTTTCGTGGAAGGTATGGCATCTTACGTAGTGTAATGATATTGTAATGGTAATTAAGTCGAGAGTTAAATTTTGTATTTTTTGCCACCAATACATGCATTAATGGAGCTTTAAAGACCGTCCCTTTTTCAGATCACCACAAAACCATCGAAACATTGGCAAAACGTATAGAGAAATGTTAGCAAGCTGTATATTCATAATTTGAAACTGATACGTAGTGCAAAATTCAAATAATGCACGTAAACAACGTCTGGTTAATAGTCTTTACCTCAGGCTCTTAGTAATTTGTGTTGAAATATCTGCTTTATTGATTAATCTGTTTATTAGATTATAAAACGCATTATGACAAAACATGAACTATAGAAGGAATCATCTCCAAAGTTTGGTAATTACTCATAAAATAAGGATTTCACACATGCATAATAACCACATGGATACTGTAACAAAGACTAATACTTTTTTCGTAGTACGAAAAAAGTCGGTTTGAAATTTAACGGATGAAAATTTTACATATACATAAAGCTTCAACATGCTATATTCTGAGAAATGGTCTTGAATCACACTTTCTTCAATTTACGATCGTGATAGACGATTTCAAATTTTAAGCTTGCAAAAGGGACGGACTATCTTCAAACGTCAGACATACCCGACGTGTCACTAGCTTAGTATACATTTTCATTTAAATAAATACAAAAAAATCAAACTCAGCTGTCACACGTGAAGTTACAGTTAAAATGTTCTTTACTGATTAGGTCTTTCTCACAACACAGCTTGACAATAAAATATTACTATACTACAATTTTGCCGCAATTCCAATATGTATAACATACATTCATATTTGATAGAATCACTTAAAAGAGCATTTACACTGAACTTCGTACACATGTATTGCAAATAGCCAAATATGAAATGCACATTTCCGAAAAGAATTGTACACAACATAATTATGAGAGAGGTTACCTCGCACGTGACGTCAAAAAATCAACATTTTGAAGATCAGAACTTTCTAACCGTTTGATGGAATTTCGTTAAACCTTCACTAATGTCTTTCTTTCATGTGTCTGCTTTTATTGAAACCAACATTTAATTTATCATACTTATGATGATAATGCGGACTTGCCCTTTTGGTATATGAATAGGACATGGAATTGAGAGCACAGTGTATTTTGTTTGTGCTCTTCATCCGTCAAAGCTAATGCGATGCTATCCCGCCTTTTTCAAAGAGAGTGTATATTGATCGCACTAAGAAGAGAGGTAGAAATGGACAACGATCACAGTGTAATAATTGCAAACGAAGTACAATACAAAAACATAAGATTCAAATAACATTTGAGAACATTGCTACCATTTGAAGAAAACAAATCAAATATCCTGAAATATCTCATAACTGCGGCATTGACCGGTATTTGGTTATACTTTAAAAGAGGACTTTGTTAGAACTGAAATTACTTCGTGGTTGTGTTCCAAATGCTGGAAACGATAAGCAAATTGGAACATTAATTGATTATTATGGTTCTCTGTCACACTCCATACCGACCGATGGAAGTCATGTTTATTGTTAGTGCAATAATGCCTCAATGACGCATGGACAGTTAATTTACTGACTTTTCTTCCCGTCACAGGGACTCCAGTAACTACCTTGCCGCCGCCAAGTGCATCCAGCACAACAGGTAAAATCTAAATAACTTTGTATATTTACATATTTGTTCTTTTCCGGACTCTTGATTCTTTAAAGTTGATATAAGAGGGAAAAAATATCCATGAATTTTGTATCTAATGAAAGCATATGCTATTTATAATCTGTTTATCAACATATGATATCACAAAAATCATCTAGGCTCTTGATATCCTCAACTAAAGTACCACAAAAATGGCCTCTCTTCCGGGCCTGAAAACCAGTCACGAAATACGACTCAGTCTATGTGACGTAACGTCATGGCTATCCTCTCATCACGGCCCCGGGTGTCCCACAGAAAATCATATACAGAGCTCCAGAGAAATATTTGCTTTCATTTTCAAAGGGTGAAAACTCATGTAATTAATAGTTGTATGTATATTTCTTTACCTGTGATATATTAATGATGTCATAAACAATAATCAACAGGCTTAACAGGTAGAAATAGTTGCGTTATCAATGTTATATTTCACATTTTCATCACTATTTTTTTTTGTGTGTGCGTGTGTGTGTGCGTGTGTTAAAATATACGAACGTGTGTGTGTGCCTTTTCCGTATGCAGATCGACCGTGAAAGTAGATCCGATCATTTTTCCCCCCTACACGTCTCCCGAATAAGTCGAGATTTTTTTTTCTTTAGAAACAGTCTCTTTTCCCACACAAAAAAATGTTGAGCCCGCTAATTCAAACCATATCCGAGTTGGAAATTAATATATCTAGATAAGATATATACATTTTGGGGTGATTCGTGTTTAATCGGGTCGAGATCACATGTTTTTCCCCCACCGTCTCCCAGTACGAAGGGTAAATTCGTATGAAGTCCCATATGCATGTTTTCATGAAATGGACAGATCACAGATGAAGAGATAAATATTGAGTGTGTGAGAGAAATAGATAGGGAGGGAGAAAAGGAGAGATGAGGAACAGAGTAGAGACATTATTTGAGAATTCTAGAACACACATCTAGGCCAAAATGAGTCTTTGTGTATTCCCCTTTCTCACTTTCTCTTTTGACATTTCTGGATCTCTCATACTCTATATGTTATTCTCAATACCTTTTTACATCCTTTCCCCTCCTTATGCCAACCACCTCTCTCCCTGCCCTCCCCTCCTTACACCAACTTTCTCTTTACCCTCTTCTTATGTTTGTTCACATTTCTCTTCATCACCTCCTTTCTCTCTTTTTATAATCCCCTTCTCTCTCACATGCCTGGAGTAATCATAATTTTGACTCCTATTAACAATACATGTAAACATTTTAATAAAAGTTTGAGAAAAAAATTAAGGCATATACCCAGTAGTTGGGGCACGATAGCCTGCTCCAACCTGCAAATCAATAAAAAGAACATTAGATTGGAAACCTGCATCTACTGCTAACTATTAGATAGATGACATAATTATTAGGATAATATCAACCCGCGATTCTTACATGTATTTATTCTTACTACATGTAATTATATTCAGTAGTCTACTGCAGGTATAATTCAGGTGGATTCACAGGATTGAGCATGCTATCTTTACTACTTATATACCTTCTAATTAAAATAAGCCCAGAAACAGAAAGTTCTTTCACTAATAACTAGCATGATAAATATTGTTCAAGTTATTTATGCGCTATGTGGAAAAAAATCGCACAGAGAACTTAAAATTAGACTAAAGATTAAGCTAAAGAAGACACACAAAAATTGCAAGAGAGATAAAACTTCCTTTCTTTTCCCTTTATTGATGGAAGATTCAGACGATTAGGAGCGTGATCACAACATGAGATCAATTAGAATATGCAGGCATGCATCTACGTACAATCCGAGTCAGATGAAATTTAGAACACTTAAAATGGAGATATCAATTATCATTTCAAACAGTTACATAAATTTACTGAACAACTCACGAGTGTGCTTGGGGGAATATTCCACAAAATTTAGTTATCCAAGAAAAAAAGTTCCTTGACAGTGGCAACAGGGGTATCAGTTCAAAGTCACAGGTCATGTGGGAAATTCCTCCACGGGAGGTAGTTCTTGTGGTGCGGTCGCGATGTCGTTGATGCTGCGGCGGCTCGAGCCTCGGGAAAACGACGTCGACGGAGTCCACGCTGTCATTGCGAATGGCCGTCTCATTTCCAGAAGGAGGCCTTTATGACTGCAGAATCGTGGCAAAATGGTTTCGTCTGTTGATGTCCATGCAGCTATAATAATAATCCACCCCCTGGACTGTAAATAGTAATCCGCCGTCAACGAACGTTGGTGGTGCATCAACACACACAAATTTTCACCCTGAAATACAATCGGGCGGACAGATTCGTGGAGTCGCGCAATCTGTGGTCTGCTGCGGTGTGCGTACTATGTGAATCAGTGGCGTAATGTGTGCACGACTGAATGTTGATCTTCTCTCAAAAATATGGGTGCCTGATGAGGAACGCGTTCCATCATATCCAGGTTAGGACAGCAAATCCAAGAATGATGCCATGCCAGCTGGCTGAAAGGAGTGGTCTCCATGGCCAGCAGCGCGGATGGACTACATCTGGCAGCTTGATGATCCTGAGCCATGTGTTTTGTGCAATGAAGAACAAAGGAAAATCATACACTGTTTTAATAAAGCAACTACATGTAAGCGACCTAGGTTGTTTGATGATTTTTGAAAATATACAATTCTGGGTCAATTGATAAGAATCATATTCATTTCTCAATTTTTCACACAATGTAATTGGGGTATAGGCCTACTGCCAGAGTATCGATCAGCACACTAGTGTCACTACTTAAAAAACTCTCTAGAAATTCTGAACAATGCCTCTTATAATGTGTGTAAAAATAGTGTTGCAATTCGCATTGATTTTCTGCATTGATACACGTTGAACTTGTTAATATTAATATTAATATTTTCACAAGTACATTTGAGCCTAAACAAATTTAGTACTGTTGTTGCCTAATTGTTACTGTTAGTGTTACTGTGAATTAGAAAGAGACAGTGCCCACTGGCTAGTAATTCTGTGAATGAAATTTGAGCTATCCCTTTATTCGGGTTAAGATCACACTTGCATGTACATTTCAGGGAGATGACGAGCTCTGTTTCGAGTCATCTTTCGTGCCTTCCCTGCATAGAAAATTTGTCAAAATTCATCAAAATGCAGTGAAGAAAATAATTGTACTCACCAAGGCCATGCACCATGGCGTGAGCACACTGAATTATACCACTAGGCACTACGTAGCTAGTTCAGTGCATGAGCAGTGGCGAATTCTGCCTTCACAAGTTCCGTTTCCTCTTATTCTCTGGACTTGACAACCCACCATCGATCATCTTCCATCATGGATCCAAACAACCACACCAGCTAAGAAGCACAAAAGCCGACTTTTGTCCAAAATTAGTAAATTTCCTGGAGTATAATATCACAAGCAGCTACAGTGAAAACGGATGCGAGCGTAGCGATCGTGCATGCATGTTATGCATGCTACTTCCGCTCGCTTAGCTCTGTGCGTATAAATCGCTCACTCGCGGACAAAATATCGTCAGCTTGTATTTCAACAGCGAGAAATTGTGATCCTGCAAACTTCATATTTGACTATCCTTATTTCAAATATCTCGCTTGTTATGAATATGTAGGCTGTCAGCTATGATTAATGACGAGAATGATTCCATATACAGTTCAAAATTTAGACACTTCCATAATAGGTCTACTTTTGCTCCAAATATGCAAGTCAGATCTAGTATAGCCTATACCGAATACCCCCGCACACACCATTCGTTTCCAATCCTAAACAAAAATATATTTCACGGTATAAAAAGAATATTGTGATTATATAACATGTTTCAATTATTTATTTATTAAAACTGAGTAAGAAGAAATCAAATAGATTGACTCATAATAACAATATAAGCTCTGAAACAACTGTGTATTTACGTCGACTTTCTACACAACACATCACTCCCCATCACTTTCCCGACAAATGAATGCATTACGTGACGTCATGTCAAAGGTACCGAATTCACTGCGTGAAAGTCGGCGATCAACGACTTCCAGATTCAGTAAAGTTTAATCAGTTATTGTAATATTTTCATTTCGTTCTGTTGTATTTGAGTCTCATATCCATGTTAATTAGGTTGAAAGCTTTCTAATGATGTAAAGATCTCAATTTTTGTGATCGTGCTCTTATGTCTTCTTTAAGAAAACATAATTGTTCTCCACATTTTCAGCGCCTTCGCAACCTCTAATATTGCTATTATATAAATGTATACTGCATATATAAAAATTTAAACAAAATATTTATCCAAGTGTGCTTTAAAATCGTGCAAAGGAGCCGGTCTCAAATATATCCTGCTATAGAGAAAGAAAAGCTTTGAATATGGTGAAATGGACTTGATGTAATATAACCATGCTCGGTTTTGTATGTACTGTAAGTTTATTACAAATAAGAACGCTGTATTGAGTTATTTACCTCAATGAGAAAAACGCTAAATGGAGCAGCTGTCATAATTAGTAATAAACAACATCGCTCTAAATATTATAATCATTACTTTTATTAATATCATTAGTAAGAATAGTATAATTATGTAGTATAGGCTTTGTCGATAAATAATGTTTATTCTCATGAGATTTATCGTTATCATCATATTCATTGGCCGGTATTCTGAAGTCGGGTTTAACTAAGCCGGGACCAAAGTTAGAATCGAGTTTAGTTAGTCCTGGCCTAAACGCGACTTCGGGCTTAAAGACAGCCTGTTGCACCACAAATTGTCGTCCCTGCACAAATTGACGTCGACGACAATTTGTGCAGAACCCTGACACCACAAATTGTCGTCCCTGCACAAATTGACGTCGACGACAATTTGTGCAGGGGGCTGACACCACAAATTGTCGTCCCCCCTCGAAACACTTTCAATATGACGTTGAAGCCTTCAAGGCCATTAGGGGCTTACATTTTTGTTAATATAATGATTCCTGACAAACATAATACATGAAAATCAACACATAACTCAAGTGCACACAAACCAAAATAAAAGGTCACGTTAAAGTGTGTGTGTGTGTGTGTGTGTGTACGTGTGTGCGTGAGTGTGTGTGTTTGCGCGCGTGCATGTGTGAGTGTGTGCGTGAGTGGGTGTGTGTGTGAGTGTGTGCGTGCGGGTGTGTGTGTGTGCGTGTGTGTGAGTGTGTGTGTGTGTGTGTGCGTGCATGTGTGTGTGATTGTGTGTGTGTGTGTAATTGTGTGTGTGCGTGTGTGTGTGAGTGTGTGTGTGTGTGTGTGTGTGGGGGTGGGTGGGTGTATGTGTGTATGTGTGTGCGTATGTGTGTGGGTGTGTGTGTGGGTGGGTGCATGTGTGTGTGTATGTGTGTGTGTGTGTGTGTGTGTGCGTGTGTGTTGCGCGCGTGCTGGCGTATGGGCTAGGTTGTTTGCGTGTGCGTGTGTTAGCGATGAGTGTTGAGCTGGTATGTATGTGTACGTGATAGGGATGTTGAGGTGGGTGTGTGCAATATATTATGTGTGCAAGTACGGAATATTACGTGTGGGTGCATGGTGATGGTGGTGGTTGTGTGATTGTGTGTGTGTGGAGGGGGGGGGGGGCGAGCGCGCGTGTATGTGTACATTGTGTAGATGTGAAGTCGTGTATTTGTGTTGAGGAATTAGCCAATGGGTTTTGCATCGCCCTCTGTTTCATTGTTCTAAAAATATAATAAAAATTACACAGTGACGATGGTCATCGGGGTTACTATATTGGTGTGATTACAAAAAAGAAATGTCATGATAGTGAATGTAATTATAAACAAATATCAAAATATGATCACCCTTATGATCGTGCCAATAAGGCAAAATGAAAATAATTGACAATGCTCTAGAGTAAAGACAGCGAGTCAGTTAAAGTCAAATTTCATTATCTCCTTCTAGGAATAATACGAAAGCAGGGGAAACAGTTTATGAATTGTTTGTTCTGGTATTGCCCCACTTTTATGTGTTAGAACTCAAAACTTGACTGTGTTAACTGTCTTTATTCTCTTAGAGCAGTATTTGTGTTAACTGCACGTACACCCCCCACACACACATACACAAAAACACACACGCACACCACCATACAGACAGACATCCACACCCATACACTTACCAACCCACACTAGTGGAGTGGATAAGGTGAATAATTGTGCACTTTTGTGTACAAGCACCAAATTTGGCACACATGTTCAAAATCATATTTCGGACAATATTAGATATAGAGGTATCTCAAAATGTTTCCAGGGACACCTGGGTGCAGCCCCCAAATTGCCACAGGGGCACTTATATGTTATTATCTTCTATTCGAAAACTCACGGCCGGACTTGAAAAAAAAACCTTGATAGGAATCATCCTTAGGCAATAGGTACCTTACCTTTTTTTTCAAATGTGTGGTCGTAAATGGCAAGAAGGCCGGGGGATAGCCCCCAAACTCCCCTGGGGGCATTTTTATCTTATTTTGGGACATATTCTCAAGAATAAATAACTGGATTTTAACCAAACTAGATAGGAATCATCCTGTGGTAATAGGGAACATTAGGTGTTAGATTTGGGGTACACAAGTGGCAAGGGGCTGGGGAAGGGGGGGGGGGTATCCCCCAAAACGCCCCAGGGGGAAGTTTTCTTTTATTTTTCTAATACTTTTTCTCAAGAATAAATAACTGGAACCACCCTTAGGTATTAGGGACCTTAAGTTGTTAGAATGGGGGGACACAAATTGCAAGGAACTGGGAGGGGGTAGCCCCCCGCCAAAAAAATGCCTCCAGTTCCTCTTATTCTTTACTTTTTCAGAAGAATACATAATAAATAAAAAAGAAACGGTACCTAAGTTATCAAGATGATGCTATGCAAGTGGCGAGGGGGGGGGGGGGACAAATGCTCCCAGGGGGCAAAGTCCACTGGTTTTGTTACCTTTTCGCAAAGGTACATGACTGTCTTTTAACCAAGTTGAAAGAAGTCACCTCGGAAAAGAGGACCTAATTAGGTTGTAAAAAGTGGATACATATCTAAAAATGAATGTTAGATTTCATCAAAACTCGACAGATTATTCTGACGCAATGGGAGAATTTGTTACAAATGGGGATCCCATCTGTCATGAACTAGCCACCCTCCCCCTTCTCCCTCGCCCACCACCTCAGAAATGCGCCTTGCGGTCCAAAATGTTAAGAAAAAAGGAGTGTTTTCTCAAATTTATCCAAACTGTGCAGTAACCAAGGATAATCTAACATACACATGTAGTCGCGTACTCATTTGATGAGGGGACAAGGAGGACCCCCCCCCCCCACCCTCGAAATTAATATAGCGCCTTACATGTCAATTACTATCTTGTTTTCATGGGGGGGGGGGGGGACTTCGTTCACTCCCTCAGTGCATGTCTTAACTTTTTTCTTTCGTCCTGCTAACTTTTTTCGACAAGCACCAAATTTTGAACATATGTTTAAAATACTATCTGGAATGATATGAGATATCGTTTTGAGGCATTTAAAAATGTTATCAATTTCGCCATCCTTCAGTATCATGACATAATAATACTTATAAATGTTTTAAGACTCTTTTTATAACCATATATAAGATAGTTAGCAATGAACATGGTGAAAGAACAATCGGTAATGCTCAGAATATGAAAGAACAGTGGTGTAATTACTATTTCCATAGAAAATAACTATAATGGAAAATATAAACAAATTAAATGTAGTCAATCAGTTTTGAAGATGGCCACCACAATTTGAATAAACAAAACACAAATTGTCACATCACTCAATGGTGCATGATAGTTGATTGTGAAAAGGCTAGATAGAATAGAAATCCGTAAAAAAATCAGTGTCAACGGGAAGATAAAATTGATGCGCTAATTACTTAACTAAGAAACATAATGTTTGCTACATTAAGTGATGTAAATAAATGCTCTTTATTTATCTATTTTTTTGATAGATTCATGGTGACATTCTTTTCACACAATGCAATGTCATGTTCCTCTTCAGGAGCTGCTCATTCCATCATCTGTATAAACTCTTGGTCCATCGCCTTTCCATGGACCGTCCCACGTGATAGGGTCCATGGTATGGCGGTAGACCAAGAGTTCTGACAGAAATTTCCAGCCATTATGGATATAGCCACCAGTTCTGAGGCCTCAAAAACTACAAAGCTATAAACATTGTTTTGGTAGCTAATTTAGACGCCTACTTGAAAAATGGCGTCTCAAGGACATATGTTTAGGCGCCTCTATATCTAATTTTGTTTAGTTCATAATCATGAACCTATGTACCAAATTTGATGCTTGTAGGTAAAAGTGGAACAGAATAAAGCTAAATACTTGGCTTTGGCAGCCATTTTGGACTCAATCTTTGATCCTTCTTGTCTCCTCCTCAGATGTGTACGTTAGATTATCCTTGTTTCCTGTGCAGTTTGGATACATTCGAGAAAACATTCCGTTTTTCTTGAAATAATGGACCGCAAGGCGCATTTCTGAGGTGGTGGGGGAGGGGCTGTGCTGTCAGATGGGGTACAATTGTCTGAGAATAATCTGTGGAGCTTTGATGAAATCCAACATTCATTTTTTAGATATGTATCCCATTTTTACAACCTTAAGTCCACTTTTTAGAGGTGACTTCTTTCAAGTTTGATTAAAATCCAGTCATTTACCTTTGAGTAAAAAGGAAAACATAAGTGGAATTTACCCGCTTGGGGAACTTTTGGGGCAAGCCCCCCCCCCCCCTCCCGTCCCTTGCCACTTGCATACCACCATTTTAAGAACTTAAGGTCCCTTATACCTAAGGATGGTTCCTATCAAGTTTGGTTAAAAAGTTATTCATTCTTCTGAAAAAGTAGAAAAATAAGAAGAAGTTGCCCCATGGGGGCATCGGTTTTATTTTTCTCTCTCACTCCTTTTTTTTTTTTTTTTTTTTTTTTTTTTGGGGGGGGGGGGCTACCCCCTCCCGGCACCTTGCGATTTGTGCCCCCCCCCCCCCCCCATTCTAACAACTTAAGGTCCCTAATACCTAAGGATGATTCTACTTATTTATTCTTGAGAAAAAGTATTTAAAAAATTTAAAGAAAGTTTCCCCCGCCGCGTTTTGGGGGCTACCCCCCCCCCTTCCCCAGCCACTTGCTTCTTGTTGTATCCCAAGTTTAACAATTAAAGTTTGCTATTACCTAAGGATGATTCCTATCAAGTTTGGTTAAAATCAAGTTATTTTTTCTTGAGGAAATGTCCTAAAACAAGAGAAAAATGCCCCCGGGGGCGTTTGGGGGCTATCCACCTGCCCCCTTGCCCCTTATGACCACACATTTTAACAAGGTAAGGTCCCTATTATCCAAGGATGATTCATATCATTTTTTTTTCAAGTCAGGGCGTGCGTTTTCAAAAAGAAGTAAAAATAACAAATGAGGGCCCCTAGGGCACTTTGGTGGCTGCTCCCAGGCGCCCCTAAAAATGCCTCTATATCTAATATTGTTCCAAATATGATTTTGAACATGTGTGCCAAATTTGGTGCTGGTAGACAAAAGTGCACAATTCACCTCATATTTGTTGCTTAACCGCCCCACTATATGACTGATTCACACAATTCTAGTCGACTAAATGGGGACTATTTCGGGCACAATACACACAAACCTTGATTCAATCCGTTGACCCTGTACCGCTACCCCATAACCCCCCCCCCCCCCCCCCCCACACACACACACACACACACTTTTTTTTTCAATAATTTTTATTATGTTCCATATCAAATAATACATACAGCCACAAATACAAAATAACATTACATGATTTCTCTTCACATAATTTAAAACAAACAAAAGAAAGTATATTCTTTTCATACATACACTTTAGTTTTCCTTTGTTCTATGATTATGTCAAGGAATAAGACAAAATAAAGGAAAGAAATAATCATCTTATTATTTTTTTTGTTTATACTAATATATTCACAATGAACTTTAATGTAAATAATTAAGACACATGCATTCATTTACTCGACTTAAAGAAAGAAAAATCTCAATAAAAGTACAAATAAATAAATGGAACCATGCAATATATAAAAGGCGACCCCCTCCCCCTCCCTTTCCCCTCCCCCTCCCGACACACACACAGACACAGACACACACACACTCACACACACACACTCACACACACGCACACACTCACAATCACACACACATGCACGCACACACACACATACACACACACACACACATACACACACCTTACGTACACATCACAGGCACAACCACACATGGCAATATTTTGAAGACAGGGACTGGTGACAATTTGTGCAAGGGGTGACAATTTGTGCAAGGGGTGACAATTTGTGCAACGAGCTATTAGTTTGCCTGCACAAATTGTCGTCCGTGAGGGTGAAAAATGGGAACAGCACCTGCAGCACAAATTGACGCCGACGACAATTTGTGCAGGGGACGACAATTTGTGGTGTCAGGTTTTGTCAAATTTTGCACAAATTGTCGCCGACGACAATTTGTGCAGGGACGACAATTTGTGGTGCAACAACAGCCCGTCCATTTTTCAGATCACCACAAAACCATCGAAACATTGGCAAACATATAGAAAAGTGCTAGCGAGCTGTATATTCATAATTTGAAACTGATACGTAGTGTAAAATTCAAATAATGCACGTAAACAACGTCTGATTAATAGTCTTTACCTCAGGCTCTTAGCAGTTTGTGTTGAACTATCTGCTTTATTGATTAATCTGTTTATTAAATTATAAAAAGCATTATGAAAAAAAAAAATGTTCTATAGAAGGTATCATCTACAAAGTTTAGAAATTGCTCATAAAATTAGGATTTCACACATGCATAATATCCACATAGATACTGTACCAAAGACTAATACTTTTTTTCGTAGGACGAAAAAAGTCGATTTGAAATTTAACGGCTGCAATTTTTACATATACAGAAAGCTTCAACATGCTATATTCTTAGAAATGGTCTTGAATCACACTTTCTTCAATTTGCGATCGTGATAGACGATTTCAAATTTTAAGCTTGCAAAAGGGACGGACAATCTTTAAGTCATGTTTATGATTCTGAAAGTCGAGTTCGATTCTAGACTAGTTGAACTCGAGTCCAATTTTAGACTCGACTTTAAAGAGAGCCCGTCCCTTTTTCAGATCACCACAAAACCATCGAAACATTGGCAAAACTTATAGAGAAGTGTTAGCAAGCTGTATATTCAGAATTTGAAACTGATACGTAGTGTAAAATTCAAATAATGCACGTAAACAACGTCTGATTAATAGTCTTTACCCCAGGCTCTTAGCAGTTTGTGATGAAATATCTGCTTTATTGATTAATCTGTTGATTAAATTATGAAACGAATTATGAAAAAAAAAGTTCTATAGAAGAAATCATCACCAAAGTTTGGTAAGTACTTATAAAATTGGGATTTCAGACATGCATAATAACCACATAAATACTGTAACAAAGACTAATACTTTTCGTTGTACGAAAAAAGTCGGTTTGAAATTTAAAGGCTGAAATTTTTACATATACAGAAAGCTTCAACATGCTATATTCTTAGAAATGGTCTTGAATCACACTTTCTTCAATTTGCGATCGTGATAGACGATTTCACATTTGAAGCTTGCAAAAGGGACGGACAATCTTTAACTTCCATGGTGATGTCGTCTGCTCCACCTGCGCATGCGCACTAGCCAATTTTGGCATAATTTCTGCTATATTCAGTACTGCGCATGCCCATTTGCGCGCTTAATACTGTATTCGATAACGGCAATTCACGTAACAAAGTTACATTAACTGGACGAATATTCTATGATAATGATTATGTTATAAAGAGAAGAAGGCGGAAAAGTTAACGATTTGTTTAATTTGATGTAAGTAAAATAGAAGTTGTTATTTTTGTTCAGTAAAATTGAGTATATCTGCCAAAAATGAATGATTAATCGTACTGCTTGTAACACGTGTTATGATAATCCCTCCCTTTCCGTCTATGTCGCTGGTTGTCTCTCTATAATACACAGATGTACGCACATACGTATACACCCACACGCACTCGTATCTTAGAACGACTAAAAGATTTGTTTCCTTAGATGATCTGTAACAAAACAAAACATAGTCACCGCTCACATTTCCTCCTCTCTACATCCGTTCCCTGTTTCTCTTTAACATTCTCTCGCCTTCTCCCTTTCTACCAACGAATTCCACATTCTTTCCGTCTCTCTGTTGACCCATCTCCCTTTCTCTCTCTTTATGTCATATTGTATGCCCTCTCGCTTTCCCTGTAGTACTGGCTATATCTCCAAAATGTCATCATCATTATCAGGAAACTAATCATTCACATTTATATTTTGGAACATACCATTTGAAGTTGTTAGATACTAAAAGGAACAAGTTCTTCTGACAAAATTAAATTCCTCTTGAAAACGTTTTTACAATATTTCTTTGAAATATCTATTTCGAGAATGACCTTTACAATTTCGGAACTTAAATGAGCCAATCGTGTCATTGCATGTAGTATCGACATATGTCACATTGTTCAACGATAACTGATATAAATGTACCACTATTTTGTGCCAGCTGCCCTAGCGTCATAGCAAGGCAAAATCATTGCACAATACTTGTCAGAAATAGAAAGTCTACTAGCATCAGTTCTACTGAAGTGTTTACTACGTATGCTCAGTACAAGCCAGTTTGGTAGTCAGGAAAATGTTTAAACCAAAAATAATAGTTCTTCAATTTTTGAGTGAAATACCCCTACAATCAGAACTAATACATTTTCCATACTGATGGAATCTCATATCAAATTTAATGTTTAATTTTCCACCTGGCTGTAACAATGATGAACATAATTCGTTAATACATGTATAAGAGGTATAACATACCCACTCTTACTTCCCGTAATGATACATATTTAATTAAACATACAAGAAAGACTGAAAAGGGAGTGGGCTATATTTTATAAGTTGATAGTAGATACATATTAGGTATACCAGTGTCTGAATCAGAACAATAATATTTCAGCATATGAAAACAATAAGAAATGAATCTTAAGTCTTATATTTAGATAAGTTAGCGCACTGTACATGCATGATAGGGAAAGGGATAGAAGGATGTAGCTTGCACACGTGAAGTTATAGTTATAATGTTCTTTACTGATGAGGACCTTCTCACAACACAGCTTGCCAATATAATACTAGAATACTACAATTTTGCAATTCCAATATGTTATACATACATTCATATTTGATAGAATCATTTAATGGAGCATTTACACTGGACGTGAAAGAAATGTAGCACTGGGCAGGCCGGGATGCAAACATTAAAAATTCTATAGTTCTTGCTTTGCGTGAACATTTTACTGAAACTACTGCACAGTATGTTGCACAATTATCGAGAGAAATTTGCTTTATAGCCTCATTAACTTGTCAAGCCCTAACGTATCACACTGATGAGTTATCAGAATTACTTTTTTCATAGTTTAATTCTCACTATAAATTCACAAAGAGGACATCCAGGGACGGTCTAGACCACAGGGCCGTATTTCCGAGGTAGTAGGACGAATGGAAGTCATTGCATCTTACGTAGTGTAATGATATTGAAATGGTTATTAAGTCGAAACTTAAATGTTGTATTTTTTGCCACCAATACATCTTTTGATGGGGCTACCAACGCCAGCATCACTGCTACGAGGTTTAATATACATTTGCATTTACAGAACTAAAAACTATACTCAGCTGTCACACGTTACGTGTAATACAGTAGTAATGTTCATTACTTATTAGGACTTTATCACAACTCAGCTTGAAAAATGTAATATTAGTATACTATATTTTGCAATTCCAGTATGTATTACATACATTCACATTTGTTGGAATCATTTAATGGAGCATTTACGCTAGTCCACTGCCTGGACAATTTTAGTTGAAGCGCTGTATACGTACATAGATGTATTTGTCTGCCCTCCACTTTCTCAGCTACTAAAACCGGGCGGACAGATTCGTGGAGTCGCGCAATCAGTGGTCTGGCGCGGTGTGCGTACTATGTGATTCAGTGGCGTAATGTGTGTGGGAGAAGAGGCGGACGATAAAATACGGCCAGTATCTGGACTACATTTACACTGAACTTGATACACATGTATTGCAAATGGCGCTTTAATCAATATGAAATGCACTAATGTGCTGTACGCTCCTGTTATACATGGCCAATTTAAAAAATACTGACCGTAATAAGATATTTCCATGCTGCTACTGATTATTAAAGCACCTTGCAGTAATGCTTTATAAAACCTCAATATGCAGCTGTCTAGTCAAAGGTAGCACTGGATTAAAACGTACAAAGTGGTATTTGTCTTGCTTTGTTTCATTACTTCACGGAAACTACTGCACAATACTGTATAATGATTGAGACAAAGTTGCTTAATGACATCAGCTCGTCAAGCACCAACGGTTCACATTTCTGAGTTATTATAACCTCTCTTTCTTATAATTTTCGCCATTTCGAGACAGTACAGTTGAGTTATGCCCAACAAACGTTAGTTCCTACTGCTCCTTCTGTTATATTCGAAAGGATATGATTTAAAGTCTTGTTGAGACTTGAACTGCTCGTCGAGCTTTACATCAATCAATTGGGGATTTATTTCCATGTCGAAGGCATTCTTGTATTTTGTCAATGTGTATTTTATGATGCCCAAATATGAGTTATGATATTCATAAATGATTTTTAGTAATTACTATACACTTAGCTGAACAATTTTGCATAGTGGACGAGACATATCTTTTAAAAGGTAGGGCGTATCAAAGGCATTATATCTTACGCAGTCAAATTACCTTCTACAGGTGATCAGGTCGAAACTTCTTTCCCCGTGCTACCAACAGAGGTAGTGTCAGAAACCACACCAGGTATGTATTTAATCGCATTCCCATGAATACAACTATTGCTAATCGGCTACAATGCGTGAACGTACATTCATATGTGCTAGCATCATTTAATGGAGCATTTACACTAAACTTGAAACAAATGTATTGTAAATGGTGCTTTAAATCAATATGAAAATCACCAGTGTGCTATATGCTCCTGTTATACGTGGCGAATTAAATATACTACAGAACGTAATAAGGTATTCCAATCTGCTACTGATACGAGTAAGCACCTTGCAGTAATGCTCTATGCACCTCAATATGCAGCTGCCTAGTCAAAGGTAGCACTGGACAGGCCGGGATGCAATCATGCAAATTGCTATAGTTCTTGCTTTGGGTGACCATTTCACGGAAACTGAAACACCATATTGCACAATGATCGAGAAAAGTGTGCTTTATAGCCACATCAACTCGTGAAGCTGTAACGTATCACACTGATGAGTTATCAGAATCTCTTTTTTCATATTTCAATTCTCACTATAAATTCACAAAGGAGACATCCAGGGACAGTCTAGATCACAGGGCCGTATTTTCTAGATTTTCTAGGAAGGCTTATCTTACGTATTGTAATGACATTCTAATTTTAATTAAGTTGAACCTTAAATGTTGTATTTTTTGCCACCAATACTCCTAGAACTAGATCTACCAACGCCACCAACACCGCCACTACGAGGTAAGTATACATTTTCATTTACAGAAATACAACCATTCATACTCAGCTGTCAAACGTGAAGTTACAGTTATAATGTTTATAACTTAGTAGGACCTTCTCACATCTCAGCTTGAACAATGTGATACTAGTATACTACATTTTTGCCATACCAAAATGTATTACAAACATTAATGTTTTGTAGTGTATTAAACTACATGATTGCTTTGAGATATTTTGCACATCCATATTACATGTATATTTGTGTTATTCTCCTTTAACTCTTAGCCTGCCCCAACGCATAGAGCTCAGTGCCATGCTGCTAATCCCCATTGTGCCAGCCCCAAATCCGCCCTATGCCAAGTTTATTTTGAGTCCTCGTTAGTTGCGCTTCATTTTCTGTGTTGGCATTTTCGAATCACTATATTTTGAAACTTATACACTTTTACAGAAAAATGTGTACACAAAAGTTGTAGAAAATCTTATCAGCTTCATTATAATATCACATTCGTACAGAGATCTTACTTTCTTATTTTGTTATAAACTAATAATAAACATTTAGCTGTATACTTTTCAAGTCATTTCTGTGCTATATTCGTTAAACTGCATACATGCTTCTTTATTTTCAGATCTTATTCATAATGTTGTATGTTTATATGGTAACTTCCATTTGGCATTTTGTGACAAATACCCCCCTTGGACCCCACAAATAGGCTATGCCTTGACTAGAAACGATTGGGTACACAATATACATCCTGTCTTTTATTCCTTTATTTGCACGAGGGAGTGATAAGGTACATCCTGTATATCAAATACAAAACACTAAATTACTCAAGAAAATTCAATCTGAAAGGTGTAAACAAACATGCGTAATCCAAAGCCGATTAGCTGGTGCGTGCGATGCGATGAACAATAGCGTGTGCGAAGCATTAAGTACAAGTGCAATGAGCATGAACAATGACTGCTATGACGAATGCGAGCAAGCGCGCTTCTGGCACTCGAACGGTAGCGCCCTTGCTTGAACAAAGCAGTCAAGCGATAGCGCGCTTGCGTGTATGAAGCACCGTAGCAATAGCGTGTTTGCAGCGCTATGGCACTTTAAGAGTTAAGGTTCAACCATGCCTTGCATCTAACACTTTCACTTTGTACTTCGCTCCGTCTCAAAGCCTCAGTTCTTATCTTATTCTCACATTCCAATATATTCATTATTCCAATATATTCATTATATATTCATCGATATATTCATTTGGCCACAGCATCCTGTCACTGGTCGATCCCCATATGACTCACTTCTCTAACCCAATAATATTATTGTACCAACCAGTTCCAATCATGACTAATGATGGAAATATTATACCCCTGTATATATAAGCAAAAGTATTCCAGAATTAAAACACTTTTAGTTTATACACCAAGCAGACAAGTCACTCTTGCTCTCTGTTCGTGTCTTATGTATTATCTTTTTGTACCTTACCCAATACATAAAATATTTGTTATAATCATTTAATGTAGCATTTACACTACACTTGATACAAAAGTGTATTGCAAATAATGCTTTGAAACAATTTGAAATGCACTAATGTGCTCTACGCTCCTGTGATACATGGCCAATTAAATAAACTACTGAACGTAATAAGGTATGACCATGCTGCTACTGATACGATTAAGCACCTTACAATAATGCTCTATACACCTCAATATGCAACTGTCCAGACAGAGGTAGCATTGGAAACAAATGTACAATATTGAATTGTTCTTGCTTTGTGTGATTACTTTACGGTAACTGCTGCACAATATTGTACAAAGATTGAGAAAAAAATGCTTAATGACATTAGCTCGTCAAGCACTATAAACGCTTCACATTGCTGAGTTAGTATAACCTCTCTTTCTTATAATTTCCGCCGGACGAATTAATACAGTTGAGTTATGCCAAACAAACGTTTATTCCTACTGCTCGTTCTGTTATATTCGATATAACACAAGATGACACTAACTTAATTCGACTCAACCCCACAAAACTGTGGTAAGAAAATCAAAAAGACTTGATACAGATTGTGCATTTCAAGTCTACAACTATCATTCTGTAAACAGCAGAATGCTGCTTTCAATATTTTAAGTTTATATATGGGTGATTCCACAGGGTTAGGGCAATGTGACTTCTGAAAATGTCTCGTCCATGTAAAAGCAATATGATGTTCATGTAATTGTGGTAGATTTTATGCCTGTTGCTTTAAATCCATAAAAGATTTCAAATTTCAATGTCCATTACTGAGAAAAGATAACAATTTGTCATTGATAGCTCAAAACCACATCTGAATTGATCTTCATGCTGAACTGCAAAGGTTGATACCTCCGTTACATGGACATTGCATGGAAACTTTGCCCCAACCCCATGGAATGACCCATATCTCTATATAGCCCGGGCTATTTTGAAATCGTATAGCCGGGGGGGGGGGGGGGGGGGGGGCTAAGATCTCGACCGTTGATCGCGCGATCGCGACGAAAATTGCCATGTACGTCACCGATGACGTTATCTCCACAATTCAATTGTCAATTGCATCAAAATTATTCAAATTTATTTTTAATTAATTAATTATGCTAATTAACTCTTAAAGTGCCATAGCGCTGCAAACACGCTATTGTTACGGTGCTTCGTACACGCTAGCGCGCTATCGCTTGACTGCTTTGTTCAAGCAAGGGCGCTACCGTTCGAGTGCCAGAAGCGCGCTTGCTCGCATTCGTCATAGCAGTCATTGTTCATGCTCATTGCACTTGTACTTAATGCTTCGCACACGCTATTGTTCATCGCATCGCACGCACCAGCTAATCGGCTTTGGATTACGCATGTTTGTTTACACCTTTCAGATTGAATTTTCTTGAGTAATTTAGTGTTTTGTATTTCATATACAGGATGTACCTTATCACTCCCTCATGCAAATAAAGGAATAAAAGACAGGATGTACATTGTGTACCCAATCGTTTCTAGTCAAGGCATAGCCTATTTGTGGGGTCCAAGGGGGATATTTGTCACAAAATGCCAAATGGAAGTTACCATATAAACATACAACATTATGAATAAGATCTGAAAATAAAGAAGCATGTATGCAGTTCAACCGAATATAGCACAGAAATGACTTGAAAAGTACAACTTAATGTTTATTATTAGTTTATAACAAAAAAAGAAAGTCAGATCTCTGTACGAATGTGATATTATAATGAAGCTGATAAGATTTTCTACAACTTTTGTGTACACATTTTTCTGTAAAAGTGTATAAGTTTCAAAATATAGTGGTTCGAAAATGCCAACACAGAAAATGAAGCGCAACTAACGAGGACTCAAAATAAACTTGGCACAGGGCGGATTTGGGGCTGGCACAATGGGGATTAGCAGCGTGGCACTGGGCTCTATGCGTTGGGGCAGGCTAAGAGTTAAATGCATAAAATCATAATTTGGTTGTAAATCTTTAATTATAGCCCCAAAACTGCTAGATTTCAGTCCAGACACTCTTCTTAGGATTATTATCAAATAAGGATTAAAAAAATGGCAATATGATTTTTTTTCTTATGTATTTTATTGTTTTTTCGACTTTTTGTTTTTCATTGTTTTTTTCGATGGAAATCATTGCAAACACTATTTCAGTCATAAATAACATGAAATCTATTGTTTTTCATCAGTAAAAATGAAAATAATGATACATTTATGAATTTCGGCTAGTTACAGAATTTGCATTGGATTTGTACATGAAATCACGTTTTTGAGCAATTTTTGGTCTGACATGCACGTACAAAATGTAACTGTGGAACCGCATACCCCCGCATCGCAAATTTGGTCTTTAAAGTTGCGTTAGACTTGAAGGAAAAAAGTCATGAAACATCTCGGCATGATCTTTTCGCGTTACAAATTTATCGCGAAAAATGTCGAGGGGGGGGGGGGTGGCTGTTTTTGCCCCCCCCCCCCCCCTCCCCCGGGCTAGATAGGGTTAACTCTTGTTGAGGCTTCACCTGCTCGTCGAGCTTTACATCAATCACTCGGGGATTCATTTCTATGTGGAAGGTATTGTATTTTATCAATGTGTATTTTATTATGTCCAAATATAAGTTATGATATTCATAAATGATTTGAAATAAGTAGATTGTATACTATGTTATATGTACATGAAACAAAATGAAAGATACAAAAATAGGGGCATCGAAATAGCCTGTCCCTCCAAAGTCGCCAGGAGACAATTTGTCGATGGTTCTATTTATATTTTTTAGTTCTCACAACGTAGCTTGGTACATGTGTTTGTATATTTTTACTTCATTGTGGACTTGACAAAAGCTACCAGAAAGTGAAATTGCAAAAAGAAGATCTTGGTTATTATGTTCAATTGAAGGCGTATTGATATTATACTTCATAGGGTAGGGCGTATAGAGTGCATTTGCCTCGCGTCTAGAATCAAGGAAAAATATGTTAAACACTTTCATGTAACGGTCAGGTAAGAATCTGTGTCAAAAAGTTTTTATAATTTCCCGACGTAGAGTACTGTTTATCTTTGCCTAGCCGCTCACCAAAATTTTCAAATGAATCAGAGATTATTGTATTTGTCAGTGGAGCGTGGATATATAAGTATTATAGTGATAAATGGGATTATTTTGTTGTTGTTTCAGACCGTATTGGGCAGTTGGACGTTGTTGCGTCGAAAACGCAGACAGCCGAGATTGTCTCCACAAGTGGCAGCCCTGAAGGTGAGATAACACATTCAGATGCCTAACGACAAGTCTGACAATTGTCAATGATTGTAAGCATCGCTAAACCAGTGATAATCGTTTGTCTCGCAATGTATGGTCAACTACAGATCTAAGATTGCGACGTTTCGTGTGCCTCTGCAACGCTTCGTAAGGTGATACAAAATTGTAGTGAGTATTTATTTTCCTTTGTTGCTAGCATATTACCGCCCGATGCAGTCGTATCAGTGGCCTATTGTTTGATCAAGCATCCGGGTACGCCGGCCAATAGCATTGGGCTTCGTCCTTTGACCGTTTAGGAGCGGGTTTTCGGTCATTGCGCTGCACTGACCAAAGGGTATTTAAGCCCCTACCCACTACAATAATTGTTTTTGTATCACACCTGACGAAGTGTTGCAGCCGCGAACGAAACGTCGTGATCCTAGATCCCTTGCTGACCATGCATTGCGACACAACGGTTATCACAGTCGATTTATCCGCAATGAGTAACTTATTGAGCATGATTGTAAATATGTTGCTTCACTTTTAACGTTCAGAAGAGGGTTCGGAGAAACCAACATAAATAACATATTAAGCCACAATTGTGATTGTCTCGTTGTGGCGTTAATTACGCCCTATCAATTTTTCCAGATAGTTAATGTTATGATTGATGTTATTTTTACCATGTTTACCAGTGTATTATATTGTGATAATTTCACATTTAAGGGATTATACATGTATATATATTTTGTATGTTGATATACACTCAGATGACAACTGGTATCTTCCTCTATTGTTTGGTGATCACTCGGACACAGAGGTGGAACACGCTCAAGGTGAGGAAGGATACGTATTTTTTTACCCGCTCAATGGATAGCCTCAGTTTATTAATGCAATTTACAACAAAGCAATGTTAAATATGTAGACAAAACAGCACTGAGCTTGAAAGTAGTACACCACTATCTGGTCGATTTCACCACCATACTTACATTAAACCTATTTATACTTCTAATTACTTACGAAACACACCTGGCTACCGCTTGGCTTATGATAATGGCACGATACCTAGGAATCCATACACAGGACATCTGTTCTACTGGTTAGGAGCGGGTTTTCGGTTACAGCGCTGCACTGACCAAAGGGTATTTCAACCCCTACTCACTACAATAATTGTTTTTGTATCACACCTGACGAAGTGTTGCAGCGGCGAACGAAACGTCGTGATCCTAGATCCCTTGCTGACCATGCATTGCGACACAACGGTTATCACTGGCGATTTATCCGCAATGAGTAACATATTGAGCATGATTGTAAATCTGTTGCTTCACTTTTAAAGTTCAGAAGAGGGTTTAGAGTAACCAGCATAAATAACATATTAAGCCACAATTGTGATTGTCTCGTTGTGGTGTCTCGTTGTGGCGTTAATTACGCCCTATGAAATTTCACATAGTTTATGTTATGTTTGATGTTATTTGTACCAGTGTATTATTTTGTGATAATTTCTCATTTAAGGGATTCTATATATTTTCTGTATGTTGACATACTCAGATGACAACTGGTATCTTCCTCTATTGTTTGGTGATCACTCGGACACAGAGGTGGAACACGCTCAAGGTGAGGAAGGATACGTAGTTTGTCACCCGCTCAATGGAGAGCCTCAGTTTATTAATACAATTTACAAGAAAGCAATGTTGAACATATAGACAAAACAGCACGGAGCATGAGAATAATATGAGAATATGAGAATGAGAGCAGAGGAGACGGAAAAGAGGGGATCGAAGGGAGTCAACATGTGCATGGTGTACGTGTATGAAGACATATTGTGGGTACGCATGCACAACTGGCAGACTGCAAATTATGCTCACGCATGAAATCCTTTTGCAAGCACCGGATACATACCATGGTAAAGCATGCAAAATAAGCACCCTGGATAGAGAATATGATGTAATGGACTTGGTGCAAGTGTTTGTTCTTGTCTGGTGCTCTCTCCACATCTAGTTACTTGGAATTGCAGATTGTAAAAGTCCAAGCTTATGAAGATTTTGCCTCACTGAGATAGTGAAAAGCCATTTTATCACAAGAACGTATGATACCACCAATATCAGTGAAACGGGTGTGACTTGATTGTGTTTGCATGCGGTGCACAGAAAGCCCAACGAAACGTACCGAATTTCAATACCTGACATTTAAAACAGTCTACTTTCTCTTCCTCTTTCCTCTTCTACGTTTTCATTCAAAGCTGTGGATCAGCCTCCTAACACTAGCAATGCTGAAATGAGTAGAGTTATCACTAAAGAAGGAGGGGAACTACACCTAGAAAGATACGGAGTGAAAGTCATCATTCCCCCAAAAGCCGTCGAGTGGCCGGTAGAAGTCAGCATCAAACTCTTGACTGACACCAGCAAGCTTGATATTAGAGAAGGGGAAATAGTAACTACCTTTGGTGTGCAATGCAGTCCTGATGGTCAGACGTTCGAGAAACCGGTTTGCGTTATTCTTCCTCACTCTGCCGTCTTCACAAGACCATCCAGTGTGCAAGCCGTATTGCACTATGTCAGTGAAAACAAACACGATCAAATCGAGGGTAAGCCCATTTCCACTTTCTGCATTGCATGGATCAGAGAAAATATTATTATTTGTCTGTTTTGTAAGAAAAGGCTAATTTCAATGGTGCTCGATATCAGCGTCAGCACAATATAAAAAAAGATTGATATGAGAATAGTGGGATAATATGACAATATTTAAAAGAAAAAAAGTGATGTGATAGACTAGGTAGTGCGTCAAGGTCGCAAAAAAGTTACCAGCCATGTGCATACTGGACATTTAACGAAAATATAACCGTTTGAAGAAAGTTATTATATACTCTTCAATGTTTATATCACTCCTGTGTCAACTATAATTCGTAAGCACAATCTTTTCTATCTTATCTATGCCGATGATATTCAACTATATGATGCGTTTGATCCTCGTTCACCATCAAGTATGCAAGAAGTGTTAGAAAGAATTTCGTTATGTATTGCTGAAATAAACACGTGGAAGACTTCAAATTTCCTCAAACTAAATGTTTCTAAAACTGAATTCACTATACTATGTCGGAAAAACCAATTCAATGAAAATCTATCCAACGTAAAACTCAATGTATGTGATAATGAAATTGCACTATCCTATAAAGTTAAGAATCTTGGCATATGTATTGACTCGTGCTTTACACTCTCATCTCACGTCAGTAATACTGTACGTACCTGTAATTTCCATCTTAAGAATCTATGGCGCATTAGAAGATTTATCAATGAGAAAACTTGCCATCATGCAGTTAGGGCACTTGTACTTTCTCGACTTGACTATTGTAACAGTCTCTTTTCAGTTCTTTGTGTTAAAGATCAGAAAAAACTTCAGAGTGTTCAGAATCGTGCCGCACGTTTAGTGTTTTCAGTTGGTCGCAATATACATACGTCTCCTTTGATTAGGGAACTCCATTGGCTCCCTTTTTCTCAACGTGTCAAGTTCAAACTTTGTCTGTACATTTATAAATTGATTAACAGTACTGGTCCTTCATATCTTGTAAACACAATTGCTCATTACACACCTGCTCGTAATCTACGTTCCCAAAATGATACCACCAAACTTGTTATTCCGAGAACAAACCTCTCCATAGCAGAAAAACGTTTTATTATAGCTGGATCTAGAGTTTGGAATACACTCCCCTCTTCCATCCGAACAACACCGACCATATCATCTTTCAAACGACAACTCAAGTCATATCTTTTTCCAAATATATAGTTTTATATTTTCATTTATTTAATGTGTATTTGTTTTGATGATTTTTGCTATCACTATTTGGTTTGACTTGGCTAACCCATCTGGGGCCTGGTGGCCTCAAGTGCTATACTAGAGCTTCTGTGAATAATGTGCTGACCGGGCTTGTCCCTTAAATTGTTGGTGAACGAAGCAGCAAGCAAGAGGCCACCAGGCCTCATCTGGCACAGTTGAGAACTCCAATGGTTGATGCAATTTAATGTATATATTTATATTTTATATCTGATTGTAAGCGCTGTGATACTTTTTGTGTATAGCGCAGATAAATAACCATTATTATTATTATTATTATTATTATTACTTAAAGTATTTATCCGCTTCATCGGCAGGAGCTATTGTATTATGTTCTCATGCTGCTATTATAATCAAACTGTTGATACTCTGTTCATTGTATGAAACTTTCACATAGTGAACGAGTTTTATCTTAAAGTAATAATTATACTACCACACATCGATTGAATTGTGTAAGGATGGCCATCCAGTAAATTTCAATGTTCGTCCTTCACGCTTTCTTTACATTTTTGTGAATGTCGGTGGTAGTGTAATTTGTTATGAATTTAATGTGCAATTTCTGAGCCCAACCACATGAAATCATATGGCATGTTTGAGTATGGGATTTACTCTGTATATATTTCTCACAACGCACTACAATCTGTATGCTTGTTTATGGAATACAGGCCTTGATTTTCTTAATGCAGATGTGACCACTAGAATACCACTTTCAACAGCCTCTGAGGGCGTACTTTTCTGCAAGGTGACGAGACATGAACTTCAAATCCACATCGACCACTTCAGTGGTATTTGGGCATCTTTATGGTCGGTCATATTTGGAAGTTCCAAGACCATTATGTGTTGGCCATTCAGCAACGTGTGTGGAATCGGAGAGACTCAGTACCTGCGACTCCGCCTATTCGATAAAACACAGGCACCTGGTTTGAAGGAGGTAAGCTTTGCGAACCCCCCGTTCATCCACACTATATGGTTAGTAGCCCATTCTCACCGCGGTCTCCTAACTAGCAAAAATGCGTATTAGAACGCAATGGTAAACGTATCACGCGTTGGACTACAGACTCACCGTCGGCGCAACGGTTTCGAGCAAGCTACGTAATTACGAGTAAAAAAAACCGCAAGTTACATCAAAGCAACAAAAAATCCCATTCTTCGGCAAATGTCAAAATCATATGCCGACCAGAAACCCGGGCCAGAAACTCCGTTTTCTCCAGAATTCCTGTTGTGCACTCGCTCAGTGATTGCTTCGGTCGCCGACTGGGAGAGTCAATTTGATTGCGATGTGCATGCCTTCAGTACTACATCATGCGCGTTCCGAGAAATTATGATCGAAATGAAGACACTGTTTTTATGGCAGTCTGCTTTTTTCGGACCTAGTTCCAAAAGATCTAGGGTAGCCTAAAAGAAAAGAATTTGTTTTCTTAGAAGAGTCAATTTCAAACATAATTCACATGAACAAGCAAATTACAAATTTCTTTCTTCCACCCCCCCCCCCCCCCCAATCACCAAGTCATACAAATCGAACACGAATTCGATGAGGAAAAGCCCATTGGTAATACAGGTAAACACTGCGGTGTTTAAGGAGGCACACATTTTCGGCGATAAATATTGACAGGCTGATAGTTTTGCCATGAAAAATACTTATTTTCGGAAGTGTTTATTCAAAATGTTTTAGAAATTACAGTTTGAAAATATATAGCATTAAATATTAAAAAGCTTTTTCGTTTTCGTCTCAAATCGCATGTGCGGTGAAAATGGCCCCCTATCAAATATGTTTGTATAGGTCAATGGAGGCTTGATCATTTGAGACATTTCTATGTCTCTCTTTTTGTTTTTTTACCTACACCGTATCGGTTAATTAGGTAGGCGATATTAGTGGTGGTAATTGCGAGAATCGTAATGCTAATGGAATAGTTCTACCGTGACCTAAGTTCCACATATTAGTTGGTAACAGGATTTTGATACAATTTTCTGTGAAAGATAAATTCGTTGAAATAAAACGTGACGGCGTTGTGATTTGATTATTGGTCCTTTAATCATCACCTATACTACCACTTTATTTGATGACATGAACGATTTAAAGAGTTTGATATCCCGGGTGGATCTAAGGGGGGGGGGGGGGGGCAGCAGGGGGTGACCCATTAACGATGTTTTGGGGGTTTCTTTTAAGGCCCCATAATCAATGTTCCTGGCATCAACTAACACGACGGAGACCATCTAAACATAGTGGTTCGCGAACCACGAGTGTCGTCTGATTTCGCGATCAATAAACGTGCAGAAATATAACAAAAAGAGGAGCAAGTTAAATCAAAACTTCCAGAAAAATGACGCACATGGCTAAATATGATTTGAACTTTTAACCCCTAGATGCTTTTGAACTCAACATCCTCATCAATATGTATGTGGTTTTACCCAAGGCTCATTTATATCAAGAATGAACACAACTGATGCAGAAAGAAAGAAATGAAAGCAAGTTAAACTAAATTTTTAACATGTTCGTAACAGACTAACAGACCAACAAACTCATAGACTAACATAACAGAAAAAGTAGGTCTCAACCGGTCAGGCGAGACAAAAACATGCTCATGTGAGTCTGGCCTCTGGACACATGAAAGCGTTGCTCTGTGATTATAAAGCATACATTTATTTAGTAGACCCAAAAGGCGTAATCTCTGTTAACATTTTGACATATTTGTATTTTTCCCCATGCATGTGCAATCTTTCATTTCAGGATATTGAGCAAAGTGAGGAGAGGATGGGTTACAAACCACGACACTGTGGACGATCAGTAATGGTGAAGCGTGGCAGTGGTTCGGTCCTTGTCTGTTGTGAAATTCCGGCTGAAAAACTTCCTGTAATGAAAAAGGTTGAGATTTTCGATTATTTCCCTTCATGCCCTTGTGATACCTCACGTGGTAATTTCTATGATGACGAGATGTAATTCCATAGTTATGACTGCACACCTGTAATGCAATATACTAAGGATGACAATAAAAGTAAAAAATGTAATGTTTGATAAATATATATGTGTATATCCCTTCTATGAATATTCATGAGTATTCTAGGAACGTGATTGGTCAATTGATGCTCGAAGAGCTCCGGATAGTTTTCTCTATTTTTTCCTGGGGAGGAATGCGCATGCTTTATTTACTATTTTCTTCCTTGGGACTACTGCGCATGCTCTCTACCTGAGCGGGCGTAAATTAGTGCGCGCATGAATGCAGTGCGCGGCGTGTTGCGCATTTACCTGAGATGAACGGATATCGAGACAGAGAAAAAAAAGGCGACATACAACCACATGGTGATACCGAAAGTTTTACTATTTTCTATATAGTATTTATTAGTATTTTTGTTCTGTTATTGTTTTACAAAAGGGATATAAAACATTGTAAAACAAATATACTAAGCATTGAGTTCGAAAGTGTAGTGAAAATTATCCATCTTTGGAGGGACTGGCATAAGTTACTATTTTTTCCTCGGGGGCTTCGCCCCTCGGAAAAAATAGTTCTATGCCACTCCCTCCTCAGATAGATAATTTCCACTATACAATCTCTCAGCTTGGTATGTTTGTATAATATTACGAGAGAGAGAGAGAGAGAGAGAGAGAGAGACGGAGGGGGAGAGAGAGAGAGAGAGAGAGAGATTGAGAGACGGGGTGGGGGTAAACCGAACAAATTAAATAAAACGCCGGATAAGATTTTAGATAAATTTCGATAAAGAAAATTATCCTTGCGTCCTATAATTAACTAGCTTTGAGTAAAGTGTGCACAACCTCATTATTACTACTTGTTTTTTTAGTTATTTTATGGTAACAGACTTACAGGCAAATGTCCATAATCTCTTGCATTGGAGCACTAAGGAATAATTATGAGAGTTTTCTGAATATGTACGGGTACTAAACTGTTATCTGTCTCACTGGGTAGCCCTCTATAGCATTATTTCCTCCCATGTGTCCCTGAAAAAGCAACAAACGACAGGACATACTCCTTGAAGGTCAAGCTAAGAAGAAAACATACTTGATATAAATATTGTATATTCACTGCCCCACAGATGGTTACTGAGCAGGAGGTATTTAGCATTAATGACATACCACTGGACTTCGATTGGGTTCGAGGAACCATAAAAAACGATGTTCAGATGACGGTTGGTGGCATGACGAACCAAATGAAATTCCCTATACCCAGTAAGTACATTGTTGATGTGTGTTTATGCCTCTAACCAAAACACTTTTGTATTGTCTTGATGCTGAATGTGGAAAATGGGAAGTTAATGTATTAGGCTAAACCATATTGCGGCACTTTCAGTGTGTTAACAAATTACTTGTAGACCTGATATGATCAACTAAGGCTGATAAAGACGAGTGGTTTATTTTGAATGACTCTGTTGTGTTAAACTTAGGTGTTTCTGCACTCGTTTCGTCAGTAAGGTATATCTAATCCATCTTTCATGATGTACCGATGTTGTAACTGTTAGAATTGAAAAGGTTTTCTGAATCTAACTCAATACTTAATGTAATTTGAACTATTCCTGTTCTGGTATGATAAATTGTCAATAACAGCCTTGCACGGCGACGAGTCATTTTCGTGTAGTGCCCTTTTCTAATTGTGTGGCTTGTTTGGGGAGCTTTGGGGAGAAATCATGTTTATGAATATTGTACCTTGCAAATCTTTCTGAATTTCAGTCAAGACCAACCTATCATCATGTGGCCACCATGAAACATCACAGGACACAGTGACTGCAGGTATGTGAAGGATGAGGGAAAGGGAATGGGTATTCGGTTACCCGGTTAGTGATGTTAACCCCATTATGTATATATATTCCTATTACAAATTAGAGTGTCACGATTCTTATAATTATGTGCTTGCTTGGACTGCGAAATCTGTATCATCATGCACATGTATGATAGGGAAAAATGTATCAATTGTACGTAGTATTTATTTGGTCCATTTGCACATAATACATATATGAAAACTCATTTCGTTCATATATAAAAACATGTAAAATTAAACTAAAAGCAAACAAAATTTTGCTGGTTAACGGATAACATATACACAGTACTACAACACTAATTTTACTGAGCAAGTCATGCTGAAAATACATTAACATACAAGGCTACAACATGTGAAAGAATCACTATACACGAGAGTGAATAGCAATTATATCATTGAGTTGAATTAATGTCGTACATTTGACTGTTCATTGGGTAAGAAAAAAATGTAAGTATGCATTAAGATATTTGTGATATAGAAACCAATTACAGGTCAACACAACAGCCTTTAACAAAAAACAAATATTGACAGGCTTACATGAAAACAGGTGTTTTACCCTACATATTATAATGGTATAATGTTAGATTGAAAGTATGTGTAACTAAATTTAACTTTTTATTGTGCAGTAAAATGTAAATTAAGTCCAATTAAAAGTGCGAAATGAACTGATACATCTTGATATATATTCTAACTGAACTCGGTATTGAAGTCTAAAAATTGATGTATTAGACCAAACCATATTGCGGCACTTTCAGTGTGTTATCAAAACACTTACAGTCCTGATTCGATCTACCAAGGCTGTTGAAGACGAGCGGTTTATTTTGTATGACTCTGCTTGTGTTAAACTTGGGTGTTTCTGCACTCGTTTTGTCAGTAGGGTATATCTAATCCATCTTTCATGATATACCGATGTTGTAACTGTTAGAATTGAAAAGGTTTTCTGAATCTAACTCAATACTTAATGTAATTTGAACTATCCTTCCTGTTCTGGTATGATAAATTGTCAATAACAGCCTTGCACGGCGACGAGTCATTTTCGAGTAGTGCCCTTTCCCAATTGTGTGGCTTGTTTGGGTAGCTTTGGGAAGAAATCATGTTTACGGATATTGTACTTTGCACATCTTTCTGAACTTCAGTGAAGACCAACCTATCGTCATGCGGCCACCATGCTACGTCACGGGACACAGTGACTGCAGGTATGTGGAGGATGAGGGAAAGGGAATGGGCATTCGGTTACCCGGTTAGTGATGTTAACATTATGTATATATTCATATTACAAATTAGAGCGTCACGATTATGTGCTTGCTTGGACTGCGAAATTTGTATCATCATGCACATGTATGATGGGGAAAAATGTATCAATTGGAAATTGTATTTATTCGGTCCATTTGCACATAACAATACATAGCTGGAAATTCATTTCGCTCACATTTTAAAAAAGCATGTAACATTAAACATAAACGCGTAAACACAATTTTGATGGTTACCTCATGACATCATATACACAGTGCTACAATACTAATTCTACTGAGCAAGTTATGCTAAAAAAAATACCATAAAATGCAAAGCTACAGTATGTGAAAGACTCACTATACACGAGAGTGAATAGCAATATATCATTGATTTGAATTAATTTCGTACGTTTGACTGTTCATTGGGTAAGAAAAAAAATGTATGTATGCATTAAGATATTTGTGATATAGATACCAATTACAGGTCAACCCAACAGCCTTGGACAAAATGGCAAATATTGACAGGCTTACATGGAAACAGGTGTTTTAGCCTACATACTATAATGCCATAATGTTGTATTGAAAGTATGTGTAACTGAGTTGAACTATTTATTGTGCAATAAAATGTCAATTAAGTCCAATTGAAAGTGCGAAATGCACTGATACATCGTGATAGATATTCTAAGTGAATTCAGTAAGTCTAAAAGTTAATGTATAAGACCAAACCATATTGCGGCACTTTCAGTGTGTTAACAAAACACTTACTGTCCTGATACAATCTACCAAGGCTGTTGCAGACGAGCGGTTTATTTTGAATGACTCTGCTTGTGTTAAACTTGTGTGTTTCTGCACTCGTTTCGTCAGTCGGGTATATCTAATCCATATTTCATAATAAATTATAACGATGTTGTAACTGCTAGAATTGAAAAGCTTTCTGAATCTAAGACAATACTTAATGTAATTTGAACTATCATTCCTGTTCTGGTATGATAAATCGTCAATAACAGCCTTGTACGGCAACGAGTCATTTTCGAGTAGTGCTCTTTTGCAATCGTGTGGCTTTTTCCGGTAGCTTTGGGAAGAAATCATGTTTATGAATATTGTACCTTGCACAAATTTCTGAATTTCAGTGAAGACCAACCTATCGTCATGCGGCCACCATGAAACATCAGGGGACACAGTAACTGCGGGTATGTGGAGGATGAGGGAAAGGGAATGGGTATTCGGTTACCCGGTTAATGATGTTAACCCCATTATGTATATATTAATATTACAAATTAGAGTGTCACGATTCTTATAATTATGTGCTTGCTTGGACTGCGAAATCTGTATCATCATGCACATGTATGATGGAAAAAATGTATCAAATATAAATTGTATTTATTCGGTCCATTTGCACACATTAATACATATATGGAAATTTATTTCGATCAAACGTAAAAAAAGCATGTAACATTAGATATAAAAGCGTACACAATTTTGCTCGTTAAAGGGCATATACTCTACTGGGAAGGCAATAAAAGCCTTCAACATGTAATTGTTAGCAATCTTCTGGCCAATGGTTTTATATTCATGTATTGTCTATTTTAGAAGCTTGCTGAAAGTTATTTTCCCTCAAATGATCTATTTGCCCTCAAATAAGTGATTAAATCACAACTCCTCAAAATGTTCGTGCCAAACATTTTAAAGATTTAATCATTAATAATTAATTACTCCATATGCGGATCATTTGAGGGCAAATAATTTTCAGCAAGATTATAAAATGGTCAATACATGAATTTTAGACCATTGGCAAGTAGATTGCTAACAATTACCTTTTGAAGGCTTTTTTGCCTTCCTAGTACAGTATATGCCCTTAAACTTATGACATCATAGGCCGTGTTTATCATTTTTTCAGAAATTTAAACGCGTTTCCAAAGGCCTTTACGAACGCGTTTAAATTTCGGTGCGTTTATCAACTCGATCGCCCAAGTCGAAAACCGGCCTTGTCACCGAAAACACGTGGTTTAAACGCGTTTTAAAACAGCTTTGCGTTTATCTCGCTTCTTTAAATGCGTTAAAAATTTAAACGCGTCTAGGATCGTACAAATTTGCGTGTTTCAAAACAGCTTTCTAAACCCCGTAATCAAAACACCTTTGCGTTTATCAACGCGTTTAAACGCGTTTAAAAAAAAATAAACGCGTTTGGAGACCTTAATTCTACCCCAAAAAGAGTTGATAAACACGCCCATATACACAGTACCACAACAGTAATTGTGCTGAGCAAGTCATGCTAAAAATACATCAAAATGCAAGGCTACAACATGTGAAAGAATCACTATACATGAGAGTGAAGAGCAATATATAATTGAGTTGAATTAACTCCGTACATTTGACTGTTCATTGGGTAAGAAAAACAATGTATGTATGATTAAGATATTTGTGATATAGATACCAATTACAGGTCAACCCAACAACCTTAGACAAAATGGCAAATATTGACAGGCTTACATGCAAACAGGTGTTTTAGCCTACATATTAAAATGACATAATGTTGTATTGAAAGTATGTGTAACTGATTTTTTTTTATTTATTGTGCAGTAAAATGTCAATTAAGTGCAATTAAAAAAGCGAAATGCACTGATACATCGTGATAGATGTTCTAAGTGAACTCGGTAAGTCTAAAAGTTCATGTATTAGACCAAACCATATTGCGGCACTTTTAGTGTGTTAACAAAACACTTACAGTCCTGATACGATCTACCAAGGCTTTTGAAGACGAGCGGTTTATTTTGAATGCCTCTGCTTGTGTTAAACTTTCCGCACTGTTTCTGCACTCGTTTCGTCAGTAGGGTATATATAATCCATCTTTCATGAGATAATGATGTTGTTGTAACTGCTAGAAAGGAAAGGCTTCCTGAATGTAACTCAATACTTAATGTAATTTGAACTATCTTTCCTGTTTTGGTATGATAAATCGTCAATAACAGCCTTGTACGGCGACAGGTCATTTTGGAGTAGTGCACTTTTCCTATTTGTGACTTGTTCAGGTAGTTTTTGGGAGAAATCATGTTTATGTTGTACCTTGCACATCTTTCTCAATTTCAGTGAAGCCAAGCAGTCAGCTTGAAACATTAAGGGACACAGTGACTGCAGGTATGTGGAGGATGAGGGAAAGGGAATGGGTATTCGGTTACCCGGTTAATGATGTTAAACCCATTATGTATATATTCCTATTACAAATTAGAGCGTCACGACTATTATAATTATGTGCTAGCTTGGACTGCGAAATGTGTATTATCATGTCGATGTATGATGTGAAAAATGTATCAAATAGTATTTTTTCGGTCCATTTGCACATAACAAAACATTTATGAAAACTCACTTCGTTCACATATATAAACATGTAACATAAAACATATGGTTAACAACATATATACAGTACTACAATGATAATTATTCTGAGCAGGCCATGCTAAAAATACATTAACATACAAGGCTACAACATGTGAAGGACTCAGTATACACGGGAGTGATAGCAATGTATCATTGCGTTGAATTAATTTTGCACATTTGCCTGTTCATTAGGTAAGAAAAAATGTATCTATGCATTAAGATATTTGTGATATAGATAACTACAGGTCAACCCAACAGCCCTGGACAAAATTGAAAATATTGACAGGCTTACTAGTCCAGGCATTATTTGATATGACCTCCCACTAATTGCAACAGAAAGTCTGTCAACTGTTTTATACCCAGAAAAATGTCCTCTATAACATATCAAAACTCTTAAGGAATCCTGATTGGGGAAAGTTCCATGGCGGCCATTTTTCAAAATGGCCGCCATAAATCTGATATTTCCCTATATCTCTGTTTCTGAATGAAATAGATCTTGGATTTTAAGTGCTAAACATACATTTTCAGGGACAAGGAATCAAATAAAATACATTTCAGTATGCTGAACCTGGCAGAAAATGCCGAAAATGTATTTCAATAAGTCAGTTCTAGCTTATTATATGTATTTTATTGGATTCCTGACCCCATACAATGTACGTCTAGCACTTAAAATCAAATCTCTGTTTTATTTGTAAGCGGAGATTGAGGAAAATGTCAGTTTTATTGCAGCCATTTTGGAAAATGGCTGCTATTTTGGCTTTGTAGCCAGGTTTAGCATACCGAAACGTGTTTCATTTGATTCTTTGTCATTGAAAAAGTATGTTTAGCACTTTACATCAAATCTCCATGCCACTTGGAAGCGTAGTTATAGGAAAAAAGTGTGTTTATGGCGGCCATTTTGGAAAATGGCTGCTATTTCGGCTTTGTGGTCAGGTTTAGAATACTGAAATGTGTTTCATTTTATTTCTCGTCACTGAAATAGTATATTTAGCACTTCACATCAAATCTCCATTCCATTTAGAAGCTGAGATATAGGAAAATAAGTGTTTATGGCGTCCATTTTGAAAAATGGCTGCCATTTCGGCATTTTGTGCCAAATTCAGCATACCGAAATGTGTTTCATTTGATTCCTTGTCCCTGAAAATGTATGATCAGCACTTAAAATTAAAGTTCTACGCTATTTAGAAACAGAGTCATGGGGAAATATGAGATTTATGGCGGCCATTTTGAAAAAATGGCTGCCACGAAACTTTCACCCACCAGGATTCCTTAAGAGTTTTGATATGTTATAGAGGACTTTTTTCTGGGTACAAAACACTTGACAGAATTTCTGTTGCAATTAGTGGGAGGTTGACCCCTTTTTTTCACAAAATGCCTGGACTATACATGAAAACAGGTGTTTTACCATACATACTATAATGCCATAATGTTATATAATACTTGTGTATAACTGAAATAAATATTTGTTGTACAGTGAACAATTAATTAGGCCCATTTGGAATTGTGAAATGCACTGATATACCGAGATATTTCCTCTAGGTGAACTCGACAAATCTGAAAAGTTATTAATCAAATTGCATTTGATAACGTGACTGGAACGGTACATGTTATATGAATATCAATCTTAGTTGATACTGATTGGTAATTAATTTATCGTTATTTTACCATGAATTATGCAACATTAAAATTGTCAATTTTGCGAACGTAGCTACGACATATTGAATACCCTTTTAATATTTCAAAGTGATGAGAAGGTCATAGCACAAAAACAGCAGAAGGCAACCAACAACTATTCGTTTGTTCCACCCATCGCCACGCTCTACCCCCCCCCCCCCCCCTCAACACACACACACCCATCTTTACCCACCCCTCACGTCACCCCTTTATATTGCACTCGTGCTACATTTCTTTTACCATTATACACACGAATTTAATACGGAACAAAAGAATCCAGAAAACGTTTAGGACGGCATAGCAGTGACCTAGCCCGTCTTTCAGATCGCGACAATGTGTTTGATCTTTATTGCCGAGTATCTTGTTGCCGATGATGTTCTCACATTCCTTCCTAAGATGCCGTCCTTTTCGAATGATTTTACTGGCCCGTTTCACAATAGCTTCTAGCTTTCTAAGATCTTCCTTTTTGCAGGCCCCGGAATTAAGTACACAGTTAAAGACCAATATACTCTCTACAATGAATTTGGAGAACCTACTCATAATTTGTTTATCAACATGCAACTATCATAGTTTACGTAAGAACCACATTTCTTTTTGAAGTTTAGAATCAATAGACATACATTCTTTAGCCCAAGTGATTTTGTTGCATCTTGTTGTCCCAATGTTTTACATTGTATTTAAATTGGGTCGTGTCGTGGTGCAGTTGTCTTGAAATCAAATATAATTTCTTTGGTTTTGGAAGGATTCAACTCAAGAAAATTATCATTACACCAAAGGGTAAACTGATCCACATTTCAATGATATCCAATTTCGTTATGTCTAATCAGTCCCATAATTACAGTATCGTCCGCGCATTTGAATAATGTGATGCTATCCCCTTCATCCCTGCACCCATTAATGTACACAATGAACAATACAGCAGACAAAACACATGGTTGTGGGGCATCGGTATAGGTAGTGTTGATATGGTTGCTGTCATGTTTAAGGATTACAAGGGAGAACCGTCTGAAACTGACATAAAAATTAGATAAATGATTTGCGGCTCTGTGGTGATGGCAGACGAGTACGCATATTATAATTTTTCTTACGAATATCACTTACAGCGCATACTTCGCCACGTGGTACACGTGACATACAGACTCACTTGAATCGGGAATATTGACCATGTGCAGATCTCCTGTGAGGATTATCGTTCGCGATCTATTTTTGCGAACACTTGTTATTGTTTGTATTGAACTGATATTCAATATAATCAAGTTGTTAATGGGGTTGAACACATTTCTCCAGCATTTGAGTTTTAACTCATCAAATATCAATTTTTAACATTGGTGTTGATTTGCAATGACTTCAACATGCACTAAATACTTCAACATTTTGTTCACTTTGTAGTACGATTAATATAAAAGTAAAAATATATCATAATTGACTCCAAATACATTATGTGTAAACTCCAAAGATACTATTGCATTTCTCGCTTATTGGTCCATGATTATGTTCTTGCCTTAATGACCCAAATCCTTCGTTCAAGCTCTTTTTTGTCATGACAATTAAAATTATATTGCGGAACATGACGCTCTTCAGACTTTAATTTGTAGTACTTTTCATATTTTTCGTTCAGAACGTAACCGACTCGATGAGAAGATATGCAAGTTGGCGAAACAGTTTCCTCCGGGAAAGTTTCCTGACCTTTGCTGTCATCCAGACGTCAAGATTGGCCACGACACACAAAGCCACATTCTCATCAGGCACAACCAAGACTATGAGGCTGCTGTCAGAGATGTGCTGCATATATGGAAGAATAAGACGGAAGGTGCAAATGTAGAAGGTCTTAAACGTATTCTAAGAGATATTGAGCTAGGTGGGCTGATTGATATCTTGAGGAATTAGTAACTTTCCATCCCTTCATTCCTATCAATGGAAAATGGCCCAAGTTTATCTCACGAGTTGTTTTTATGCATTTGCAGATGTATCCATTTTGTGTATTGATAATGATTAGTGTTAGCAAACAGGTTGAAACTTGTCGTGAAAGATATTTTGAGAACTAGAAGCAAAGGACGACAATTAATCACATGTAAGAATCTTCTAATGGTGAGCCCTGCCCAACCAAGGGTGTATGAAGCGCAGCGTCGTACATCCTTCTCCGAACAAATCATCACAGCCTCTACCAGGTCTACTAATTTTTGCAAATATTACAAATGTCCAGCTTGCTATTCTTTTTAAATTTAAACTCTGTGCGAATCAATCTCTGTTTATTGTTATTGACATTTGTTTTGAACTTAGTGACCTCTTCATGCAATTGTTTTGCGATGTATGTTTTTTTTTTTTTTTTTATTTAAAGAGAGGTATTTTGCCGGTCTAAATAATACAATCATGACAATTGTGGAGAAAAAAACACAGACACTGGATGACAATACTGTCTTAGAACTTCCCTCACAATATTGATCTTGAAATTGACGTTTAGAGGAAGGATATTAATTACTCACTTTCCCTTCATACATGTCATCGTTAGGGTTCACTCATACATTTGATTGAATGTATTTATTTTGTCTTTAATTAAATTGTAATATAATATTCATATATCTCATACAGGGCACCGTTGTAAATCTGTTTCTCAACTGAACGGCCTGCCCTGTACTTTCAAAGAAAACATGAATAAATAAAATGAAATAAAATAAGATCAATACCAATGCTATGCATTTATAGCCCAAATATGTTGCTATGGGGTTCTACTATCGTCTTGTGTACCAATGTAGCCTACATACATTGCATAATAGAACATGTGCTTTGAAATGTTTTCTGTTTGACTATGCGCTGGATGTTTTATTACAATGCAGGATACATATTATGTTTTATTTTGTTGTGTTTGAGAACCTGATTTTCTTATAGAAATTCCGTTCAGGTTAAATGTCTTCCACTATAACTTCTTCTGCTTGAAGGGGCATAAGGAGACAACGTAAATGCTGTGAAATCGAAATAATGATATTTCTATACGCTTTGCAAGAAGCTATTGCTGATATCTAATAAAGTATGGACGTGTGCATTGAATAAACTACTCTTCAGTCTTTCAGTAGTTCATTGTAACAAAATAATACACAAAAATGGCTTTAAACTTTGAGATGAAATACTTTACTTTGTTTCAATGCTTGTTTCACTACGACATGAGCATAGTGAGCAACGTGTTACATATTGCTTTGCATAATAAATGTTTATTTCATGTATGGGTAACGTGTGCCAAAATTATCCTGCAAAGAACACATACCAGATTAAACAAGTATGTGGTATTTTTTATATTACGAGCATGGCAATATATGACTAGAAAACTGTAAGATATGCATGTTCAGTGCTCTCAAAAAATATGTGTGTATTTCCTTTTATGAAAGTCATATATAACTTCGACACGAGTTTAAGTTTAATGAGAATCGCACATATGACATGTGAAATCGTGAAATTTAGCTCAATTTGAATATACATTTCTTATTCATATTTTTTGTTCATATATATCTGTGGTGTGAGGGACAATTTCATCTTTACTCTTAGACTTTCTTTGTGAAATAAGTCCTGATGTTTATTGATGTATGATGAACGACGTGAAATTTGAATGATTTGTGTGAGTTCTTATCAAATAATCTGCTTCAGTACTAGCTTCATGGCTGCTACAGAGCTGCCAAGTAGTACTGATTATCAGTATTTCAGACTGAAATTTGAGAAGAATACTGGAAGTTTCATACACAATACTGATTTCATAAGTTCTAGTTCATGCATTGATTTAATGTCTTTATTTGGAAATACTGATTTCTTCCATCAAAATACTGATTTTTATCCTTCAGTATAATGAAATGATTTGCTGAAGAGTGGCAGCCCTGATGTTGTTGTATTGACTATCAAGTAACTAAACATGGGATATTTCATGCATTGAGCACAATCCTGATTTAGTCACGGAAATATCACATGCCATACGGATTATATGCTCGCAGTTGATACAATCGTTAACAATCAAAGAGTAATAATGCTGTGAGAAGGTATGAAAATATGAAAGCTGAAACAACCCCTCGGCATCACTATTACGTTTGCGTTAATGTGTTTTCTTTGATGTGAAATACGGAACCGACGTCATAACAAATACTGTACAGTATGTTTTATGTTTACACTGCACACCATGTTTTATGTTTTGCAGAATCTTTATCACTATCAGTATTTTACAGTACAGTCAAATCTGTAAACTATGTGGTGAAAATCTGGGCTGCGATTTTACACCTTATATTGTCTTTCATTGACGTGTTTAAGATATATTTTTGTATGAAAAATGTGATCGAAATTTCAAATATATTTAATTGTACATATAACATTCACCAAGAGCTGAAGGATTAAAGAAAAGCAGCACCAATAATTCCATACGTCATAAAGATATCTAGCATTTGTTTAATGATGAAGTTTGCAGTAGAAGTATGGGAATTGTACATTTCCCATGTTGTTAACAATTATTTTTATTGTTTACAACAGTTCATTAAAATGCATAAAACTTGTAACACAGTGCATATCATTCTGTGACTTTTTGACCAAACGTGTTGTGAGCTCATTGACATTAAATAGATGTGAAACACCGAAATACCGTTAACGGTGTTTTAATTCACTTTAACTATTATGATCATGATGATCACTGTTTATAGATACACAGACTCTCAGATTTTACGCAGATTTAACTGAAAGAAGTATGATCAATGATATATGGCATATATTCATAGTAATTATGTGCCTCATAAACCCAAACACCTACCATTCTCATGTCAATCTTTTTAGGTGTAAATTGTGTGTAGAATCTCATCACAACTTGTACTGTGAAAATACTTGAGGTCACTGATTGTACATGTTATTATATTGTCTATTTTGTATTTGATCACTTAATTTTACTGGTTTTACAGCTAGGTAGTAGCAACATTGATAAAAACAATGCGCAAGCACAGGGTAAGTTTAGTATGAATGCAGTTATACTTTTTGTAAACAAGGACTAATTTTGACTTTACATGCTGCATTATGTGTAAGTTGTTCGCACGCTATTGGAAATGAGATAACTACAAGTTCTTATCTGTGCATAAGTCACCAAGAATATTGTGTATTTATGCAGACATGGAAGAGTGTGTTGTCATAATTATTGTCACGATTGTGTATTGTGTGTGTCACGTCATCAATAAAACATGAAAGGGCAATGCAATCTTGTTGAAAAGAGGTAGATTGGAGTAAGCCATATGCGTCTCCGATGTAGACTAGTGAAAGTGAAAGCAGAATCTGACATAGTACCAGCAAACGATGTTTATTATGAAACTGTGTCCGTAGAACCATGAAAATTAGTCAATATATGAGCTGTCTTTTGTCATGGGCCACAGTGATACTTTAAGAGGTCAAATTGACAATGCAAAAACTTACTGAGGTTTTGATTCAAGATATAAGAACATTAATGTCGCGAATTTCTGATAACTATCATACTATCCCCCCCCCCAACCCTGCAACCTGTTTTTTGTGATCTACCCCAAAACACTGGTTTACAGGTATTTCAAGTTTTCATCGTACTTCAATAATCTATATCACAGAAGATTGTATACATAAGTGGTGTAAAGCACGACCCAATGATTACTTCACAAACAGATTACACATGCTGAACTGATTGAATACTTGTTTAATCTTATTGGTCATTTTTGCATAATCGTGAAAAACATGTATAAGCTTGATGAGTTATGGTAAAACATGTTACATTACTGCAAGTTCACTAAGCATTTTGAAATGAAAATATCTCTTAGTTTAGTGTGTTGTGTATAGGCACAATCTTGAAGTGCTTGCCTATGCAATGTTTCAGCTGAAATTGTAAATTATACGTAATATGTGCAATGATAATTGCACATGAGTCTAACTTGATATTATGCTACATTTTTGCTATCAAATTTTAAGTTGCCCAATCTGTGTTGCATTCCCATGTTTGATCAATGTGTCCATTCTGAAATGTAAGTCAATAATGTTATATCTTTATGTATTTAATTATTTATATTAAAAGTGACAAAGGACATCATTCTATTTCTCGTGCTTTTGTTATTCTTATCTCCTTTGATAATAACAATAACTAGACTTTGCTGATACATGTATCACCATAATACTGAATGTAAAAAAAAAATGTGTAGACATGTTCATGCGTTTGCACGCCTTCGCCATTCGAAGCAGCCCA
Organism: Arbacia lixula; assembly: GCA_963669155.1. Taxonomy (NCBI): domain Eukaryota; kingdom Metazoa; phylum Echinodermata; class Echinoidea; order Arbacioida; family Arbaciidae; genus Arbacia; species Arbacia lixula. The sequence goes on from OZ022597.1 coordinate 9,860,267, forward strand.
ATTTATTACGTGCAGCCGTACTAAACGTAGACTTTTTCTATGGAGCGCAAAATGTATCATCTGATGCTATCCAAAAAGCATCAATTTTCAACATAGAATCACTACCAGTTGATAATTTTAATTAGTTTTACATGTACATGTATTATGTGGACAAAAATCAAATCTGCACATAATTATAAACGAAAAAAAAAACATATCAAATCAATAACAGTGTGTCATGTTGTTTTATGTGGACTCCCAGGAAGTAAATCCAGGTTGATTGCACCGCGTTTAATCGCTGTTCAGAATACGGCAAGTGTTCAGTGTTCGCGCAACAGGGAATACCACTGGCATACCACTGGCCTGCAATCTGTCTAGTTTGACTTTTATAGCCCTCTCAATTTTGTTTCACACTCGGTGAATTGAATCATGAATAACAACAAAGCTTGACCCTGCACAAAACTACAAAAAAAATACTTTGAAATTTTACCCGAGTTAGGTATCCAGATTATTCAACGAAGCCAGAAGTGACAATGACAGCCTTCAAAGCAAATCTCTTTTTCTTTACTAACGATGTGACTAGTTCAGAATTTGTATTAACACCCTCCCCTGCTAATTTCAGATCATTTCATTTATTTTATTTTTCTACACCGCAGACTGAAGCTAAAATCAGTCCTGTGTGCGTCATGAAAATTTAAAAAATAATCTTTCTTCTTTTTTTCTCTTTCCTTTCCATTTTTCACCCCTAAAGTGAGTCACATGACCTGACAGAATACAACCACACAATGTTACCAAAAGTGTTACGATTTTATCAATAATGTGTATTCGAAATATAGCTTTTAAATTGATAACACTAATTTTGTTACAAATTAAATCTAGTTATCTTTGTGTCCCCCATTGCTCACACACATTACTGATCAGACACCATTTATAATGTGGATTACATCACCCATTCACTGCGACGATTGGCACACTTCACAAAGTACCCTTTAACAACTCTTTTTAAGAGCTACCCCTATCTATCTGAATAAACCACAACATTCAGCGAAACTTAAGGGTTTTATATCAGAGCAACATTACTGATCAGATACCATTCATATGTGCTTTGCATCATGCATTCACAACTCACAATGGTCATATGTTTTCTGTAATGTTTTGGCACTCTTCATAAACTTCCTTTGAAAACTACATTTTAAAGATTGTCCGTCCCTTTTGCAAGCTTAAAATTTTAAATCGTCTATTATGATCGTAAATTGAAGAAAGTGTGATTCAAGACCATTTCTAAGAATATAGCATGTTGAAGCTTTCTGTATATGTAAAGACTATTAACTCTTAAAGTGCCATAGCCCTGCAAACACGCTATTGTTACAGTGCTTCATACACGCTAGCGCGCTATCGCTTGACTGCTTTGTTCAAGCAAGGGCGCTACCGTTCGAGTGCCAGAAGCGCGCTTGCTCGCATTCGTCATAGCACTTAGCAGTCATTGTTCATGCTCATTGCACTTGTACTTAATGCTTCGCACACGCTATTGTTCATCGCATCGCACGAACCAGCTAATCGGCTTTGGATTACGCATGTTTGTTTACACCTTTCAGATTACATTTTCTTGAGTAATTTAGTGTTTTGTATTTGATATACAGGATGTACCTTATCACTCCCTCACGCAAATAAAGGAATAAAAGACAGGATGTACATTGTGTACCCAATCGTTTGTAGTCGAGACATAGCCTATTTGTGGGGTCCAAGGGGGATATTTGTCACAAAATGCCAAATGGAAGTTACCATATAAACATACAACATTTTGAATATGATCTGAAAATAAAGAAGCATGTATGCAGTTCAACCGAATATAGCACAGAAATGACTTGAAAAATACAGCTAAATGTTTATTATTAGTTTATAACGAAATAAGAAAGTCAAATCTATGTACGAATGTGATATTATAATGAAGCTGATAAGATTTTCTACAACTTTTGTGTACACATTTTTCTGTAAAAGTGTACAAGTTTCAAAATATAGTGGTTCGAAAATGCCAACACAGAAAATGAAGCGCAACTAACGAGGCCTCAAAATAAACTTGGCACAGGGCGGATTTGGGGCTGGCACAATGGGGATTAGCAGCGTGGCACTGGGCTCTATGCGTTGGGGCAGGCTAAGAGTTAATCAGACGTTGTTTACGTGCATTATTTGAATTTTACACTACGTATCAGTTTCAAATTGTGAACATAGAGCTTGCTAACACTTCTCTATATGTTTTGCCAATGTTTCGATGGTTTTGTGGTGATCTGAAAAAGGGACTGGCTGTCTTTAAGAGCCATCCCTAACTATCTGAATACACCACAACATTCAGTGCCCTTTCAGTAAAACTTGGGCTTTGATATCAGAGTGATATTTCACGATCAAAATTGTTTACCTTGGTAAATTTTGTCAAGATATTGATATTGCTGCAACACAGCCAGACAGGGTTGGGTGAAAGCTTGGAACTCTCCAATTCGCTACGATCTCCAATTCCATACGCTTTCCTTATTTATGAAATAATAGTTTACATTTCACCCTAAGAACTGTTCCTACCAGCAATATGCGTACTATCAACATGTTCACATTTTTTTTTTTTTTTTTATTGTTAGATTTTACTCATACTCGATATGTTTTTTAGAAGACCTTATTTTGGGACCAGCCATGCCCATTCACAATTAAACTTCAGTTCTCCCATTAATTCACGGAAAACATGACCAATACGGCTATTAGAGATGAACCTTGTGGCTTGTGCAATGACTACACGCATTCGTCTTCTACCCCGTTCCTGTTCATGTACGTTGCAAGTATTGAGACCACGAGACGCGTGATCTTAATAGTGTTCATGGGCTCAGTCAACGTAGGTGGCGTGCAAGTAGTCCACCAGACAGATTCCTTCAATAATCGAAGAATCTATTTGCTCCCGAGGTGAAGTTGAGGGCGTGTGGCATGGCTTGTGGTCCATTCTCACCGCGGGGCCCTTAATCGACGCACTAGCAAAAATGCGTATTAGAATGAAATGGTAAGCGTATCACACGTGAGACTACAGAATCACCGTCGGCACAACAGTTTCTGTCAAGCTACGTAATTACTAGTAAATAAAAACGCAAGTGTCATCAAATTATCGTCTTTTGAAATTCTAAGCTACAAAAAATCTCATTATTCGGTAACTGTCAAAATTATATGCCGACCAGAAAGTCCGTTTTCTCCAAAATTCATGCCGTGCGCACCCGCTGTATATAGGATCGCTTCGGTCGCCGACCGGAGTAGTCAGTTTGATCGTGATGTGCGTGCTTTCGGCACTTTGGACCTCGTTCCATTAAACATCTAGGGTAGCCTTAAAGACACCCAGTCCCTTTTTCAGATCACCACAAAACTATCGAAACATTGGCAAAACATATAGAGAAGTGTTAGCAAGCTCTATATTCACAATTTGAAACTGATACGTAGTGTAAAATTCAAATGATGCACGTAAACAACGTCCGATGAATAGTCTTTACCTCAGGCTCTTAGCAGTTTGTGTTGAAATATCTGCTTTATTGATTAATCTGTTTATTTAATTATAAAATGCATTATCAAAAAAAATTGTTCAATGGAAGGAATCATCTCCAAAGTTTGGTAGTTACTCATAAAAATTAGGATTTCACGCATGCATAATAACCACATAGATACTGTAACAAAGACTAATACTTTTTTCGTGGTACGAAAAAAGTCGGTTTGAAATTTAACGGCTGAAATTTGTTTCATGTACAGAAAGCTTCAACATGCTATATTCTTAGAAATGGTCTTGAATCACACTCTCTTCAATTTACGATCGTGATAGACGATTTCAAATTTTAAGCTTGCAAAAGGGACGGACAATCTTTAAAGAAAATATAATTGTTCTATTAAGAGTCCACTTCAAACGTAGCCTAAATCACATGAACAAGCAAACTACAAATTTCTTTTTTTTTTTTAAATCACCAAGTCACTATAAAATCGAACACATAATCGATCAGGAAAAGCCCATTGACAGTACACGTAAGCGGTGCGGTGTTTAAGGGCCACAACTTTATGGTCGACAAGTATTGACAGGCTAACAGTTTTGCACTGAAAATACAATATTCGTAAGTGTCTACTCAAAATGTCTCTGTAATATGATTTTGAAAATATAAGGCATGAGAGTAAATGTGGTGTAGTTTAAGAGTGTATCGGAATGCGTATTTGTTTTCGTCTCAAATCGTAAGTGCGGCGAGAATGGCCCACCCATCATACTATTTTTCCGAGACCGCAGGTGACTGGTCTATTAAAACTCCTGTCTTGAACTCCCGTCACCCTTCCATTTATATTCAGTTTTATATATTTTTGGCCGGGTTAAACACTGAACAATTCACTCGTCTCGTTCAGTCTTATTACGGACACGATACAAATTTGTTTCTACCCAGAATCGCGTTGGACCAATATTGTACTGATTTGTACATGACATGCAGAAATAATTATATAATATTCGATGCATTTAAGTGGTATATCACAGATATTGAATCTGATATACCACGAAAGAAATCCAATATTTTTATTATTAATATTATCATTATTATTATTTTTATTATACATACGAACCGCTTTAAACCAAAAAGAAAAAGAAAAAAGAGAAACAGGGAATTACTCACCTGTATGAAATCTGCCTCGCGCATGTTAAAAAATGCGTGCGCGCAATCAAACCCATGCGCAATCGCCACAATGTGGCGAGAGTCCAATAGTAGGGCCATTCTCATTTTCTCAAATTGCGAAGTTAGGGTGAAAGTTGCTTAGCAACCGTATCAACAGCCGTCCGAAAGTTCGCATGAAACTTCGCAACTCAGAGCGCGATTTTTATGACTTCACACACAACAGAAAAATCTTGATTTTATTCACGTGACTTGCTCCGTCTGCTTTTCCAGTAGCGCGCGATCGAGCTAGCTAGCTATACTAGCTGCTATGCTGCAGTACATTACGGGCTAGGCTCCTGACATATGCGGAGCGTCGTACTCGTACTAATTCTACTGTGTATAGTTTTTTTCATCTATCAACGTCAAAGCAAAACTGTATGAACTGCAGCTGCAGTCACTAAACTAGATCAATTCAGTGACGACTACACTACGCTGCATACTATACAACTAAGAGAAACTGATAAATGAGGTCTGAAAATGTTGGTCTAGTGGAGAGTCGCGCTGCGTTTTCATCTTGACGCGCTTAACGTTGGTTGTTATGCACTGCATGTAGCAGTACTGCGCAGCTAGCTATTGCTGTTACTAGTCACGAAAAAATGAATAAACATGCCGGTAACCTAACGTTAGGTCTGATCGTAGTCACAGATGAACTTTGGACTAACCTTATTTAGGATAAGTACGTCATTGGCGGTATTTGTGTCGATAGGGGGCGTTTGTCGCCAACCGAAAAAAACACAGACCAGGACATTTGTTGCCAGTCATTTATGTAGGTAAATTCACGGCAATCGGAACAAGTCCACTCTCGTGAGTATTACAAAGCCTTGATTTCTGTAGATGAAAGTTCGAGATAATGTATGAGCCCAAAGATCGTTTGAAAATCATTGCATAATGCGGTATTTTAGGCAGAAAAGTTTGATAATTTATCTTGAGCGCACATATCACACGTATGTTGTAATAATGGCAAGTCATTAATGTACAGCGGACAATAGGTTAATGTTGCATTATCAAATACACTGGCAACAGTACATTATTAAATTAAGTGCTTAGAGTAATGAAGACGCAGGTAAAGAGTATCTTCATTGAATGTGGATAATTTGTAAAAGTGCAAAAAATAAGCATTGATTTGATTCAGGAAACAAATACTTGGTCACACAGAATTTAGTTACATTTCTCGTATGATAGGCGAATATTATCAAGTGTAGTCGAAAAGCAGGATTTGATACATTTGATTATTCGTAATGATTACTGGGGGATGATGCGATGCAACATTAATATATCACTCATGGTAGAATGATTACTTGAGTATAAATGTAGCTGAAGAGTAGAAGAATTACGATAAATCATAAGACAGGTGAGACAGTGATACTGTATTAGTTTAGACATAAGAATCATATGAAGTTTATCGATAGTTTTCCTAAACATGAAAAATAAAGCCGGGTGTACTATTTGACAATGACACTCATTTACAGACAAAGGGAAATTGTCAAGGGTACAAAAGAACTCAATTCTGTCGATGTAAATGTATTCATTTTTTTCATGCAAATCCATTATGTATACTTTTTGTGTACAAATAATGCTTATTATTGTTAATTCATATTTTTATATCACAAATTGAATAGGTGTGTGTGGTCACCAGTGAACCAGTAAACCAGTAAAGTACAGTACATCGTATCAATATCAGGTCTATAGACTAATGTGCCGATATCGAAGATCGCTATTATGGGTAGCCATACGTCACAGTATAAGTCAAGGGAATGTACATGTAAAAGATTTAAATACACCAATGCGCATTGTGTTCTGAATGGCATACTTGCCCATTTTAACAAAACTGACCTCGTATTTGGTTGTAGCCCTTTACTTTAACAAGAAGGACACTTTTTCGCCTAACTGCAAAAGTAGGAACTGCAACTTTAATACCAAGATATACGAGACATACTTGTGGACAAGTTTGAGGTGGTCTGATTGGCAAACTAATACACAGACATTGGATGGCAAATGCATGGTGGCACTATGGACCTTCAATTGCGACACCATCTATTCATAAGAAATCAGAGACACCGCTCAAGAAAGCTCATAGCGCGCCTACAATATACTAACATTTCAGAGACTTGACTTAGGCACAACATACTGAAATCTGGGAGAAAATTGATGAAGGATTACCGAGATACGCAAAAACGGGTTGAAAAATCATCACCTCATACATGAAATGTCATTTTTTAAATCCATATGGCAATATGATGTTCTCACGTTGTACGTGACGATAAAATGACACATGGAATCACATCTACATTACATACTCTTTCCGAATATTAGAAAAATAGGGGTTCACCATCCATTCTGAGGAGCTATGGCCAATTGAAGGTAGTTATGTGTTTTGCTATTACACACAGAAACGTATTGACGGACGCGCAGACTTTCAACTTTGACGCACCCGCACGACTTTGTTATTGCATGGAAATGAGTCAAAATTGCAGGATGTAATGTGTGTAGTGTCAAAAACATGAAACAAGGAAAAAGCGGAATTTTGACGCTGCTGCTTGAAATGGCCTGAAACATATGCAAAACAATTTCTAGTTGATTTAGAGCATTTTACAATTTGGTGCACCCGTTATTGTATAAACGTACGCGTACGCGCGCGTTTTTATTTATTGAAATTAATTGTCTTATTATTAATTGTATGCATGTACATTTTCATTAGCTGTAAATGATAAGTTCTAGAGATATATAAGTTAAAAGTTTTTCATTAAATTGCTTGTAGATGACGTCACGATCATGTCATGACCATGAAAATTATTGCAATGACAAGTTCACTTGTCTGCCTATACATGGTCCAAATATGATGAATCATGACGTGTGCATTGTTGAGATATAGATTACACAAATAACTGGGGGGGGGGGGGGAATAAAGAAAATTGTAACGAAATTAGAAGGTGATCTGTCGATTACGACAGACCTCCTAAATATTTCTTAATTTATCATAACAAGGGACATTTTGTGGGTGCAAGGTAATATTTTCAGCCAAAGGACCATGTCATCGGCAGAAGAGACATGTTTGTGGTAACATTTCATTTGTGCCAATAATACAAAATGTCTCGTGTACCGGCAAACTTCTATCGACGCCACCATTGGGAGGGGGAAACAGCCCTCTGCTCGCCCCCCCCCCCCCACCCCCACCCCCTCTGGCTACACTAGTACACATACTCTCTAAATCACTTGGGTGTACATACCTTATTCATGTAAGCCAAAATATGTGAACTTGTCAGAGCAATATTTGACCTTCAGGTGGGCACAAGGTTGCTGCTGCGCAGCACGAACAGAAACAAAAACATGATATCACGTTGAAGATGGTACTCTGCGAGGGAAAGTCCCAACAGCGGCCATGCCGTCATGTCAGCCAGTCCACCACTCCTCACCTTCTTTACTAGAACCTGGACGGCGCCCCGCCACGCCCAATAACCAATTACCAGCAAGCGTACAAACACATCCCGACACTCATACATTGTTTTATGTCGTTTTATTCATCATTTAATCAAAATCGATATTACATTAACATTGTATAAAGATACAATTAAAAAAGAAAGAAAAAGAAGGAAGCAGTTTGGTAACTCTGTCAGCATGTATGTTTCAGCCATTAGTTCCTACTTGCGTGCAATGCCATTACCAGAGTACAAACACTGATATCGGGTTCGTAAATCCCCCCCCCCCCAAAGAATCACCATGACAATGCATTATATTGACCTTACGCGATGATCCTGAGAACAACGCGCATTCACTTTATGCAGTAGACCTCGACATGTGGAAGCCTCTACCCACAGAAACATATCAACAATGTTGATCGACACGTCCACTGACAAACGAATACGCCTCTGCACCAATGATGGGATAAGGCATTCCATTTTCAAATTTTTCACAGCCTTGTTCAAACCTGATCCACACCAAGACCGAGCTGGTTCACACTCTGACACTATCAGCAAAAATTGCAATACGTATCAGAGGCATAAGGAAATAAGATGCATATTTTAAAGTCTCGTAAAACAATTACCACCTAGAATGGTGGCATAGTTTCTTGTAAAGTATTACCAATGACTACCTCAAGGCTTGTCCGAGGCGTAATTTCCGATAAAGCATCGTAATAGCCGATCATGCAAACACTGCGAATACTGGCGATATCAACAGCAATTCGTACCATTCACATGAATTATCAAAACGATCATTTTTGCCTTATCATGGAGGAACTACTTTCCTTGCGCCAGATATCGGCACTGATATGCCCCGCTTTGTTAGAGCAGATTGATGTTGTTTATAGTACAATTATTAGATGGTGAATACGAATCTGTATAGCACCTCTCACTTCACTGCTGTCTGATCGCAATTATTTACAATACAGGACCCAGGTATCCAATATTTTTACTCCATAGGTCCACCAATAGGTTAAAGCTGGTGATTTCATACACACTTAACTACGCTTTAACTATAAAAAAAAAAAGGTTCCCCTATTTTCTGTTCTGTGTTCTTATTCGTCACAAAATATCTTACGTTCCCTCTTTCGGCGGCTTATTCGATTTCTTAATTGTGTTGTGGCTGAAATTATTTGGATGCGCTAAATGTACAATTGCACTGGTTGTTCATAATCTACTCTTATGATTGTATGAAATCAGTGATCCAGTGACCCAGAGCACCGAACTACATTACGTGTGGCGTAGTATGATTCAGTACGCATTCCAGCTCCCTGTGTGTAGCTGTATAGTGTGGGCTACTGCGTGGATTAATATAACGAGCAACACGTAGCGCTCCATCTTTGGGTTTAGCTCCGTATCGACCACAAAACTTTATCTATAGTAGCATGTAAAGATGGAAACCATGGAATGGAAAACGGTGTTTTTCATGTGATTCGTATCAAACTCGTGGAATTCTCGTGTAGAAGTGCAAATGTATAAGATATAGTCCCTGGTACAGGAACGATTGGAGTACTTTGAGAGACTGACCTGTTTGATTAAAAAGCAGCTTCCTGGATGTTCAGACTGATCTATGGTGGACTGATATTCACAGAAGTCACTAGACTGCTCCATATCAGGTGAGAATAACTTGAATGTAATAGAAACAGAAAACAAAGATTAGCCTAGGTCTTTATCTGTTGTCTCTGCGGAAAAAAAAATATTTGAATAAACACCTGTCCTACTAGTGACTTATGAAGACAAATCGGCAATAGGATTGGAGGCATTTTGTACTGGTTTCTAAGTGTCGTGTCATTATCATAATCCAAGTGGTTGGCCTGGTGGATTGTGTGGCACCCTGGCAAGCTGTATGATTTATGCAGGCTAGAGTCCTGCTTTGTCCTCTATTTATTTCCGTATCTGAATTGATCAATAAAGTCCATTGCTATATAGAGTAGGAGCACAATAAAGATTACATGAAGAAGAACTTATTTGCCACATGTTATCTGTACTTAGGACATGCTGGAGGAAAGAGATATACTAACATCATCAACTAAAAATTTAACTGGTTTATCACTTGTTTACTTATGTCAACGTACATGTAGGTCAGGATGCCCCTTACCCAAACGTGGTCCCGCACAGTGCAATGCTGTAAACACTTGACATGAGATTTGAATAACATTTAAAAACGCATTTGATGTAACTAGGAAATTATTGTGTCCGTCATATGATATTATGAATATTAACATTATAATGAAGATGTTTGTATCCGAAGTAGAATGTTCATATCAAAATCAAAGCTCATGTCAAAATATTCAGGATTATTTTTGCGAACTAGATGGTCGGAGTAGTCCTTTAAATGGGTTCTGTGACGGAGCAGCAAATGACACTGTATAGATTATTCCCAGCTTCATATTCATGAAATAAAAGCAATACAAAGCGATCTTGAAAGGAAAGAACATTTGAGTATCTCGCTACCCCACTTTCGAGATCGGCTCATATATGCATCGCGATGCTATACATTTCGGCATGATATTACATGAGACGCAGACCTGTCTGTTTTGGAAAAACAGTTTTTCATTTCGAAAGCGGGAATATTTTCTCGAGTGGGCCATTTCTGTCGGTCAAAAAAACATTAAGTCTCTGTCCCTCTCTACTCCAACAATGCTACTGGATGATTAATGATATTTCTATCTATTTGGCTCCCATATATCTTTTCACTTTAAAATTGAAATTGAATGATTACTACAACAATTGCAATTCCGCCTTAACGATGTTTACATTGTGTGTGTGTGTGTGTGGGGGGGGGGGGGGGAGGTATTGTGATGGTAAAAGAGTTTCAGGATTTGAGGCCGGTATAAACAAAGGTTCAATGTTCACATATTCTTAATACAAGACGTCTACCTGTCTTGCAGGATAATTGATGAATTAAATTTGTATTGCTAGCCAAAAATGTGAAAGGACAAATTAGGAAAGTAAAAGTCCACCCTGAAGGTGAATTGTATTAATGAAAGCAGAAGCATTACGAAGAAATTCGTAAAAGCTGGATGAAAATCCGTTGCAGGAAAATAAATTTATGAGTTGTTGAAACGTTCATTTCATGACGTCACTTGCGAGGTGCTCCCTTTTATCGGCCGTTATAAGGCAGAATACCTTAACCTGAAATATCATGTTCTGAGAAAAACGAGATTAAAAGTTCCATCCTGTCCAATTTTTTTGTCTTTTGATTGTGAAGTTCTAAAAACGGAAGGCTTGTAAAGACATTCATTTAATACATTTTTACAAAATTTCAGCAAAAATAGATTTATTGTCTTAGAGTAAAAGAGAGACAGCTTTCTGCCACATGAAGGCTGTCTTTGGAGGACCGGTTCTAATTTGCTATGAAAAGAACGTATCCCACATTACTTACGTCGCACAAGTATTCTCCAGCGGTGACATATCAATTCGGCAAAAGAAATTAAGTCAAGAAAAAATGCTACTATGAGCCTATACTGTTTTTAAACGTCTGCTTTCTTTCTACCAAGGAAAATTGGAGTAATTCACAACGTTCATGTTGTCCTACATATATTTGAATATTAGTATACAGGAGAAAGCAATTGCCTCTGGGAACAGAATTGATTTAATCGAGTCACACAGGTCGTTATGTTAATGATTCCTGTATTATGTAAACGTCTGCAAGTACAACACTGTGTTTCAAGATAGCCATAATCGTGTAAACCACAAAATATAAATATAAGCTAAATAAAAGTGATTTCAATAACTTAATTTACATTGGTTTTGCTAAATATGATGTGGTCTTCTTGTATTTATAGTATACCGTTTGACCATACATGCAAATGAACACGCAAATTAAAGGCAATGGCTACTACTATGTAGGTTTGAAATCATTTTGTTATATGAACACTTACACACATGAACACACGAAACAAATTTCAATTTCACGGATTGTTCATGGGGGTACAGACAACGCTCGCAGACTGAGAACGTTGCCAGCATTTATTTCCCGCCGTACATACATGTACGCAGGGTCAAGAGTTCGTCAGCAAAGTCTTTCTAAAGACATTGTGAGTTCATGCGTAATGTTTGCCTCGCTCTTTTATGACAATAACGCATATTCATTCTGCGCACTTGACTTTGGAATAGCAATCTGCTAGTTCGTGCTAACAAAATGATATATGCAGCTCACGATGGTGGTATGTTGTGCCCAGTACAAACTGCGATGGCGGCTATAGAAGGGATTGTGTGGTAACTTTGATGGTAACCAATACTTCCAATGCTGTACCCAGAACGGATTAAATTCCGATATTATAACTGATGTTTGTTCAACAACAGTTGAACACACTGGAAGTTTCTATCTTCATATCATCACAGTAAAATATGTGCTTAAAGAACTGAAGTTACTTAACTGTAATAAAGCTGTTGGAATCGATAAATTACACCCGAAACTATTGAAATTTGCTGCTGATTACATTGCGAGGCCATTAAGTTTCCTGTATAATGTATAATGAGATCCCCAATGACTTTACAATTGCAAAAATAATACCACTTTACAAAGGGAGAAGGGAATTACATATTAACAACTATCGTCAAATATCTTTATTGCCCATACCTGCAAAAATATTGGAAAGGGCTGTTCATGCACAACTTTATAAATACTTCATGAAAATTCTTTGTTCTCTTCTGTTCAATCAGGTTTTAGACCGATGCATTCAACTTAAACATGTGTTACTGATATTTCAAAATATATTCTGCGTAATATGAATTCTGGTAATACTACTGGTGCAGTGTTTCTTGACTTGCGAAAAGTATTCGATGATTTTCTCATACTCGTCCTTAAAAAGAAACTATCGATGCATGGAACACGCAATTTTTAATTAGAATGGTTTAAATCTTATATTACTGATCGAGTGCATTGTTGTTCAATAGAAAGAACATTAAGCAAGTACTAAAAGGTGAAATCTGGTGTTGCTCAAGGTTCGACCCTAGGAACCCTCATGTTCATTTTAGTCATTAATGACATATGTAATTAAATGTTAGACGAATCCTGTAGATTACTTTATACGCAGATGACACAGTATATTTTGTACAGATGAAAATAAGCATGATGTTCAATTGAAACTCCAGTCACTATTTTGTAATGATCTAACTTTAAACTTGGAAAAGACGAACACTATGCCGTTTAGTTCAAACCATAAATCAACAGGTAAAAAGCTGTCAATAGTGTACAGAAATGATATCCTTGGGCACGTCAACGAATTAAAAAAAATGTTGGTGTTGCGTTCTTAATTGGACTTGTCACAGATATCACAAACAACTGGCTGCATACGTAGAGTGAAGTGTTACCTTACAAAAGAAATAATGATAGTTCTATTTTATTCTCTTATTTTACCACACATTGATTTTTCTGGTACAGTATTGGGAAGCTGTGCCCAAACAAATATCTTGTGTATCCAACGATTGCAAAACAAAAATGGTTCTTGGCATGGATTTATTCAGATCGACAAGTTTTCCATTAAGCACTTTTAATTGACAATCAGTTAAATAAAGAATCCGGTATCAAGAAACGGCACTTGTACTCAAAATCATCCATGGGCAAGCTCCTTGTTACCTAAAGAATACAACGCAGAGATGTTAACTATGCAACCCGTTACGCAACCAGCAACCCGTTATTTGTCTCCCACACCAAGAACTGAATACATGAAAAGATCAATCTGCTAATGTGGTAGTAAACTCTTTAACAGCCTCCCAATCACTGTTCACAGTTGTAATACTCAATACTCACAAAATTTAAATCAAAAGTGCGTCGTCTAAGCTACACCTGGACACTGCATTTGTTCTAACTTTTTGGCCAATTGTGTTTGTCTTTGTTATTTTTATCTTCTATTAATAATGTTAATTGTATTTGAATGCTACCTATGTGGTTATGTTTACGTGATGATTATCACAGAGCTCCTTTGGAAAGCAGTCCTCGACGCTTAAAGGACTACCCAGTCTAAATAAAATGTGAAATAAATAAACAAATCAATCAATCAATCAAATGCTGTACAGGGGGTGAGAAATAAAAAGGAGGAATTAAAGAGACGATTCTGATTATATATAAAGATAACTTATGTAATGAATTATTAGGTGGTCCGTCGCCAACGACAGATCACCTCTTAATTTCGTTAGAATTTTCTTTATCTTCTTCTTCTTCTTCTTTATTTTTATTCTTTCACCCCCACTTTTTTGTGCCGCGCATAACTCATAATTGCCTACATCATTTTTATTGAAACTTTTATTACTTCTTGGTATTAATGTAATCTTTTAGGAATAAGCTTTTCAAGGTCATCACATGATCATGACGTCATCAACGAGCAATTTATTGAAAAACTATTACTTCATCCTACTCCAGAATGGATAATTGGATCAAAATGAAATTTGACATGAATAGATTTAACAAGTAGGCAATTGATTTCATTTAAGAAAAACGCGCACGTACGCGTACGTTAATGCATTTACAAGCGTGCAAAATTTAAAAATGCTCCAAATCAGCTAAAACTTTCTTTGCATATGTTCTAGGCCATTTCGAGCATTTCAAAAATTTCCGCGCGTGCGCGCGCGTTCGCGCGTTTTTCCATGCGTAACGCAAACGCAGGGTCAAAATTCCGTTTTTTTACTGGTTTCATGTTTCTGACACTCCATAGATCACATCCTGCAATTTTGAGCTATTTCCATGCAAGAACAAGGTCATGCGGGTGCGTCAAAGTTGAAAGTCTGCGCGTGCGTCAATACGTTTTTGTGTGCAAATATTGTAAAAAACATGACAACCTTCAATCGGCCATAGGTCTTCAGAATGGCTGGTGACCCCCAATTTTTTTTTTTCGATATCCCAAAAGAGTGGGAAATGTAAATGTGATTTCATGTCCAATCTAGCCCTTAAATTTAGTTTAACGTCATTGTATTGCCATAAGAATCGAAAAGATGGTTTTGCATGTATGACGTCATGAACTTTTTTACCCGCTTTTGTGTATCTCAGTAATCGATGGTCAATTTTCTCCCAAATTTCAGTATGATGTAGCTGAGACCTCGCTCCATAGTAGCAGTTGCCTTCATTTTTCATTTTGATGACGTCTTCACGGTGTAAATTTCATTATACGCATGAATGTCAAAATCGCACTTCCGTGTTATGTCAATGGAAGGGGTATTTATGAAATGACATGACGAGCTTCTAGGGGCTGTATCTCACTAATATGTCAAGCTTTCACTCTGAAATTTCAGTACGTTGTAGCTGAGTCTACTAGCTTTCGGGATGACTGCCTCCGTTTTTTAATCAGATGTCGGGATCATGCCGAAATTTCCATTGAAACTTGAAATTGTGGTATCAAAATCGAAACGAGATAAACACGTAAGCTTTCGTAGAATAACGCCATCTACAGTTTAAAGCATTATAGTTATAATAAAAACGTTGACAGAATCCATAATGAAAATTTCACAGTATCTTTGTTTCATAGACTTGTACAAAATGATTTGATTTTAACGTGAACAGTCAGTCGTGACGTCATCTAGGTGGCATTTTGTGTTTTTGCCATGAAAAGATGTTATCAACGATGGTGCAAATCATTTTCATGGTATTTTCTGGAGTGGGTAGGGTCATTACTTCATTCCTTTTGCAGAGTGGTTTTTGCCTCCTTCTCATATTCTTTACTTTACTTTGTCCTTCTCTTTAATAGTCTCTTCACCATTTTTTTTTTTCTGACGAACTTTTTTTTTTATAAGTGACTATTATTAACATGTTGTTAGCACATTAAACGTGACCATTTCAGACAAATCTCTGACATGTTAGTATGTTGCAGGTGCTCTTTGACCTTTCTTCATCGTTGCCCCTGAATTTTAATGGCTAGATAATATCACCGTACATCTGTCAGAAGTTAGCATGAATTTGCATTGACAGACCACCTCATACTTGTACACAAGTATTTCTCGTTCTTTTGCGTTCCTCACAGGGGCCACGACAGCCGCCAGGATGCCTATTTCGCTTGGGGAGTGGCGTCTGCGCATAGGCAAATTCGTGCCGAGGAGGAGACGTGAAGAAATAAACTGGTCCAAGGTTGGAACAAACCTTGATAAAGCAACGCACTCTGACGAGAAGACACCGTGCAGTGACGGTAATAGTGGTGATACCCCGTCATCAACTGAGACTCATACTTGCTCATCGTCGAGCTCTGCCACGACTACTGCACACGTCGATCCCTCGCACGCTGGTGAGGCAACGGGACTAGGACACCGCGGTGAGGGCAGTGCCTCGTCGTCGAGTACATCCACCGACATTACCAGTGCTGCAAAACCTACCTACTCCTCACCCCAGCCGCAGGTGGTGGGGCATCCCGAGGGGTGTAGTCACTTACCCCGCTCTGCTGACGACATCCCGGAGAAGGCCGCGTCATCTTTACAGGACGATGCCTCGGGAAATGTCCCGAAACCACAGTCCGGAGACTGTCTAGAAGATCAAATAGAGAAGTGTGGTGATCCCGATACGAAAGTGACAGAGAAAACAGGGGTAAGAACAAAAGTCACCGTTAGTACTTCAAGAGTATATTTATGTCTACATAGGTTAATTACAGACATGTCTTTAATAGGAGTTACGCATACGCTCCTCTGCATCTCAATGTTCTTCTCGGTTCGCCACACCACTCCTGCTCACTGTTGGACACAGGATATCCCTCTGGGGTTGAAGTCCTCCATGTCCACATGGGTGAAGTGTCCTGGCTGGTGGGGATGGACCAGCAAGTGGTCACATGTTTGTATGGCACCGCAGTCACATTTTGCTTAATCATCCTATAATTGCATCCCTATTTCTACATCAGGACTTTGCAGCGTCCGGTCCCTGTCCTCAAAAGACCATGTGGGTCATTTCTCAGTTGAATCTGCTGCTAAGGATTCATTGGATCTGAATCAGAGTTTGTGCTGCGCTGTCTGGAAGTGATCAGACCAGAGGCCTAGCATCACCTAGACGCACACCATATCCAATTTGTGTGTACAACACAACCGTGTAAAATATAATTCTGAGTCTACTTCATCCGAAGAGGAGATTGAGTGCAATTAATTCTTTAAGCCAATACTAGTTCTAAAAGGTGAGTGTCATAGATATGTAATCAGGTAAACGATGTATTTATCTGCAATTTGATTTTTGTTCTCTAGGACGGCTCAAGGTGTGACACAAGCCATGATAGCACTGCTGAAAAGAGCAGGGAGGATCATTCGTCATATGACCTTACCTCGGAGCTAGAAGCGCCGCAGCTCAGTGTGAATATCACGCAGACATTGATTCTACAGTCGGGTGACGTAGAGCGGAATCCTGGCCCCATTGATCGGTAGGCTTATTTTAATACTTGAAGTGGTGTTCATGATCGTGGTGTACTCTCCCGTCTTCCATTGCTGTATTTTACCTTTTGCTGTCCAGTCATGTGCATTGTCTTAGTACGCCATGTAGGTCAGGGCAGGTCTACCAGGTCTCCATTTCCATGTTTGGGTATATAATGAACTAGTTAAGATACGGGCCGGTAACTTTGTTGTATCACTTCGTTGTATTTTAAATTGGTAGTGCACCCTGAAAATACTTTTGCTTCAATAAAAGGAGACACATGAAAAAAAAAATATTAGTGAAGGTTTGACGAAAATAAGTCAAAGGAAAAGACATTTTTTATTTGAATTTAAAGTATTGATTTTGTGACGCCACGTGCGAGGTGCTCTCCCATATGTTGTGTACAAATTGTTCTAAAATGTGCATTTTCTCAAAAGGATATTTTCCATTTCACCTGTGCGTTTGACATATCATTAGACACATATTTTTTTTACACACACAGTTATGAAAACTATGTATTTCTTCATTTAAGAACATAAACAAGCAGTTTATGGAAAAAGTAGTACACATCATATGAGAGAGCATCTCACACGTGAATTCACAAAATCTAGATTTTAAAATCATAAAACTTTCCGCTTGAACGATTTTAATCAAACCTTCACTATCCTTTTTTGTGTCTCTTTTCCCTGAAACGCAAATAATTTCATGGTAATCAAAATATCTCTTTAAGGCTTGGGGGGGGGGGGGAGGGGGGAATTAGTTATGCAAGTTTAGTTCACAAGAGGGATGCAGAGCATTGTCTGTCGTATGGTAAATTGGTCTACAGTCATTTCGTCCAATGCCATTTTGTCCATCAACATTTCGTCTACCACCCATTTCGTCCAGTCATCATTTCGTCCAATAGCCATTTCGTCTATTCACCAGTTGGTCTATAACCAATTCGTCTACAACCATTTCGTCTACCAACCATTTGGTCTAACCCCATTTCGTCTAATGCCAAATCGTCCATTAATCAGTTCGTCCAACTTCACTTGGTCCAATAGCCATGTCGGCTAATTTCAGTTGGTCCAATATCCACATCGTCTACTTATCAACTCGTCCACTTCCCATTTCGTCTACTAATCATTTCGTCCATCAACCATTAGGTCCAATGATCAGTTCGTCTAACAACCAAATCGTCTAATAACCATTTCGTCCATTTCCCAAATCGTCCAATACCCATTTCGTCTAATAGCCATTCGGTCCATTAGCCAGTTCGTCTACTGATACAAATAGGAGGGGTGCGAAATTACTTTTATACCTTGAAATTATTGATGATAATGGTTAAAAAAAAATTATGATTGGCTCCCCCCCCCCTCTCTCTCTCTCTCTCTCACCCACTCATACACACACACACTAAAAAAGATAAAACTGGACAGTTTAAGCACATTTTCAATAAAGAGCAAGGTATGTATGTATTGTGTACTCTGATACAAAACACATGCTTTGGAGTCCAGATCGAGAGCATTCTTTATTCATCAAATTTTCTACATCAGCATAATATCTGTCTCAGGGTAGTATCCCTGGATATACATAGGAATGGCAGTGCATGTTGGTGGTCAAGCAGGTGGTCATTGTTTATATGAAGTCTGATGGATAGAGGTGGATAATAGTATACTGGGAATGGAGGTCAATAATGGGGGGTAATGGTCGTGGGGAGTTCGTGGAGATACGAGCGGATGAAAGTGATAGAGTGATGGAATGGGAGGATAGTTGGTGAAGAATGTAGTGTGTGTATGAACACAATATGGCAGGATGGTATCTACTGAAAGAACTTATGCAAACTTAAATGACGAAATTCCGACACTACAAACTATAAGCACATTGTCAATAAAGAACAAGGTATGTACGTATCTCAATAAATCATATCTGCGAGTGCGGAGCGTGAGCTGAAATGATTTAATTTACTGTAATGGAACCTGCCATTTACCAATTCTCTTCCTCTCATTTTCGTCACTGTTCTTCCTTCCTGTTTCCCCTTCCTCTTCTTTATATTTTATTTCATGTCCTTCTTAATTTCGTCACCGCTCCCCCCCTTTTTTTAAGGGGGGGGGGGGGGGGGGGGCCTTCAAAAAAATGTTGAATCTAGGAGCCTGAAAGCAATTGCCTCTCTGTATTTTTTTTTCTCTCTCCCTTCTTTTTCTCTTCCCTGTAACTCTCCCTTCCTTCTTTCTCATCTTCCTTTATTCCTTCCATTTCCTTTATGTTTCTCTCAATATACCTTTCCTTTCCGTCCTTCCTTCCTCCCTTTTCCTTCTCCTTTTCTCTTTCCTTCTTTCTTTTCCTCACTCTCTCCTTCCCCTCTCTTTTTCTTTTTTTTCACTCGTTCCCCCTTATTTTCCCCTTCCTTTTCTTTTTCCTCTTCTCTTCCTTTATTTTCCTGAGACCACAAATCAGGAAAAGAGTCGAGTCGGCATGCACTACATGTGTACCAGAGAGGGCACTATAGTGTCTATTAGACAAATATGCTTATTAGACGAAATGAATATTAGACGAAATGAATATTAGACGAAATGGTGGATAGACGAAATGGCAATTGGACCAATTGGTCATTAGACCAAATGGCAATTAGACCAAATGATTGTTAGCCGAAATGGGTTTAGACCAAGTGATAATGGACCAAATGCAGATAGACCAAATGGAACATGGACGAAATGAAAGTAGACCAAGTGGCTATTAGACCATTTGCCTTTAGACCAGTTGGCTATTGGACCAAATGGGGATAGACGAAATGATAGTGGACGAAGTGGCTATTGGACCAATTGGCACGAAAATACCATTAGACCAAATGGTTATTTGACCAAATGATAATAGACGAAATGGCTATTAGACCAAATGGCTATTAGACGAAATGGCTATTGGACGAAATGGTAATTGGACTATGTGGGTAGTGGACCAACTGATGGTAGACGAAATGACATTAGACCAAATGGCTATTAGACGAAATGGCATTGGACGAAATGGCAATAAACCTGAATAATTAAATGACTGAGCTTCAACCAACCTTGAATTGTAGAGGGCAAGCTTTCGTCCTCTCCTGAGGACTTTCTCAAGCCTAATGCAGTGGAGTGTTGTCTTGCTGCCGTTGCCTGTCTTTATTAATCACTGGACCATAGATTGGTGAAAGGGTATATCCCGAGTCTCTGTTGAGAGCTGGATTGACCCTTCTGATCCAAAGTGCTTCCTTTATTTTTCTTTTCAACCAGTTGCTTTCAAAGTCAATGATGCGCGCCTCATCCCATTTAATGTTGTGTCCTGTGTTGTGAGAGTGCTCAGCTATCGCCGATTGTGATGGATTGTTTAGTCTCAGTGCCCTTTTGTGTTCCTTGAGTCTCTCGTTCAAGGTTCTGCTGGTTTCCCCAATGTAACAATCATGGCAATCAGCACAAGTGATCTTATATACAATGCCTGATCTTATTTGCCTTGGGACTTTGTCTTTAGCACGGACTAGTCTACTTCTCAGGGTATTAGAGCTCTTGAATGCAATGTCAATGTCCTTGTTGTGGAATGCTCTTTTCAGACGGGAGGATATGGTGTTTACGAAGGGGAGGACTACCCTAATGCTAGCCTCCTTTCTTTCCTTTGTGGGTGACTTAGTTCTTGTTCTGTCCTTGGCTTTTTGTCTCATCCAAGCTGGGTATCCACATGCTGCAAGGGCCTTGTCAATATGGTGGAATTCACTCCGTAGTGCATCATTGTCAGAGGTTACATTTCGAGCTCTCAAATACAAAGATCTAGCAACTCCCTCCTTTGTGTTGAGTGGATGATCCGAGTCGAAGTTTAAATAGGAGTCAGTGTGGGTTGGTTTCCTGTACACAGTGATAGAAACTGAAAGGTCGTGGTTGACAGAGACCTTTGTGTCTAGGAAATTCAATGACCTTTGAACTTCTTGCTCAACAGTGAATTCAATATGTTGGTCTATACTATTGATGTACTTAGTGAATTCGTCAATATGGTCTCTGTCAATGATAACAAAAGTGTCATCCACGTATCTCCACCAGATTCTAGGGGGGTGGGGGGCATTCGAAAAGATCTCTTCTTCCAGATGTTCTAGATACAAGTTACAAACGACCGGTGAGATAGGTGATCCCATAGGTGTTCCATGAGTTTGTTGATATAACTTGCCATTGTAAGTGAAGTAGGTATTTTCAAGACAAATACTCAACAGCTGACCAATTTCATTCGGGCTTAAACCTGTTCTATCATCAAGTGTTTGGTCTTCTTGTAGATGCTCTATCACAATTTCCACAGCCCGTTTTACCGGAACACTTGTGAAAAGGGAACTGACATCATAGCTCACCAGTTTCTCATTGGCTGTAACTTTGCAAGATGTCACCTTCTCAACAAAATCTGTTGTGTTCACAATATGTCTATCTGTGCGACCAACAATTGGTTGAATTATCTCAGCAAGGTGTTTGGCAAGATTATATGTGGCTGAGTCAACAGAGGAGACAATAGGCCGCAGTGGAACGTTGACTTTGTGAATCTTGGGAAGACCATACAGTCTAGGGACAGTGCATGGGCACGAAACAGAAGGAGAGACACGATAATAAGTTTTCTCTTCGATATGACCTTTGTCCTTGAGCTCCCTCAAAGTTTTTGATAAGGAGGATTTCAACTTACTTGTGGGATCCCTCTTGAGACTGGAGTAGGTATTGGTGTCCGAAAGTAATTGTTCCACTTTCTCTTGATAGTTAGACTTGTCCAAAATAACTGTAGCCCTTCCTTTGTCGGCTGGAAGAATAATTAGATCTTTATCTTTTGCCAAACTGTTGAGTGCTGCATTTTCGGATCTAGAGACATTAGGTCTGGGGGGTTTAGCAGATTTCAAAATGCTGGCAACCTCAGACCGAAGGTTGTTAGCCTCATTTACCGGTAATTTGTGACATACCTGTTCAGTACTTGCAATAATGTCATCGTATGGAATGGACGGGTGAGTGATAGCAAAGTTCAATCCCTTTTCAAGAACACGGGATTGCTCTTCACTTAGTGCCTTAGAGGATAGGTTCACGACAAGTCGCTGATCCCTGGTGTTGGTTTCGCGGGCGGTCGACTTCAACTTCCGCGTTCTTGATTCCAGAAGATGTAATTTCTTGATGTGTCGTTCCTTGGTCTTCAGAAAGGTACGCTCCTGTCTTGCTTTGCACTGGATCTCCAATTCCTTGTAGAGGTCTTGTGTGATGGTGTTTTTAAGTGATGAGGAAAGAAATTCAATGCTTTGATTTAATCCATGGATCTTGTTGTGTATTTCCTGGATACGCTGGTGAAGAAGTTTACGTTCAGTGTTCTTGATGAGTAGTTTACACGACGCGTTCTTGATGGGGCAACGTAGTTTCAAACTGGGAGGTGTTAAATCCAAGTCAAGACAACGATGTGTATACCGAAGATGGTTGCGGTAATTGGCGAGAGTGAGCAAGGTTTGTTCGTATTCCCTCGCTAGATGGAGGCCATCCAGGCCAAATAGTTCACGAATGATACTAAAAACTTTCATCGGCTGGGGATGATGAATAATTAAATGACTGAGCTTCAACCAACCTTGAATTGTAGAGGGCAAGCTTTCGTCCTCTCCTGAGGACTTTCTCAAGCCTAATGCAGTGGAGTGTTGTCTTGCTGCCGTTGCCTGTCTTTATTAATCACTGGACCATAGATTGGTGAAAGGGTATATCCCGAGTCTCTGTTGAGAGCTGGATTGACCCTTCTGATCCAAAGTGCTTCCTTTATTTTTCTTTTCAACCAGTTGCTTTCAAAGTCAATGATGCGCGCCTCATCCCATTTAATGTTGTGTCCTGTGTTGTGAGAGTGCTCAGCTATCGCCGATTGTGATGGATTGTTTAGTCTCAGTGCCCTTTTGTGTTCCTTGAGTCTCTCGTTCAAGGTTCTGCTGGTTTCCCCAATGTAACAATCATGGCAATCAGCACAATAAACCTGTAGTATTGGGTGCAATCATAACTACTCGGAAATGTGAAGCAATAAATCAATGACGGTTCTGCTGTGATTGCTTAAGGGCACAACAAAGCTTAACAATTGATTGCATCGTTGTAGACACTTTGTTACACTTTAATGTATTTGGGATCCTAAGAATTGACAATATAAAAAAAAATGGCACTGTATTAATGTTTTCCGGCTATTAGAATAACGACAATTTTTTGTATGATTAGTGACAAAAAAAGGAACATTTAAAAAATCTAGGAAGACTCATTCATGTAACAGTGTAGGACATATTTTTGTACATCTTCTTTACTCATTATATGCACGCGTAATAGGGAGGTGTTGGAGTCTGTGGCTCGCAGTGTTCCATCGGACAAATTCAGCTCTTTGGCGGATGCATTGGGTTTCCAGAAACACGAAACAGCTCAATACCAGTCCAAGAACCGTGTGGCTGAGATGCTCACAGATTGGTCCAAGAGGACGACAGAGGGTGCTGCCTATGAGGAGTTGGTGACTGCTCTGCAGAAGTGTGGACTACACGGAGTTCCAGGAACAAGTAAGAAAAAAAAATGGCATCAAAAGGTCGTTTTCCGGAATAATGCTGAAACTTTGTATTACTGTAATCAATTTTGACTGGATAGCATGATAAAAAAATGTACGGAATACGTTATGAGTTGACCATGTAAACAATTTCCGGTTGTAAGGTTGGGCAATTCCACGATTACTCCGTTTAACTTAATGGTACTTTTTCCAATACACTTTAGTGCTGTACGAAGATGCATTGAACTTTTCATGTTTATAATGTCAATTTATTAAGGATATCCAGAAAATATTCGATTTCAGGGATTACGAGAACCTGAATTCCCGTCACTGGATTTACATCAAAAGAACAGAAACAAAAATGGCTGGTCTTTGACCTAATAGTTTGCTCAAAATATGTTCATTTAAAAAAATGTGTGCCAACCGTATCATAAGCGTGTCATGCCAATTGATGAAAGTTTCAACTGTGGGAACAGAAATACCGGTACCTACTATTAGTTACAGTAAACTTTGTCCATTGTTTAAAAAAAAAAACCTGCTGCTCATTTATTTGCTGTCCATTAAATTGTTTTCATATTAAACACAGGTTATATAGTTTTAGAGTTCAACAGTTACACATCTGGAATTATTTCATATCTATCTCATTACAGCAAAGAGCGCGAGAGTTCATGAAGATGAGGGCTTAGAGGATTTCGCCTCTAATCTAACACAGGTACAGTTATTAAAACACGTCGGTGATAATTGTTTACATATGTGGTATAATTCTGGTTACGTAATATTGCAAATGCTCTTCAGAATCGCAAATATGCACGTCAATTCTCATCCTTATTCATGGCAATAGAATGACTGTTAGATGTCGATCTTAATTTTGAAGAGAAAGATCTTTGTGATCGATCGACATGATTATTTACGTGTTCATTTTCAAACCTCGGCTTCTCAAAAGTATTTCTTCGTAATTTCACTTATTCGCTACCTCTCTCTCTTTGGTAGTTCATAGTCTATAGTTTAGTTCATAGTTTATTGTTTTCACACCTCATAAAATAATGCTAACAGAAATCTAACAAAATACATTCATTAAATGTTGCAATAATGGATATATTAGAGCAATACAATGATCAGAATGATGATGAGACTATGGGGAAGTAAGAAGAAAGCTTTTGAGCTGGGCCCCTTTGAAAATATAATGAAGAACGATTATCAATTAATTATAAACACAATAAAGGTGATACAAAATCACCGTTAATGAATCAAAAACACTTCATCGGGGATATGGGAAGGGGAAGGAAGAAGGGATGGATGGGGATCGACGTGACATGAAGCACTGCATAACTTAGATGATTATCGTCTTTTTATGTTTGTTTAGAACTATGTAGAAAAACATCACGTGGGCGCAGGTGGACTTATTGATTTGTATAGCTAACAATATTTCTGTGCATCAACAGCAGTTATGTATTGTTGAATTATGTGTTTTAAGCTCTCTTTTTAATATATGTAGAGAACCAGTTTGTCTTATGGTTCGGTATAAGATATTCCAACATTTTGGTCCGAGGAATAAGAACAATCTATCGGCAGAGCGTACGTGGAAGGTGAAAATTCGGGGAAGCACTCGTTTTTCCAAAAGTTCGTTATTCCGAACGTGTTTAATCTTAATAATTATATGCGGACGTTTCTTGTAAGATTTTTTTTTTTATGTTGTGGGTTCTTTACGTTAGAATACTGTTAATGGTTTAGTTGACTTTTGATAAGATGTTATTGTCCAACACTATATTTCTTGGGAATAATTATTCCGAAGGTTCGTTATTCCGAAGGTTCGACTACTCGGAAGGGTCGTTATTCCGAAGGTTCGTTATTCAGAAGGTTCGTTAGTCAAAAAACGAAATAAGGTTCGTTTGTCCGAAACGAAATAAGGTTCGTTTGTCCGAAACGAAATAAGGTTCGGTAGTTGGAAGGTTCGTTAGTCCGAAAAAAAAAACAAGATTCGTTATTCCGAAGGTTCGTTTGTTCGAAAACGGAAAAAAGGTCCGAAAATGTGAAAAGGATCGTTAGTCCGAAAGTGAATTTTTTTTTTCCAAAAATGAAATACACGAACGGATGTTGTCATTAAAAAATAATAGGATATTATGCAATGATAATCTCGGCGGAAGATGCTGCATACGCCTATGTATTTTGTTACCCAAGCATATTTTATCAAGAAAGTGGTGTGGATCAAGCATCTTGATTTTAAGTTTATCTGAGCAATTGCTTCCTCAGACGATGGCTGTTTTGCACCCCCCCCCCCCCCCCCCAGCCCAAAAAGGAGGATCGATGCCCCTGTTGGAGGTTTTAATCGCCCCTATTCTGGTCCAAACAGCCTCTCTCAACGCCTGCCCTCCCGGTTTTCTCGGCTTCGATTATTTTCAGATTATTTCAGTTTCGGACTAACGAACCTTATTACATTTTCGGACTAACGAACCTTACTTCGTTTTCGGATTAACGAGCCTTCGGAGAAACGAGCCCTATTTTATTTTCGGATTAACAAACCTTGGGAATAACGAACCCTATATATCTTAGTTTCGGATCAACGTACCTTCGGCATAACGAACCTTTTGAATAACGCCACAAATGCTCGGATTAATGAACCCTTTTTTGTTTTCGGACTTACGAACATCGAGGTACAGGCAATTTACGTGTTTCGGAATTACGAACCTTCGGAATAACGAACCTTCGGAATTACGAACTTTCGGAATAACGAACCTTCGGAATATTGAACTGTAACCATCGAGTTACTGAAAAGCATATTGGCATTTTCACGGTAACTGACGTCACACGGCAAAATTTTACACCCCTTTCATTGTGTGCCTCTCCCTTACTCCAACGACTCAAGTTTGTTATTGATATAGTTAATAAAGTTAACCTTGGCTTATAAACTGATATCAAGTTTTTCCATGCAACCCGCATTTGTTACGCTAGAGCGAGCAAAAATGTGTTTGTACCTGACGTTTCACGAAAAGGACATGTAATTTTAGGTTGTTCAGTAAAATTTAAATATCTCATGTCCCTGATTGCATAGAGTGATGAGTTCAATATGTAAACATACAAAATATTAAATGATATGTAATTGTACTTTTAAGGCTATGGTAATTTTTTAATGACCATGCTGGTAACTGACATTACGTAACACTTAATTTTGCCATACAGATAACAAATGAATGTCATTTTATGGAATCATTGCATTGTGTCTTCTATTCACATGCAAGTGAATTTGATGTTGCAGTATACCTGAGTTCCTAGGAGCATTTCAATGAGAAAACATTTTTTTTTTAATTTCTCTTCTTTGCTTTAAACATTTTATTAACACTTGTCGGTAACTGACGTAACGTTACTTACATTACACATACTTTTGCTATATGGTTCTCACAGACATAATTTTCTTGGTACTGAATTTTTTCACAGAAACAGTAATGAATGCTAAAATCATTAAAATGTCATAATACTGTATATCAATATATCAAAAGATAAGAATTCCATGTTTTACATACTCGGGGGGGGGGGGTGCAAATCATCTATTTCGATAGTAATTAAATGTTGCATTGTAGTTAAGCATGGATTTTTCTCTGAATATACACCCATTTACAAATATTCATCAGCTTTCTTTTTACTGTTTAAAGCTTACCTCCCCCCCCTAAAAAGAAAAATGGTATAAATGAATTAGAATTTCCTTCCCTACCCCTCCCCCAAATTTCTAACATTTTAGGTATTTTGTCTGAAATATTTTTTTTTCTCATAATCTGTCTAATCATTCTCTTTGTTTATATTCCTTTTAAATTGTCAGCAAAAACTAAACTAAAGCTAGTCGTGGCCAGTTTTGTTGCCCAATTCATTACCTTGATTTCGGGCTAGCCAAATTAAGGGACTTTAGTATTCATAGAAAGGGATGTGTAAAACATTGTTTACATGTAGGCCTACATGTTTGTCAAGTGTGTACACATCACAATGTTACATGTACATGTAAAACTTTGTACAATATTTTAATGCAATTTACTTCATAATTTCATATCACACAATTTGCAATAACTGTTATTGAACTGTCCAGTACAGTAAACATTCTTTTTTCACAATAAGTTGACCACTTTTGCATTTTACTATTGGTAACTGACATTCTATCTTTGTAACTGACATTGCATGTCGGTAATTGACGTAACATTTCCACTTAGTAACTGGCATTACACATATCAAAATGTCCCCTATGCCTCTATTGTAACTTGATTCTCTTTCATTTTGGTGAGGAAGGGTGTGTTCTTACCTAATGAGGTAATCTACCAGGTTTTCTGGGAAATGAGAACAAAATTTCATGTTTTCAGTAACTAACGTTACATACCATATAATATATTTAATAAATATTTTTAAATCAGATCAATGAATTACAGGTGTTTATTTCGGGAAGCACTCGTTATTCCGAAGGTTCGTTAATCCGAACGTTACGCGACAAATGCTCGGATTAACGAACCCTTTTTCGTTTTCGGACTAACGAGCATAGAGGTATAGGCAATTTACGTGTTTCGGAATTACGAACACTCGGAATAACAAACCTTCGGAATAAACGAACCTTCGGAATATCAGACTGTAACTTTTATTTCTACAGAATTTCATGAAGTGTTATAATAGTAAGGTAAATCACCGGGAACAAAATCATGATCATACCTGTTTTTCAAAAGTCTGTCAAAACAAAATATGTGTTAATATGCCGTTTTAAACACTATTTTGTATCCATAGTTTGGCCGCCATTTTGAAATCCAAAATGGCCGCCAGAGTTGAAAAAATATGTTCCAGAAACTTCAGGTCTTCATGGATTAAAAATAAAACACGTTTGACTTGAATATCAGTTTGTTTGTTTTTTGCCCTTTGTGTCCATTTGTGGTGAAAATGCCCGTATAATTGGTCTTGGTTAGGTTTAATGAAAGCTTATTAGCCTTGATTCAGTTTTTTACAAGAGAAAGCTCGTATTTAACGAGGCTCGAGGCTCGGAGCTGGAGTGCAAATTAAACAAAAGTTGTAACAGCGGAGTTACTTTTGATAGACCTAGAGGGTAGATGAAAGGTTTTATATCATCACAACTGGTTGTCATTTTGACGTGCCCAATTGCCGAATCGTACGTTTTTGGATTCAGGACTCCTTCTATAATTTTGGGGTAATACGTGTACGTTGTTTTATTTATAAAAGATATATTTTAGTGAAATTGATAAAAAGAAATTTTCTCCCTTACAGACTCATTTAGTAATGACTTTTATTAATGTCAACAATTCTTTCACCTCATAGAGTCGATGCGTCTTGCGCCACGAAACCCTGTCAGCTCGCCATGCAGAAATGATCTGTAAATCACCACACATAAGGGTCCTGATATTGATGGAATGTACTATGACCGGTGACTTCTGGAATGCAGGATTGAAATGTGCATCTTCCTCAAAGGTAGGATGCTAGAAATTTTCAGGTACGGCAAACTATGTTTTTCGAGCCATTTGTGTCATCAAGGATGGCATGTAGTTTACTCCTGGCCTGAACGGGGGGATAAATGAATTATGAAAGTTTCCCTTTCTTTAACATTTGTTATAGACCACCGTGGGGCATCCTCGGTGGTATTGCAGTATGACGCCTGTCTAGTAACTAGGAGGTCGTGGGCTCGATCCACACTTGAGTCCGCCTGTGATTTTTATCACAGTGACTCAAATGCGCTGAACATACGGTGCTTATCTACGTCGGTGAAATAAAGAACATTCTTTAAATTAATCATCCAACATCCTTTATAACAATATCAGCACCCGCTGCCTAGTGGGTCGATTAGAACCTTATCCAGCCATCGGGCATCCTCGGTGGTCTAGTGGTATGACGCCCGTCTAGTAATCAGTGGTTCGATTCCCACCCGAGTCCGCCTGTGTATCACAGTAACTCAAATGTATTGAAAATACAGTGCTTATCTACGTCGGTGAAGGGAAACAATAAAGAACATTCTTTAAAGTGTCAGAGATTCTATTGCAGAAGATTTTCAATATGGACGGCTAAAACATCGTGATTCCGGTTTCTTCTGTAACTCAATTTTATCAAAATAAATGAATCAACTTTACGGAGAGAAGACGTATGATTATTCAAATAAGGGAGTACAATGAAGGGTACCTCTGTGTTTTGTTTTTCTTCCAGAAACAAACTTATCCGTATGTGTACTTACAAGATGTGGTCTAAGTCTGGGACGAGAAAGCAATACAATGCCTGCCTCAGTTTTTTTAATTCAATTTCTGAACTAGACTTGGTACAAATCACCTGTACTGAACTGTCACACTCGTATTTCGCGCACATGATAAATAGATAAAAAAAAGGGGCGAATTTTGGAAGACTCGCGTAAAGAGAAGCCAAAGCAAAGCACAAACAAGATTTATATTTACCATTGAATCTCTAACTACATGGTATTTGCATTTGTACACTACATACGATTGATACGAAGCTCTCTACTCGGCTGCGAAACCACAGACCCCTGTATACTAACAAATCAAAAGGCTGTTCCTGGAAGTCCTACATGATCAAGAGCCAGAACACGACGCTAACACGGAGAAGCTTATCTTCTCACTGCCATGTTTCACATTGTCGCAGACGTTAATCAAACTTGATCAAATTGAATCATTACCCTCCTATTGGTAACTTTTCTTCCCGCAGAAAGACCCATTCTAGTGATTTGTCATGTATTCAAACTTTAAATACCTCTGTACAAATATGAATAGTTCCAAAATATTTGTAACCCATTTTACCGCTAACTTTTTTTTTACTACATTGGATTTGCATTTGTAAACTTCACACTAAGCCCTCTACTCGACTGCTAAATCCCATTACTCTGAACACTTACATATAGAAACATTAGTACTGGAGTGTTTAGACAAAGAGGAACTCAAACATAGAACCGACTATTGTGATGTGGTAGCAGTGTTGTTGTTGTTTCTTGTTAGTTATGTGTTATTATGCTCAATTTTAATGACCAACTCTCCACTTTATATTTTGTCTTGACTTTCTAAGATGAATATTACGTGCACTGGTTAGGCTATGCATGGTTTCCATGATTTATGATAAAGAGTCAGAAATTGGACGTCGATAATGCACATTTTAAAAAAAGGGAAACATCATATTATTTGGCAAGATTCATGTTAATCTTTTAATACTGACTTCATTGGATTTGCCTTTGTGGACTCCTCACGACGCCCCCTACTTGACTGCTAAATCCCATTACCCTCTACACTTACAGATATGCACATTACAGCTGTATTGTTCAGGCAAAGAGGAGCTGAGGCATGGAACAGACATCGCCAAGTTCATTGTGTCATTGCCATGTCTCACGGATGTGACGTTCTATGGATCTCAGTTTCCTGGCGACTTGTGGTCTACCGCAGCATCACTGGCATCGTCGTCAAAGGTATTAGACGTTCATGAAACCCGCTCAAATTGATTCATTACCCATCTTCTGTTGGTTGCATCTCACTCACACAAAAAGACCCATTCCAGTGATTTTACTATCATAGGAATTTAATTGATTAAAATTGGATGAAATTAAAAGACATGAGCGCAAGGAAATGTTCAAAATTGTACTTAAGATACAATTGAAATTAACAATCTAGTAGAGTCCATGCAATATCATAGCATTTTTTTTTTTACCTCACACACATTATCATTTAACAGTATGAGACATTATCTTTATTGCTGATACACGTCCTGGCTACATTTGCAAATACAAGAGTTGTTGTTTCTTCCTGCAACAATTGATGTGTATTGAGACATACGGGCATTGACAAAATATATAGAATCTATTGTGATCTGGTATCAATAGGGCCATTCTCATTGGACTTAAAGAGCCCCTGTCATCAAAATGTATTTTGATTTCTATTGATGCAACTTAATATGTATAATAAATCACTAAATGTTCAATGGAAATATGTTTCCTATATCTTAAAATCATTTTTCTTTATTTTTTCTCAGCACTGATAAGCCCAGCCTCCAAAATATCCTCCAACTCAAGATTGCCCCTGTGACATCATCACAGTATTTTATGCATAATTTATGCACAAACTAAACAGTGCAATGACTACCTGCAAGTGCTTATAATAGCATCACATAGCTAGCACATTTCTGACATAAGGAAACGATTATTCCCACATGAAAGGTTGTTAGATGGTATTGTATGAAGATACGTGATGCTCTTGTGGGAAGGTGGAGGTAGTCATTGCAATGTTTAATTATTGCATAAATTCTGCCTATTATCCTGCTAATTTCTACCTTTGATGATGTCACAGGGGGAATGTTGAGTTGGAGGATATTGTGGAGGTGGGGCTTATCAGTGCTGAGAAAAAATAAAGAAAAATTATTTTAAAATATAGGACACATATTTACATTGAACAGTTAGTGATTTTGTTATGTACATATTACGTTGCATCAACAT
The DNA here is from genome assembly GCA_963669155.1 of Arbacia lixula. Lineage (NCBI taxonomy): Eukaryota > Metazoa > Echinodermata > Echinoidea > Arbacioida > Arbaciidae > Arbacia > Arbacia lixula. Next base: position 9,892,679 of record OZ022597.1, read on the forward strand.
AAGTCGACATACATTTTGATGACAGGTGACCTTTAAAAAATTGCGAAGTTAAGGTGAAAGTTGCCTAGCAACCGTGCCAACAGCCGTCCGAGACTTCGCATGAAACTTCGCAAGTCAAAGCGCGATTTTTCTAACTTCGCACCGAAACTTCGTGATTTTTTCTAATGAGAACGCATGCAACAGAAAAGTCGCGATTTTATTCACGTGACTTCCGGCATCTGCTCTTCCAGTAGCGCGCGATCGAGCTAGCTAGCTATACTAGCTGCTATGCTGCAATACTACGTACATTACAGGCTAGGCCGGATACTCTCGAATATGCGGAGCGTCGTACTCGTACAACTTCTACTGTATCTATCAACGTCAGATTAAAACTGTATGGACTACAGCTGCACTCACTAAACTAGATCAATTCAGTGAGGACTGCACTACGCTGCATACTATAAAACTAAGAGAAACTGATAAATGAGGTCTTCAAATGTTGGTCTAGTGGAGAGTCGCGCTGCGTTTTCATCTTGACGCGTTTAAGGTTTTTATGCACTACATGTAGCACAAGCATTACTGTGCAGCTACTGCTACTACCTACGGAAAATTAATAAACGTGCCGGTAACCTAACGTTAGATCTATAATCGTAGTCACATATGAACTTTGGACTAACCTTATTTGGGATGAGTCTAACAACTAATCGAGATGTTAGAACAGCCTAGTCACGGAAGATGTTGAACTTTAAAGATGTTTACACCACGGGATTGCCCTGCTCCCTCGGGAAAATACTGCGTCAGATTGCTGTTTTGTACACGGCGATCGTACGTACGTGCATTCTAACCCTATACGTTTTGCTTGAAGCTAGCTTGACCGAGCGAATCAATTTCGTTGTATGTTTTTATACATCTAAGACATAGCGCTGCGCAGCGCTCTGTGTACAGTCTTTGGTTTACATCCCACTACGCGCGAAACGAATTGCATGCCCGGAATGGTCGATCGAGCGTGCTGGGCATGCGTAGTTCGTTCCGAAAACTCGCGATTTTTTTAACTTCGCGATTTTTTGTAACGAGAATGGCCCTAATATTGTTATTATGCCTCCGCCACGAAGTGGCCGGAGGTATTATGTTTTCGGGTTGTCCGTCCGTCCGTCCGTACGTATGTCCGTCCGTACATATGTCCGTCCGTCCGTCCCGAATCCATTTAGGCAATATCTTGAGAACCGTGAACCAGATTTGCTTCAAACTTGGTACATGTGTGTATTGCATAAAACCAATGAAGTGTGTACAATTGGGGTTAAATCTGGTTGAGGTCAAAGGTCAAAGGTCAATGAACATTAAGAACAATTACCCCAAATTGACCTTTACATTAAATCCAAATCCAAGGACATAATTCTCATCAAACATGATACAAAGATGGATCATTACTTGGAGGTAGACTGGTGACATTTTGGGTAAAATTCCTGAAAGGTTAGAGGTCAAAGGTCAATGAACTTTGCCAAAATTGGCTAAAAACTGCCCCAAACTTTATATTTTACACAATTAATCCAAATCCAATGGTACATTACCACTAAACATGGTGCAAAGATGGATCACTCCTTGGGGCTAGACTGGTGACATTTTTGGTGAAATTTCTCAAAGGTCAGAGGTCTAAGGTCAATGAACTTTGCCAAAAATTACCTAAAAATTGCCCCCAAAATGATATTTTTCACAGTAAATCAAAATCCAATGGTACATCACCAACTAAATATGGTACAAAGATGGATCACTACTTGGGGGAGAAATTAGTCAAAGGTCAGAGGTCAAAGGTCAATGCACTTTACCAAAATTGGCTATTTTTCACATTGAATCCAAATCTAATGATTCAATTTAAACAAACATGGTACAGAGATGTGTCACTTCATGGAGATAGACTGGTGAAAGTTTGGTTAAAATTCCTGAAAGGACATAGGTCAAAAGTTTATGAGCTTTGCCAAAATTTGCTGAAAATTGCCCCCAAATTGATACTTTTTGCAATAAATCTTAATCCAATTATGCATTTCAAGAGAACATGGTACAAGAATCACAAGGATACAAGGATGGAATTAGACAGACTGGTTAGATTGAAAGTCAAAGAAGTAAGAAGTTCAAAGGTCAAATGAACATTGCCAAACTTCGCTAAACATGGAAAAACAGAATGAATCGTATTTTCATTTCACATAGGAATTCATTGGAACATTCCCAACCAAACAAACAGATTTTTCAAAAGAAATCAAGATCCAATTGTGCAAAACCAACCAAACATGGTGCAAAGATAGATCACTACTTGGGGGTAGACTGACGATGTTTGTGGTGAAAATGCTGAAAGGTCAGAGGTGAATTGTCAATGAACTTTGCCAAAATTGGCTAAAAATTGTGCCAAATTTAACATTTTTCACAGTTCGAGCCTCTTCAGTCTTTAGAAATTGCTTTTCTTAATTCTTATGTTTTGCTTTTTGCAATGGCTTGAGCGTCTGGGTTTGGCTGACTTTGATTTGGAGCCCGCCTTTTTTTATCCTGCGCTCCTGTAGTTCTCATTCTATCGTTCTATGTAATGTTGATGTTTTATTTGTTTATTTGTTTATTTCTTATTTATTTCATGTTATTTTTTGGCAGATAATTTTTTATTCCATGTAATGGCAGCTTTGTCCTTGATCTGTGGTACCTATATTGTTTTTTTTTCTCTTATGCTCTGATTTTTGTGTTTGTTCACATACATGTACCTCCATACAATCTCATGAGTGTCTTGACTGCTTTGGTTTCTAGAGTTCTATTATGTATATAAAATTGCTTTCCTTCAATTGTAGGGGTTTACAAGATTTGTTTGAAATAAAAAATATTTTTCACTTCGTTCGCTCTCTTAATTCTGATATACTTTTTATTCAGGAAACTCATTCTGATAATTCTGTTGAAAGACTTTGGCACTCTCAGTGGGGTGAACATGCCCTTTTTGCTTCTTTTTCTTCAAATAGTCGAAGTGTGGCAATTTTAATTAGGAAATCTATCGGTCTGGTTGTTAGGTCTGTTTTTAGAGATTCTAATGGGAGATTTATCATTTTAAATGCTCTTTTGAATAACCTTCCTTGTAAATGTTTATGCCCCAAACAGTGATGACCCTGATTTTTTTTTGCATTTGTTTGCAGAGATTGATAAATTTGATAACTCCTTTTTAATTGTTGCTGGTGATTTTAACACTGTCCTCGACCCACTTGATTATCAAGGTTCAAGGCCTCAACATTCTAATGTGAAAGCAAGTGAAATGATTTCTTTAATAATGGAGGAATGTGGCCTATGCGATGTGTGGATGTGCGATATGTCAAAAGACATTTTGAAAAGTATACATGATTTTTATTGTAAGTTATACTCTTTTCCAAACATCTTCAATAGTAACACTTCTGAACCAAGAAGTATTGAAAATATTTTTGACAATATTACAATCCTTAAATTAAATGAAGATGATAAAAAAACGTTTGGATTCTCCGCTTTCCAAAAAAAGAACTGTTTGAAGTTATCACATCTATGAAATCGAACAAAACTCCTGGATTTGACGGTTTGCCTGTTGAATTTTATGTTGCTTTTTGGCCTAATACCAGTGGTATGCTATTAGATTCATTTCATTTTTCATTACGTAGTGGTTCTATGTCTGCTTCGCAGAGAAATGGTATTATAACTCTCCTTCCTAAGAAAGACAAAGACCCTTTATTCATCAAAAACTATAGACCTATTACCGTATTGACCACTCATTACAAAATTTTGGCCAAATGTTTTGCTAACCGCTTAAAATGTTATTTACATGATCTTATCCATCCTGATCAATCTGGGTTTATGAAAGATAGATACATTGGTCACAACATTCGTTTGATATTGAATATATTAGAGTGTACAGAGTGCAATGATATTCCAGGATCAATTATTTTACTTGATATTGAGAAAGCCTTCGATAGTGTCTCTCATGATTTTTTATTCAAAACCTTAGTACAATTCAATTTTGCTGCATTTTTTATTAGTTCGGTTAAAACTTTATATTCGGCTCGTCAAAGCTATGTTATAAATAATGGTTTCTTAACAGAGTGTATAAACATGGAGACAGGGATTTTCCAAATCCAAATCCAAATTCCCAAATCTCCTTAATTGTTTCTATTTGTTATTGAAATAATGGCCCTCTTGATACGCCAAAATGATCAAATTATTGGTATTCCTATAGGTGATCAAGAGGCTAAGATATTTTTATGTGCAGATGACTGTGTGTTTTTTAGATAGTTCTGATAATTCTTTTATTCATCTTTTCAATACCCTTCATAAGTTTGGGCTTTATTCTGGATGTAAAATTAATATTAACAAAACTGAAGCAATATGGATTGGTTCCAAAAAGGATTGTCAACACATCCCCCCCCCATAAATCGTGGTATCACATGGAAAGTGAATCAGTTTAAATGTCTAGGAGTCAACTTGTCTTTAAATGTAAGTTCTATTTTCGATTTGAACTATAAGGTCAAGTTAAAACATATCACACAAAGCATTAATTGCTGGCGTTTGAGAAATCTTTCTCTTATTGGTAAAGTTTGTGTGATCAAGACTCTTATGTTACCTCAACTAATATACCTTTTCTTTGTTCTTTGTGTTAAAATTCCAAATTCCTTTCTCAAGGAATTGAACAAGATATTTCATAATTTCATATGGAATGGAGGCAGAGACAGGGTGCAGAGAAAGGTCATGTGTAATGATTATATGAAGCTGGTCTTAGAATGATTGACCCTCTTAATTTTTCTATTGCTCTAAAGATGGTTTGGGTAAGAAATTTACTTCACGACAGTTATAATTTTCTTTGGAAAGCTATTGAACTATCTTTCTTGGAAAAGTTTAATCCTGATGTATCTTTATTATGGAAAGCTCATGCACCTGAAAGTATTTTGAACTCTTTGAAAAATATACAACTAGCTGATTCACTTCGTTGTTGGTATTTGTTTCGAGAAAATGCTACCATCGAATTTTATGATTCAAAGTATTCTCAACTGAGTGCGTGTCAATCTATTTGGTATAACAGATGTATTCGCTCTAAGTCCAATCAATATATTTTTATTACCCATCCTGGTTTGTTAAAAATATCTTTACTATTTCTGACTTGTTTAACCCTCCTCTTCTTGGGCACAAACTTTTTGACGAACTTGTACTAGATTTTATTGTTCCCTCTACAGATAGGAGGAAGTTTATTTTTTTTTTTATTAAGAACATTCCAAATGATTGGTTGGAAAATTGTGATACTGACATTGTTGGTGTGCATGATACAGTGGTTTTGAAATTACTGAGCTTAAAAAAGGTTCCCAAGAATGTTTATTGCTTATTACTCGGTAGCTTTAGTCCCGACAAGAGATATGTTTTTTTGGCAAAACAATCTTCCAATACCTCCTAGCATTAGTTGGGATAAGATCCACAATTCAAATTTTCTCTGTACAATTCATTCTAAGCTACGGTCGTTTTATTTTAAAATTTTCCACAATCAAGATCAAACGAAAAAATTCTCATAATTGTGCTTTTTGTGATGAACAAGAAGAAACAATGGTACACCTGTTTTGTGACTGTGATAAAGTAATTCCTATTTGGCAAGATCTTCTTACATTGATTAATCAAAGATGTAATCGCAACATCAATATCTCTAATTTCGAAAAACGTTTTGGTATTTACAATGATGAATTTGTAACCTTTCTATTTTTGTTGCTGAAATACCATATCTATTGGTGTAAATTTAATGGTAATCTTCCAAATTTTGTTTCTTTCAAAACTTTTGTGAGAAAATATAAGGAGACAGAATTCTTTTAGCCAATAAACGAAACAAACTTAACATTCACTTCCAAAAATGGTGTTTCGACATTTCTTAAATATTTTGTTACCCCTGCACTGAAAAAATTCCTCCTTTCCCCTGTAAATTTGAAGTATGATGGATGTGAACTATTGTATTTACGTACATGTTACATGTACACTGTAGTTTGTATTAGCTGCCTGTAAGCATAGTGCCCTTCTCGATCAGAGCCAATATGACCTTTTGACCTTTGTTTATTAATCAATAGATTTTTCCGCGGATCGGGCAACAAGACATAGATGGGTGTTTGAAAAGCTGTGTAGTGATTTAGGGAGGGAACGTGAGGGGAGAGGGGGAGGCTGATTCGTGAATGATTTTTAAGCGTAAGGTTAGGGTGGTATCAAGATGGAGATAAGTGAATGTGTTAGAGTGAAAGAGAGAGGGAGAAAGAGAGAGTACTGGAATCTATGAGTGAGACTAGATTTTGAAAGTGTTATGTATTTCTTTTTCTTTGCCTTGTAGACCGGTCTGGCTTTTGGACTTCTGTTTTATTCATTTGTTATTGTAATACAATCTCGGTATTGGCTCTGCTCTTGAGGTGCACATATTTATTGCTTGTTCGTTTCTCTGCCTCTTATTGTTGTTGTTTTTTTTATCTTGTAATCTTATTTTAATCTTGTTAATCATATGTAAATATTGTGATTTGTGTTGATTTTCAATAAAAACTATGAATAAAAAAAATCATGTTAATCATTAAATACTGACTACATTGGATTTGCCTTTGTGGACTCCACACTACGCCCACTACTTGACCGTTAAATCCCATTACCCTCTACACTTACAGATAGACACACTAGAGCTGCATTGTTCAGGCAAAGAGAAGCTGAAGCATGGAACAGACGTCGCCAAGTTCATCTTGTCATTGCCATGTCTCACGGATGTGACGTTCTATGGATCTCAGTTCCCTGGAGACTTGTGGTCCACCGCAGCATCACTCGCATCGTCGTCAAAGGTATAAGACGTTTATAAAACCTGGTCAAATTGATTTAGTAGCATTTTCACTTGGTTGCTTCTCTTTTCCACTGAAAAAAAATCCAGTGATTGTATTTTAATTGGAATTGTAATTACAGCTATACAGATCGAATTAAAAGACATGAGCACGAAGAAAGTATTCGAAATTGTCATTCAGATCGAAATTAAAAATCATCTAGCGTCCATTCAATCTTGTAGCCTACTTTTCCTGTATGCCAGACACACATTATCATTTAACAGTATAAGACATCATCTTCATTGCGGGTGCACGTTCTGGCTACATTTCCAAAGAGCAAGAGTAGATTGTCTCTTCCTGCGACAAATGATGCATAATGAGAGCGACGGGCATTGACAATCTATATGTAACCTACTGTGATGTGATATCAATGTTGATGTCTTGTGTTAGATATGTGTTATAATGCTCCTTTTTAATGAACAACTCTTCACTTGATAATTTGTCATGGTTTTCTTAGATTAACATTACGTGCACTGGTTAGGCTATTCATGTTTTCTAATGGGTCAGAAATTGTATATCGTTAATAATACACATTTTAAAAGAGGCAAAAATATCATTTGGCAAGATTCATGTTATCTAATACTGATTACATTGGATTTGCCTTTGTTGACTTTACACTACGCCCCCTACTTGACTGCTAAATCCCATTACCCTGAACACTTGCAGATACGCAAAATAGAGCTGCGTTGTCCAGGCACTAAGGGGTTCAAGCATGGAAGACACATCGCCAAGTTCATCTTGTCATTGCCATGTCTCACGGGTGTGAAGTTCTTTGCATCTCAGTTTCCTGGCGACTCGTGGTCGACCGCAGCATCCCTGGCATCGTCGTCAAAGGTATTAGACGTTCCTAAAACCCGCTCAAATTGATTCAGTAGCATTTTTCTCTTGGTTGCTTCTCATTCCCCTAGAAAGACCCATTCCACTGATTTTACTATTGTTGGAATTCTAATTACCCCTATACAGATGGCCACATTTAAAGACATGAGCAAGAAGGAAGTATCCAAAATTGTCCTTAAGATACAATTGAAATTGTCAAGCATACAGAGTTCATTCAATCTTGTTGCAAACATTTTTCTCTATTCCAGACACACATCATTTAACAGTATGAGACATTATCTTTTTTGCTAGTGCATGCCCTGGCTACATTTGCAAATACAAGAGTAGGGTGTCTCTTCCTGCGACAATTGATGTGTATTGAGAGCTACGGGCATTTAAAACAGTATGTAACCTTTTGTGATGTGGTATAAATATTGTTATTTTTTGTTAGAATCGTGTTGCTATACTCAATATTTATGAACAACTCTCCGGTGCGGTGAAGTGTGGGTTGTTGACCTGTGACACGGATGTGACTTATGGTGTCATGGCCTATGTCTAGAGAGGGCAGATGGAGGAGGATAGAAGGCTTTATTTGAAATGCTTTGGAATGTGCGCAGTCGGTTGGTTGCAGTATGTTGACCTAATTTGAATAACAAATGCAAGGGTAAGACGTGAGAATTAAAGAGTTAAATTCAGATAAAATCAAATCCGCGGGGAGCATGCTCAGTGTTTACGCCCGGAGAGGCTCGGCGCACCAACCAACCAACATAACGGCTCTTTTCAGAGCTACCAAAAACTTTCATTCATATTGGTACAGGCGTAAATATATCATAATGCTTCGCAACTTAGAACCAACAACGCAAAACATAACAGTCCTTTCATCTCTTTACAAATTATTTTGATATTTTGTTAAATACATCTTATCAATTAGCTCTATATCTGCATGTACACATCATTATATTTCGATACACACCTACATTAATATATATATATATATAATTTGGCATGATTATGTTTATATACACACATTCATGAAATATTACATAGATGTTGGCTGCCGCTGGAGGAAACATCACATAATGTTCGAGGGGACGTCACGAGCCAAAGGCTAAGGACTTATTCGTTCCCTGAGCAGCAATGCAAAACCCCGAAGTTTAAACATTTTGTGATGTTTACGACAACAAAGCCAACATCTGATATATTATTCAGTTGTCTACCGAGCATTAACGAACATATACTAGTAAAATGTGTAGGCATAAAGTCACTTCACCTCGTGTTGTAAGCCCACTACACGTGGCTATGTGGTTAAAACACGCACGCAACGTATCAAACACACACACACAGGCTAGGCCGGTGTGGTAGGCGATTTCGTCTCCCAGGCGAACTTGCCTGCGGGCGGATTCCCCTGGTGGAAATTCAGGCGAATATACCCGCCCTAAGACTGGGGACCAATTCGCCTACAAAAATCCTCCGTTTTTGCCCGCTCTCCTAAATTATCCAGGCGATCTCGTCCCAGGTACACTGTTACAGCCGAAAGTTCGCTGCACGAAACCATCAAAACAACGACCGTAAGTATCTAAATATTGCTTGATTACCCCAGTATGTCATTATGTCATGATATCTTGTGCAAATGGATTTTGAAATTAGTATGTAATTAGTACTCAGTGCTAATGATTAACGGATTTATGATGATAAAAGTATTTTTTTTTCCAACACAATTTACGGCAGCGCCGATTTTGTATGTGATTCGTCGCAGCAGCAAATTCACTGCGACATTCAGCGCCATATAGCACTTCCTAGCCGACCGTGTCCCCAGAGTTTAGGCAGGCTGTGCGCGTGGTTTCACGCTGTAAATATATGTTCGTAGATGAAACATTGTTGGTAATGCTATGTCTAGACTATATTAGGAACTAGCTTTGACTATGTAGATAGAGACGTACACAATGCATTACCACTCATAATTTTGAAATTAATTCGACTTAATCTTTCCTTTGTGTATTGAGGGTTTAGTCGATGAATTTACTGCTCAAAGTGACTGTCTCTGAATCTGACTCAAGACCTAAGTACATGTAACTACTGTACTAGTAGTAGCTCTACTGTCAGCAGTTGAACTTGCATTTATGCCTATATGGTAGTATGGCTCTCCATCCATGGCCTCTACATTTTAATTTCATCACACTAACATGAAGTAAACCAAGTTTTAGGCCCTGTAGTCAGACTATACTTCAGTATAACTGATAGAGTATTCGATGGGATGGTTCAAACTGCAGAGACACACATATTAACAATTTGCTTTACTATGGCAGTCATGCCATGGCAGTATGTGGGCGCATCAACCATGTCAACAGTGCAGTCTAGCACATTTTGAATGCATGTCGGGGAAACAATTCGCATTGAAAAGATCAATCAGAGTTATTGCAGAAATGCCAAGTCTCCTACAGTAGGCTTGCGACTCCTGCATTACAGGTTGCTCTCATGCTGCATGACTCCCAGCAACCTTTTTCTCACGCATTTACATCCTGCCAGAGACAGAAAAAAATTATATTCAACTTCCCTGTACCAACAAGTGAATTTATACTTTGTAGCTGTACCATGTAACTCATGATCACATATTTAGTATGCATGTAGGCCTACATCTATGCATGCTCAAGTAAGTACATGTACATCCCAAGAGCTTGTGATTGCTCACTAAAAAATGAAATCCCACCACTACCATCCCCCCTCCCCTCCTTCTGCATAGTGACTCGAGACGCTTTTGAAATGGATCATATTTTGCTACAACTTGTGACCTGCACGCAATCACATCTAGTTGGTCTCTGAAGTTGGCATCTCTGTTTACATATTGAGCTTTGTAGTTTTCTACATGGTGACTATCACCATTTAAAATATCTAAATGGGTCTGTCTACAGCAAAGGGATATTTTTTGGCACAACTGAATCATTTGAAATTGTGACCACCTTGAAACACCAAAATATGACAGAGTGTTGAATTAATTTCCTCCAAAATAACTTCAGCTAAAAGCCTGCTCTGGATATTTCTAGACTAAGCCTGTACAAATTTGCCATAGCACGTTGGTAACGAGACAGACGAGTGTGTTACAAACTCGCCTGTCCCGTTACCAACGTGCTGTGGCAAATTTGTATAGGGCAAATTTTCTGAAGTCTACAAAACCTTGTAAAGTGCAAATCAATACATTTCTTTGATATTTTATTATTACTGGCTGTTTTATTCAAGAGACCACAAAAAATAAATGATTGGAATTTAAGAGATATGTGCAAATGTTACAGTAAATCTAATAGAAATGTACCCAATTACTGGAGATGGGCCCAAATACACTTTGGCTTGTCTAATCTTCCATTATATTATCAGAACTGATCTGAAATGTGTGTTGAATTCCTGCACCAAATGGAAACATCAGTGTCCATTAATAGGTGGCTTATTGCTGGTACTGGGGTTTGTTACTATACCGGTAATGAAGGGTTATGGTTATAATTTAGGTCGGGTTTGGGAGGTTTTGTGTGGCTTCATCTTAATTTTGTGGCCCGAATCCTCAATTACACACTCATTGCTAGTACTCATGTGACTTGTACATGTTCATGTACATTTAAGGTGCTAAACTGCATAATTCCTATCCATTCTATATCCGTAGAGTATGTTCCAGTTCCTGATCCTACGCTAGAGGCTACAGTTGAAACCATTCAGTATGGTAAGTGGAGACAATTTGTTATTAAGTATTTGTGATTACACATCCTAATTTCTTATCTGGGAGACTCCAGTCTTAAATGATGATAGTTTTCAAAATCGGCAGCATTAGCCTATTGTTTGGATGTTGGTGTTAAGATTAACAACAGATATGAAAATAATATTTTACCAGTCCTGAAATTTCAGAGGTCAATGAACTTTGCCAAAATTGGCTAAAAATTGATATTTTCATGCCTCCACCAAGAAGTGGTCGGAAGCATTATTTTCAGGTTGTCCGTCTGTCTGTCCCGAATCCCTATAGGCAATATCTTGAGAACTGTTAACCAGATTTACTTCATACTTGGTAGATATGGTTACTGCATGAAACTAATGAAGTGTGTAAAATTGGGGTTAAATCTGATTGAGGTCAAAGATCAATGGACTTAATGAAAAATTGCCCCAAATTGACCTTTTTCACATTAAATCCAGATCCAAGGATGCAATTCTCATTAAACGTGGTACACAGATGGATCACTACTTGGGGGCAGACTGGAGACATTTTTGGTGAAATTCCTGAAAGGTCAGAGGTCAAAGGTCAATGAACATTACCAAACTTGGCTAAACATGGAAATACAGAATATGATATTTTCATTTCACATAGGAATTCAATGGTCATTGCCCACCACATACACATTTTCCGAGAAGAAATCTAGATAAAGCTAGCAAAGAGGCGGAGGCACATTTTTCGACTGCGTGGCAGTCTAGTTTTAAATATTTTAATCATTGATAGATACATTTTCTTTTTGACTGCGGAAGCAGTCTTAAAATATATATAAAGTGCTCCCTCTGTGTTTTTATGTTTAAATTTATGTCCAATGGAAAATTAACAGTGGACATATGTGCTAATACAAGTTGAAGTCCTGTGTGAGCATGAAATTTAGGAAGTTCGTCATTCAAATACTGTACAGCAATAACATTTTCCCTTGCAGCACATTGATGTCTGTTTCCAGCACTGTTTTCTGTTCTTGTCCATCTTCATCATTGTTCATCACTGCTTCGTCAATCCCCTCATGGTGCTCTCCATACAACTGGACAAGGTTGTAAAGTACATAGCTTACATTAATCACACAAGACTGAATGTAAGACATTGATGAAGGAGAAAGTGACAATATAGAATATTTGAATTGCCAGATCGCATTGTAATACATGGTCCATCATAGAGAAAGTCAACAAATGGCTCAAAATTCAAAAAGAACCGAGGCTGTCTTGTTTGTCTGGAAATTTGAATATTTCATTGTATGGCAGATGCCACTGCATCTTCTTAATGCATTTAGGTATAATATTACACTAATAATTTTCAACTTTATTCAGTCAGTTATACCAAACTGTCATTGTATTAAGGCTTGTTATTAAGGTGCATGCAATGGACTGTAAGCGAAAAGGTATGAGAAATATCTAAATTATATGTGCTGGCTGTAGACTCAGTTTAGATGTAACATATGTTAATTGCTCTATTATGAATGTACATACATGTATTTTTCCTGTTCTTTATTTTATTTGTTTTAATTTTTTTTATCAGATATTGGACCAATGTGTGTGATAATTGTATGAATTACTTTATCGCTGTAAGTACAATGTATGACATATAGACCTACATATATTATGATTATTATATATGTTATACTTGTTGTAGGCCCAATGGCTCCAATAGCCTGCAGTCCACCTCATGTTAAGTGACACATGTACATGTACATGTATCATGTTTATTCTATGGATCTCCTTGTGCGAAAATTGATTAAAGGATTCATCCTATCCCTGTATACACGCCTCTGTCTACGTACTTGCAATTCTTCAATCTCTTTCTCCTCTAATATTATACTTACAGCGGCCAAGATGAATGTTAAGTGGCTCTACGATTGATAAGTAATCAATCGTAGAGTCTACGATCGAATTAGGGGTCTACGATCGATTTCTACGATTGATATCAATCGTAGCTTTCTTTATGTTACGGTTCTACGACTGATATAAATCATACTATTGATTCGTGGTTCTACGATCGATTTCTACGATTGATATCAATCGTAGCCTCTTTATTTTTTTTTCCAGTAGTTTTTTTTTATTGACAACTTCAATTCATATACAAAATAAATATAGATAACAACTAGAACTTTGAAACATAGTATTTTCATGAATGTTACAATGAAACACAATGTCATACATCTTCCAATACATAATTATAAATAACATTGATGATAGTTATATGCATCAAGAAGAAACTTCTACAGAAAATTCCAACATAATGATTTTTTTCCAGTGTCCAATAAAAAACATAAGAGAAATTTTCCAAATACAAAAGTGAATGAATAAATCATTGATACGATCTAAACGAATTGAAGCCATCAGCATATAGATTTTAAACCATCACCTCGGCCTCTACACCCAAATAAATTCAAAACCAAACTCAGCCCTTGTCATTACCCCCCCCCCCCCTTCACCCTCCCTTGAACACCCCATCCCCTATCCGGTGGAGAACTGGCTCTGGGCTCCGATACATGGTCTAATTTTTAAGTTTTCCCATTTAGAGAAATGGATTGTAAGGGTCCCCCTCTTTGTTGCTAAATTCTTTTCTTCTCTTTGATCCCCCCTAATACTATTTTTTTATTTCAATCAATGATGGAGTTTTTTTTAATTCTCGGTTTTTGTAAATAAGATATTTAACTAAAATCAAAACATGATTAATTAATTGATATTTACCTTTACTTTTCTCCTGCTTCCCGAAAAGAATTTCCTGCCAACTAAATTGATTTATTTCAAAATTTAAACTTCTTGCACATAGATCCCAAAGTGATTTTGAAAATTCACAAGTATAAAATAGATGTTCATACGTTTCTTCTTCCTTTTCACAAAATGAGCATAAGTTGGTCGAAATAAGACCAAAACGGAAAAGGTGGTGGTTAGTGTATAAAATATTATGCAAGAGTTTATACTGGAACTCCCTTAATCGACTATTCAGTGTGCAATATCTTAGTCTTAAAAATATACTTTCTATTTCCTTATTGGTAAGAACATAATTCGTTCTAATTCTGTCAAAAATAGAAGGTCTAATTTCATTTTTATGTAACAGCTGTTCGTATATTTCTTTTGATTTCAAAAACATCAAATTAGTCGTTTTCTTACCCAAATTGAAATCGATTCCAGAGTTATGCTTTGCATTTATTTCAATATTGTTCTTCCAACTAACAGGTAAACAGGCATAAATATGCTTAATCTTTTCAACATCATTTGCATCTAAATTCAAATTAAGAAAATGTGTATCACATTTTAGTTTACCGTTATTATCCAAAATATGATGCAGTCTATAAACCCCTTTATCGTATAGAATCTTATCAAATATACAACTCCCTTTATATCGAATAAGCTTATTATTAAAAATCACCACTTTCCCAAACTCTGTACTTCTAATATGTCTTATATTTACCCACTCTTCTAACAATTCCATGTAAAATTTGGAAGCTGTTACTTTCAATAAGCCTGGTATATAGTCACATGAAAATAACAGATCCCCACCCAAATGTTTAGTGGCAAAATTAAAGTACCGTTTCCATTTCATATCTTTATCTTTATTTAAAAGTCTTTTAATCCACATTATACGCTGTGCCTTTACCTGTACAGGGAAGTTTAACGTCTTTAATCCTCCTTGCTTATAGTCTAAAAACATTGTATTCCTATTAATTTTGTCTTTCTTACCTTTCCATAAAAAATCAAAAGTTAATTCATCCAATGATTCATAAACCCACTTAGGAACAGGGGTAAGAGACGCTCGGAAGAGTACTTTAGAAAAGATATGCACCTTCAATAGTTGAATTTTTCCCATGAGTGTTATATCCCTTAGCTTCCAAAAGTTTAAGAGTGTTTTAATTTTGCTTAAGATTTCTTTGTAATTTAGATCTTCTTTCTTATGTTCATCTATGGTGAAAAATACTCCTAAAACTTTAAGAAAATCCACGGTCTCGCCGAAGGAGAAGTCATAATGCAAATGTTGGCATGAACCTAATTTTAATACTTTAGTTTTGTCATTATTAATTTTTAATCCAGAAAGTGTTTCAAAATCTGCAAATAGAACTTTTAGCCTATCCACTGATTGTACATTACGAGCAAAAATTGTCATGTCATCTGCATAAAGAGCTAATTTAATTTCTTCATCTCCAAATTTAATTCCTTCAATCAGATTATCTTTTCGTAATTTATGAGCCATTACTTCAATACACAAAATAAAGAGGTAAGGACTAAGCGGATCCCCTTGCCTAACCCCCCTTTTTATTTCAAAATAGCCGGTGGAATTTCCTTCATTTAAAACGCAACTTAAAGTGTCAGTATACAAAACTTTCACCCATCTCTGAAAGGATGGACCAAAACCAAAAGCCGTCATAGCTTTTTGAAGAAAATGGTGTGATAACGAGTCAAAGGCCTTCTCAAAATCTATAGCAAACAAAAAGCCAGGGAGATTAAAATGGGATGTATGAAAAATAACATCATCTATAGTACGAATGGCTTCACCAATATTTCTACCTTGTATGTAACCCACCTGATCCCCCACAACGATTTCATTAAGTATTTTTTTTTTATTCGCTTAGCCAAAATTTTTGTTAAAATCTTATAATCTACGTTAAGGAGGGATATAGGTCTAGAATTTTTCAATAAAAGAGGATCTTTCCCATCTTCAGCGATTAACGTAATAACTGCTTGTTTTTGCGACGAAGCCAATTCCCCGGAACAATATGCCTCATTTAAAGAATCTTTTACTAAATCTCCAATATCCGGCCAAAATGTATAGTAAAATTCCAAAGAAAGACCGTCATTTCTAGGTGATTTGTTATGTTTCAATTCTTTTAAAATTTCTAGACATTCTTTGTTAGTTATTACTCCTTCACAAAGTTCTCGAGATGTCTCCGCCAATTTAGGTAATCCTTGAAAAAAATTCATCAAAGAGGTTATCCGAACACACGCACATTACTTTATCATACAACTTACTGTAAAATTCCCTGATTTCTTCACTTATTCTTTTTTCATCACAGCAGATGTTTCCATCTCTGGTTTTAATTTTTTTAATCGTGGTTTTTCTTTTATTACTTTGCATCAACTGGTTGAAATAACGCGAGTCTCTTTCACCACATTCATACCAGGAGGCACGAGATCGAACCTTAAGACCTTCATTAACATAACTATAGATTTCCCTTAATTTCTCTTTTGTATTTTCTAGTTTTTCTAAGGTATTTGCATCAGTACGATCTTTCAATTGTTCTTCTAAAAACTGTATTTCTCTTTCTAAATCCGCTTTTATTATCCTTCTTTTATCAGCCAATTTTTTCGAGAATTTTTGCGTGAACCTTCGAATTTTCATTTTTAAAAAATCCCATAACAACCTTTTATCTTTTATTTCAGATTGCAATTCATTTCTCAATTCACGAATTTCTTTCTTTAATTCTTTAACATAATCTTCATTTTCACATAAGCTGTTATTAAACTTCCAATATGACCTCTTCCTACCAAAAATTTCATTTTTTCTTTTGTCGAATTAGTGTACATGTACAAATATTGAATGATGATCTGGGGCCACAGATGGAATTATATCGCACTTTATAACCAATTCCTCTAAACATTCTGAAATTATCCAGTAATCAAGTCTGCTTTGCATGAAGGGGTTCTTTTGCGTATATGTAAATTGTCTTTTCAGGGGATGTCTAACCCTCCAAACATCAAAAAATTGAAGTCTTCCATAAATTTTCCAAAGTCTCGATTAAATCTATTTGAAATCCTATTTAGAGATTGTCCGTTGTAATCTAAATTATTGTCCCTGATCATATTAAAATCACCACCTATTATAACAGGGTATCTATCTTTATTCATCTTAGCAAGGCTATTTCGTATTTTTTTTTAAAAATTGCAATTGTTCATTTTCAAAGTTTCTTGTAGGAAAATACACATTTCCTAAAATCAACCTAACCCCTTGAAACTTACAATCTATGAATATGAATCTACCCTCATTGTCTCTTAAGACTTGTATTATCTCTATATCTACCGTTGGCGCAATTAAAACTAATACACCCTTGCCATGAGCTGAACCATGACTAAAATAACTGGTGCCGTCCCAAGATGAATCCCATCTATCCTCACATTCCCTAGTACTAAAGGTTTCTTGCAAAAAGACAATATCGGCCCCTTTATCTTTACACCAAAAAAAAATACGGTCTCTTTTATCACTATCTCTAATTCCTTTCACATTGAGGGAGATCAATTTACAACTAATCTGGAGACTCATGAAAAAAACGATATGAAACAATTAGCCGAACACCGGAGCCAATCATCCACCAAAGGGGATCCCAAAACTTGAAGCCCCCGACCCCTCCCACCCCAAACCCTCCCAAAAACCCAGGGCAACTCCGAAGAGTAAGCTTCATGCTGTGAGCAAGAGGCAAGGTGGGAACGACTATGACCATCATAGGCGAAACCCTCTCCTCGGACAATGAAAGAAGGAAAAAATAAAATAAAAATAAGAGTAAACTAACAGGCACTCTAAACATAAAAGACGACACCAAAACAACACCTGAACAAGACAAGAGACTCGCACTGCGTTTCCCTACATAAATACCACACATAACAAAGGAGAGTAGGGCTTTCCCATGGGGTCTCCTACGAAATCCATTTCTTACATAAGTACGTAAAATCTGTAAAGAGCTTGAACCTTGCCCTTATTTTATGAAAGAGCATTCTTTCCCGGCATCTAGGATATCTAGTGTGTGACCGAGAATTTACAACCGTTTAACATAACAAAGGTAAAAGCAATGTAGGAATAAATCAAGCTGAACGCGGATCATTGAAATGAGAATAGGCGAACAGCGATTCCGGTGCTGTAGAGTGTGTTTATAATTATCCAAATGAAAAGGGTAAAAGCTTCGAAACCCTAAAATATTTTTTTTTATAGTAGATCAATAATGAAAAAAGTACGGAAAATGTTAATAATATATATATTTGCTATTTACTGCAACTTTGGCCTATTGAGTTCTCAATTTTTTATGTCCGTGTTCAACCAAATTATTTAAAATGCTTTAAACATAAATCAAAGTTTCCTCAAATTGCTTCCTGATCATTCTTCCATCAGCTTTTAAACATTTCCGAGAAAATTAGACTGAAGAAAATTGCTAATAATGGTGCTACTTCCATCGATAGAGTTACAGATCTCTTCGTATTAGTTTTTCCAAAGAAAACATAACCGAGGTAAAAATACATCTTGAAAATGCTTGTAAATTGCATGATAAACATGCCTATTTCTTATGGTCTCGCTTTATACACACAATATTATTGATCTCTTGTCATTTGACAGTCATATGAATGCTCTTCCCCTTTTTAATATTCCGAAAAATGTATTTATCAAGTGTATATACAAGGGGGAAAAAAAATCTTCCTTTTGTAAAATAGAAAAAAATATCTTGACTCTCTGTAAACACTATAATCGATTCACTCGATTTCTCGTCCAAGCATCATGATTATGCGGACATACTAGCTCAAGCACTTTAAACTATGCTTCTTTCTCTATACAAGCTATGAAGTCATTATATTCCACTTATCCTAGTTTCACAAACTTATGTCTATTTCACTATCTACGTATTGGATGTTTTTAATGTTGAGTATTATTCATTGTACAATCTGTCAATTAAAATTCCATGTCTTAAGATAGTATCACCACATGCCATGCGTATATCTGTGTCAAATAATCTGTGGTCTGTACTGTTTGATTGAATGATACAATAAATACATCAATGTACTGAAATAAAAGTCACTTTTCTTCTTCTTTTTTTACATGAGATTGTATGCATAAATAGATGAATACTGGCTGTTCCACATTTCAACTTGATGTGTTCATAAAAACCAAAAAACATAGCATATAACAAAAATACATTTATAGCAATACTATTCATCTTAGTCTTTTACAGTGAAATTACACATTCATGATACAATATTTTCTTTCAAAGGAGCTCACATTTTACAATCTTTTGTTGAATATTTTACCTTGAATCAATGAACATGATAAAAATGTTTTATCTTTCTATACTTTATACTGTTTTGAATTAATTCTGTATTTTCTTTGAGAAAAAAATGAGCATAGATTTTTTGAATG
This sequence comes from Arbacia lixula, assembly GCA_963669155.1. Taxonomy (NCBI): domain Eukaryota; kingdom Metazoa; phylum Echinodermata; class Echinoidea; order Arbacioida; family Arbaciidae; genus Arbacia; species Arbacia lixula. Next base: position 9,912,194 of record OZ022597.1, read on the forward strand.
TTTTACATTGAATCAAAGAACATAATAAGTATATGGTTGTACAGAGGGTTGCTCACCTACTTCTTTTCAAGCGTTTACAAGTGCTGTCCAAGGTGATGTTGATCCCTTTTCTCGACACTCTAGGGTTAGCTTGTTTCCATTTAGACGGATCCTCGTTGATTTATTCTCATTTTTCCTCAATTGATAGGCGTGATTTTCCAACTCCTTCTTTTCAAGCGTTTACAAGTGCTGTCCAAGGTGATGTTGATCCCTTTTCTCGACACTCTAGGGTTAGCTTGATTCCATTTAGACGGATCCTCGTTGATTTATTTTCATTTTTCCTCAATTGATAGGCGTGATTTTCCAACTCAAACCTTCGCTTTTTCAATTGTAATGGAAGATCTGTGACAACTCGAAGCCGTGGACTATCAGAACTTGGTTGAGCATGGTGATTTTTCTTCAGCTGACTTTGCTGATATTTTTTCAATACTTCATCGCGATCGAACATACTCATAAAACGAACGATGATTGGATCCGGACCTCTGCGTTGCTCCCCCTGAATCTGGCGTCTTGGAAGCCTGTGGGCGTTTACGAACTTCATTTTACTCGTTTCCTCCTGGGTAAAACCTAACTTCTGTATGCTGCTTCTTACTTTCCTTTCAATATTTTCGTCTTTCTCCTTTTCTATTCCGTACAGCAGAAGGTTGAGTTTGCGATCATGTAGCTCCAGAGCAAGGATTGAATCCTTAATTTGTGCTTCCATAGCGTTTTTTTCCTTTCTTAGCTTCGGAATTTCCTGGTTTTCAATTGCGCTTATTCTTGAAGCCGAATCAGCTGCTGCAACCTGTAGATCAGCAAGTGTTGTATGCATTCCTGAAATATCCTTCTTGATAGCAGCCATCTGAGAGCCCAATGTATCCAAACGTTGTAGAATCTGGTTAGACAGTTTTTGAAAATCTGCACGTGTTACCATGTCTGATGTCTTGCCAGCTTCTAATGCATGGTCCTCTTCCGTGGTGACTTGATTATTAGACATGTTCAAATCTCTCGTAGCCTTGTTAGATCGTAACAAATATGGCCCTCTTTTGTTCTTTTCCTTGTTTCCACTCATTTCATGTTAAAATCAGTTGTTATTCGCGGTTCATTTCGTGGATTTCGTAGGATTTAAACAAATTATTCAGCACCTCCAAATTGCGTGATGCCGTCGTTCCTCATGGCGCCCTCAACACATCCTTACGGTTCTACGATTGATATCAATCGTACTATCGATTTAGTGGTTCTACGATCAATCAATCAATCGTACGAGTTTTATGTTATGGAGCCCTGATCACAAGAAGTTCAAGCTGTTGATTATCAAGAATATGGTGTACGCTTTCCCAATACACACATACGTGCATGTAGTCTGAATTTCAGACCCACGTCTGATTTGGGCTGTTGATTCAAGAATATGCATATGGTCTACGCTTTCCCAATACACACATGCGTGTATGTTGTCTGAATTTCAGACCCACCTCTTATTTTGGCTGTTGATTCAAGAATATAGTCTATGCTTTCCCAATACAAACATAGGTGTTTTGCTCTAATTACAGCTAAACATGAAGTCAAGACACCTACTTTCCCAGTTTTGCTGTAATTACAGCGAGTCAACGCAAAACACCTTCCTAATTTTGTTGTAATTACAGCTGAATGGAATTGCGCCGAGACTATAGAGCATAGGATGACATGGCAAAAGAGGCCTAGTTTTTTTTAGGTTGTCTGCCATGCTATGGCAGATCACCTCTTGTTTTTGTCCGATTTTTCTTTCTTTATTATTATTACGTGGTCTGTCGCCATCTGTCGACAGATCACCTCTTAATTTCGTTAGAATTTTCTTTATCTTCTTCTTCTTCTTCTTCTTCTTCTTCTTCTTCTTCTTCTTCTTCTTCTTCTTCTTCTTCTTTATTAGGTGGTCTGTCGACAGATCACCTCTTAGTTCCGTTAGAATTTTCTTTATCTTCTTCTTCTTCTTTATTAGGTGGTCTGCCATGCCATAGCAGATCACCTTCTAATTTCGTCAGAATCTTCTTTCTTATTTTTATTCCTTGCCCCCCACTTTTCTGTGGCATGAATATCTCAAGAATGCATGTGTCATGTGTTATGATATTTTTACCATGTATAGGTATACATGTGAACTTGCGAAAAAAAACATTTTCAAGGTCATGGCATAACCGTGACGTCATGTACGATCAATTTAATGAAAACCTATTAACTTACATATCTCTAGAACTGATCATATTTAGCCAATGAAAATTAACATGCATAAAATTAATGTGATTACAATTAATTTCTATAAATAAAAATGCGCGCGTACGCGTACGTTAGCGCAAAAACGCTCGCGCAAAATTTTAAAATGCTCTAAATCAGCTCAAAATTGTTTTGCATATGTTTCAGGCCATTTCTAGCATTTCAAAAAATTCCGCGCGTGCGCGCGCGTTTGCGCGTTTGTTCGTGCGTAGCGCGTACGCACCATCAAAATTCTGTTTTTTACTGGTTTTACGTTTCTGATACTACTACCATCACATCCTGAAATTTTAAGCCATTTCCAAGCAAAAACAAGGTCGTGAGAGTGCGTCAAAGTTGAAAGTCCGCGCGTGCGTCAATACGTTTTTGTGTGCAAATATTGCAAAAAACATGACTGTCTTCCATCGGCCATAGCTTTTCAGAATGGCCGGTGACCCCCAATTTTTTTTTTTATATTCGGAAAGAGTATGAAATATAAATGAAATTTTATGTGTCATTTTACCGGTAAGTACATTGTGACATCATGCTGCCATATGAATCGAAAAAAAATAATTTTCAATTATGACGTCATGAACTTTTTTACCCGTTTTTGCATATCTCAGTAATCCTTTGTCAATTTTCTCCCAAATTTCAGTATGTTGTGCTCAAGACATTGCTCTATGGCAGGGTTGCATTTATTTTCCAATTTGTTCAGATCTTCAAGGTGTAAATATGATTATAGGCATTAATGTCAAAATCAGACGTTTCTACGTGTAATGTCAACGGGAGGGTCATGTATTTCAAATCATGAAATGACATGGCAATCTTTCAGGAGCTATATCTTTTCCAACTTTACGATCTTTTACTCTGAAATTTTAGTATGTTGTACCTGAATCTAGTAGCTTTCGGCCACGTGGTCTCCATTCTTTCATTAGATATCGGTATCATGGTAAAACTTGAGCTTGAATATCGATTTCTAAATCATTCTTGCCCCTGCTGGGCATTACGTTTTAAGTGAATGGGAAGATTTGTGGCTCAATGGGTAAGGCGCTGCTTTAAGATCTCGAGACCTCCGGTTCGATTCATGGAGTGGGTATGGTCCCTTTTTGTATTCCTTTTGCACTGTTAATTTTGCCACTTTCCTCTGTTCTATCCCTCACTTTAATTGTCATTGTCTTTGAAATTTTCTTTCCCATTCTTTTTCTCTCGCCCTTTTATCTTACATGATATTAATTACATGTTATCAGCACAGACATGTGATCATTTTGTCAAGTCTCTGAAATGTTAGTATATTGTACGTGGCTTTATGAGTTTTCTTAAGCGTTGCCTCTAATTTCTAATAAATAGATAGTGTCACCATGGAAAGACGATGGTGTCATCGTGCATTGACCATACCATGTCTGTGCACAAATTTGCCAATGCAGACCACCTTATACTTGACCACAAGTATGTCTCGTTAGGTGGTCTGCCATGCCATGGCAGATCACCTCTTGTTTTTGTCCGATTTTTCTTTCTTTATTATTTATATATTTTTATTCCAAATTTTTGTGACATGGATATCTCAACAATGCATGGGCAGATTATCATGAAATCTTCATCATGTATAAACATGTATGTGAACATGTTTCAGCAACATTTTCAAGGTCATGACGTCATCGTGACGTCATCTACGAGCAGTTTGATTAAAACCTATTACCTCATGTAGCTCTAGAATCAATCATTTATAGCTAATGGAAATTAATATGCATAAAATTAATGATAATACAAATAATTTCAATAAATAAAAACGCGCGCGTACGCGTACGTTAGTGGAAAACGCGCGCGCAAAATTTTAAAATGCTCCAAATGACCTCAAAAGTGTTTTGCATATGTTTCAGGCCATTTCTAGCATTTCAAAAATTTTCGCGCGTGCGCGCGCGTTCGCGCGTTTTTTCGTGCATAGCGCGTACGCATCGTCAAAATTCCGTTTTTTTCCTGTTTGTACATTTCTGATACTACTACCATCACATCCTAAAATTTTGAGCCATTTCCATGCAAAAACAAGGTCGTGAGAGTGCGTCAAAGTTGAAAGTCCGCGCGTGCGTCAATACGTTTTTATGTGCAAATATTGCCAAAAACATGACTACCTTCAATCGGCCATAGCTTTTCAGAACGGCCGGTGACCCCCATTTTTTCTTAATATTTGGAAAGAGTATGAAATGTAGATGTGATTTCATGTGTCATTTTACCGGTAAGTACATGGTGACGTCATCATATTGCCATATGAATCGAAAAAATGAATTTTCAAGTATGACGTCATGAACTTTTTTACCCGTTTTTGCATATCTCAGTAATCCTTTGTCAATTTTCTCCCAAATTTCAGTATGTTGTGCCTAAGACTTCGCTCTATGGCAGGCTTGCCTTACCTTTTCAATTTGTTAAAGTCTTCAAGGTAAAAATATGATCATAGGCATTAATGTGAGAATCAGACGTTTTCACGTGTAAATTCAACGGGAGGGTCATTTATTTGAAATCATTAAATGACATGTCAATCTTTCAGGAGCTATATCTTTTCCTATGTTACGATCTTTCACTCTGAAAATGGAGTATGTTGTAGCTGAATCTCTGAGCTTTCGGCTACGTGGTCTCCATTTTTTCATTAGATGTCGGGATCATGGTGAAATTTCAGCTTGAATATCGATTTCTTAATCATTCTAGCCACTGCTCGCGGGCATTACGTGAAAAGTGAATGCGAAGATTTGTGGCTCAATGGGTAAGGCGATGTTTTATGAACGTGCATTTACCAGCCCATGCCAGTGCATGAATTTGCCAATGCAGACCACCTTATACTTGTCCACAAGTATGTCTCGTTTTTATTCTTTCACCCCCACTTTTTTGTGCCGCGCATAACTCAAAATTGCCTCGATCATTTTTATCGAAACTTTCGTCACTACTTGGTATTAATGTAATCTTTTAGGAAAAGGCTTTTCAAGGTCATCACATGATCATGACGCCATCAACGAGCAATTTATTGAAAAACTATTACTTCATCCTACTCCAGAATTGATAATTGGATCAAAATGAAATTTTAAATGAATAGATTTAACAAGAAGGCAATTGATTTCATTACAAAAAACGCGCGCGTACGCGTACGTTATAAATGCATTTACAAGCGTGCAAAATTTAAAAATGCTCCAAATCAGCTAAAACTTTTTTTGCATATGTTTTAGGACATTTCGAGCATTTTAAAAATTTCCGCGCGTGCGCGCGCGTTCGCGCGTTTTTCCATGCGTAACGCAAACGCAGGATCAAAATTCCGTTTTTTTTACTGGTTTCATGTTTCTGACACTCCATAGATCACATCCTGCAATTTTGAGCTATTTCCATGCAAGAACAAGGTCATGCGGGTGCGTCAAATTTGAAAGTGTGCGCGTGCGTCAATATGTTTTTGTGTGCAAATATTGTAAAAAACATGACTACCTTCAATCGGCCATAGCTCTTCAGAATTGCTGGTGACCCCCATTTTTTTTTCAATATTCCAAAAGATTCGGAAATGTAGATGTGATTTCATGTCCAATCTAGCCCTTAAATTTATTTTAACGTCATTGTATTGCCATAAGAATCGAAAAGATGATTTTGCATGTATGACGTCATGAACTTTTTTACCCGCTTTTGTGTATCTCAGTAATCCATGGTCAATTTTCTCCCAAATTTCAGTATGTTGTAGCTGAGACCTCGCTCCATAGTGAAAGTTGCCTTCATTTTTCATTTTGACGACGTCTTCACAGTGTAAATTTCATTATACGCATGAATGTCAAAATCGCACTTCCGTGTTATGTCAATGGAAGTGGTATTTATGAAATGACATGACGAGCTTCTAGGGGCTGTATCTCACGAATATGTCAAGCTTTCACTCTGAAATTTCAGTATGTTGTAGCTGAGTCTACTAGCTTTCGGAATGGTTGCCTCCGTTTTTCAATCAGATGTCGGGATCATGCCGAAATTTCCATTGAAACTTGAAATTGTGGTATCAAAATCGAAACGAGATAAACACGTGAGCTTTCGTAGAATAACGCCATCTACAGTTTAAAGCATTATAGTTATAATAAAAGCGCTGACAGAATCTATAATGAAAATTTCACAGTATCTTTGTTTCATAGACTTGTACAAAATGATTTGATTTTAACGTGAACAGTCAGTCGTGACGTCATCTAGGTGGCATTTTGTGTTTTTGCCATGATAAGATGTTATCAACAATGGTGCAAATCATTTTCAGTGTATTTTCTGGAGTGGGTAGGGTCATTACTTCATTCCTTTTGCAAAGTGGTATTTGCCTCCTTCTCCTATTCTTTACTTTACTTTGTCCTTCTCTTTAATAGTCTCTTCACCATTTTTTTTTCTGACGAGCTTTTTTTTTTATAAGTGACTATTATTAACATGTTGTTAGCACATTAAACGTGACCATTTCAGACAAATCTCTGACATGTTAGTATGTTGCAGGTGCGCTTTGACCTTTCTTCATCGTTGCCCCTGAATTTTAATGACTAGATAATATCACCGTGCATCTGTAAGAACTTGCCTTGAATTTGCATGAATTTGCCTTGACAGAATACCTCATACTTGTACACAAGTATTGCGTTTGTTCGCGCGTAGCGCGTACGCACCATCAAAATTCTGTTTTTCTACTAGTTTTACGTTTCTGATACTACTACCATCACATCCTGAAATTTTGAGCCATTTCCATGCCAAAACAAGGTCGTGAGAGTGCGTAAAATTTGAAAGTCCACACGTGCGTCAATACGTTTTTGTGTGCAAATATTGCAAAAAACATGACTACCTTCAATCAGCCATAGCTCATCAGAATGGCCGGTGACCCCCCAATTTTTTTTTAATATTCGGAAAGAGTACGAAATGTAGATGCGATTTCATGTGTCATTTTACAGTCAAATACATTATAGCATCATCATATTGCAATACAAATCGAAAAAAATAATTTTCAAGTATGACGTCATGAACTTTTTTACCCGTTTTTGCATATCTCAGTAATCCTTCGTCAATTTTCTTCCAATTTTCATTATTTGGTAGCTTAGACATTGCTCTACGAATTACCAACCTTCCTTTTTTAACATAATCCTATCTTCTTGGTAAAAAATTGATTATAGACATGAATGTCAAAATCGGACCTATGTACGTGCAATGTCAATGAAAGGGGTATTCATGAAATGACATGACGAGCTTCAAGGAGCTGTATCTCGCTGATGTTTGGAGCTGTTACTCTGAAATTTTAGTATGGTGTAGCTGAGTCTACTCGCTTTCGGGTGCGTCATCTCTATTTTTCAATCAGATGTCGGGATCATGGCAAAATTTCAGCTTGATTATCGATTTCTAAATCATTCTAGCCACTGCTAGCGGGCATTACGTGAAAAGTGAATGCGATTTGTGGCTCAATGGGTGAGGCGATGTTTAAGAACGTTCATTTACCAGCCCATGCCAGTGCATGAATTTGCCAATGCAGACCACCTTCTACTTGTCCACAAGTATGTCTCGTTTTTATTCCAATTTTTGTGACATGGATATCTCAACAATGCATGGGCCATTTTTCAAAAAATCTTGATCATGTATGAGTATATATGTGAACATGCTCCAGCAACATTTTCAGAGTCAAGACGTCATCGTGACGTCATGCACGAGCAATTAAATGAAAATCTATTATCTCATGTAGCTCTAGAACTGGTCATCCCTGTGTCATGAAATTTGACATGCATATTATTAATAAGTAGCCAACTTTTTTCAATAAATAAAAACGCGCGCGTACGCGTACGTTAGTGCATAAACGCGCGCGCAAAATTCAAAAATGCTCCAAATCAACTAGAAATTGTTTTGCATATGTTTTAGGCCATTTCTAGCATTTCTAAAATTTCCGCGCGTACGCGCGCGCGCGCGTGTTTCAGTGCGCAAAGCGAACGCAACGTCGGAACACCGTTTTTTCACTAGATTCATGTTTCTGACACTACAAACAACACATCCTGTCATTTTGAGCCATTTCCATGCAATAAAAAGGTCGTGCGGGTGCGTCAAAGTTCAAAGTCTGCGCGTGCGTCAATACGTTTTTGTGTGCAAATATTGCAAAAAACATGACTACCTTCAATCGGCCATAGCTCTTCAGAATGTTCTGTGACCCCCATTTTTTTATTAATATTTGGAAAGAGTATGAAATGTAGATGTGATTTCATGTGTCATTTTACCGGTAAGTACATGGTTACGTCATCATATTGCCATATGATTCGAAAAAATGAATTTTCTTTTATGACGTCATAATTTTTTTTACTCGCTTTTGCATATCTCAGTAATCCTTGATCAATTTTCTCCCAAATTTCACTCTGATGTAGCCGAGACCTTCTTCTAAAGATAACTTTTATTCATTTGTAATTTAGATGACGTCTTCATGGTGTAAATTTCATTATACGCATTAGTGTCATAATCGGGCGCATCTACGTGTTATGTCAATGGAAGGGGTATTTATGAAATGACATGACAACCTTCTAGGAGCTGTATCTCGCTGACGTTTAAATCTGTTAATCTGAAATTTTAGTATGTTGTAGCTGAGTCTACGAGCTTTCCGAGGCGTTGTCTTTATTTTTAATCAGATGTCGGGATCATGGAAAAATTTCAGCTTGAATATTGATTTCTTAATCATTCTAGCCCCTGCTGGGCATTACGTGTTAAGTGAATGGGAAGATGTGTGGCTCAATGGGTAAGGCGCCGTTTTAAGATCTCGAGGCCCCCGGTTCGATTCCTGGCGTGGGTAGGGTCAACTTTTGCATTCCTTTTGCAATGTTTATTTTGCCATCTTCTTCTGTTCTATCCCTCACTTTGTCATTCTCTTTGAGATTTTCTTTCCAGTTCTTTTTCTCTCGCCCCATTCTCTTACATGACTATTAATCACGTTAGCACAAACATGTAACCATTTAGGAAAGTGTCTGAAATGTTAGTATAATAGGTGCCCATGAGCTTTCTTGAGCGATGTCTCACATTGCTTATGGGTAGGTGGTGTCACGAATGAAGGTCTATAGTTCAACGTGCATTTTCCAGCCCATGTCTGTGCATGAATTTGCCAATGCAGACCACCTTATACTTGTCCACAAGTATGTCTCGTTTATTTTTATTCCAAATTTTTGTGGCATTGATATCTCAACAATGCATGGGCCATGTTTCATGAAATGTTCATCATGTATGGACATATATGTGAACATGGTCCAGCAACATTTTCAAGGTCATGACGTCATCGTGACGTCAACTACGAGCAGTTTAATGAAAACCTATTACCTCATGTAGCTCTAGAACCAATCATTTATAGCAAATGAAAATTTAAATGCATAAATTTAATGATAATACAAATAATTTCAATGAATTAAAACGCGCGCGTACGCGTACGTTAGTGCAAAAACGCGCGCGCAAAATTTAAAAATGCTCCAAATCAACTCAAAATTGTTTTGCATATGTTTCAGGCCTTTTCTAGCATTTCAAAAATTTCAGCGCGTGCGCGTGCGTTCGCGCGTTTTATCGTGCGTAGCGCGTACGCAGCCTCAAAATTCCGTTTTTTCCTGGTTTCACGTTTCTGATACTACTACCATCACATCCTGAAATGTGTCTATCAGCGCGCTCACAAGCGTGCAAAATTTTTCCCTAAGGAAACATTACACGAGTATCAGCGTTATTATGGTTATGTTGACTGGCAAAATGACATCAGCGGGCAACATACCGATTTGTCTTTTTGCCACGTGACCGCATTCCACCAATCGGTAATTAATACTAGACAAACCTGTATAATATCATATAATTTGGCATGATTATGTTTATACACCAACACACATGATGTTTATGTATAATTCGGCATGGTAACGACACACATGAAGGTTATCTATAATTTGGCATGATTATGTTTATACAACGACACACATGAAGCTTATCTATAATTTGGCATGAATATGTTTATATACTGTACACACATAAAAAAAAAACTCATAAAATATATGTATAATTTGGCATGATTATGTTTATGTACACTCATACATAATATATTATATGCCAGGGTGGGTGACTGTGTTGTATTGAGCATTTGTTTCTTTATGCGGCCCATGAATATATTTGCGTCGGTGAGGCAATCGGTGTACCCCTTGCTCATTCCTTAATTTGCAAATAATGTTTTCCACTAAACTGAAAGTTATTCACTTAAAGGATGAGTTCAAGTAGTCATATAGTTGATCTGTAGGTGGGTTTTGTTCCTTTTTTCGTATTGATAGCTTCCCGACAAGCTTCACTGGCTTCTCTGTGTGGTATATTTGTGTACAGAGAAGACCCGTCTGCTGTTGCCAGTATCGTTTCCGGGGAGAGGGGGTAAGAGTCTATTATTTATGGCTTGGATGTTGTTCAGGACGTGTGTCGTGTCTTTTATGTGGGAGGGCAATTTTTCGGTGAGAGGGTATAGGTATAAGTCAAGGTTTCTGGAGATCTGTACTGTGGGCCAGGAGCAGCCTGAAACAATTGGTCGGCCTGGATTGTTTGGATTGTGAACCAGTGGAAAAAAACAAACTAAAGGTTGGGGCAGACGATAGTCTTGGGAATCAGACCGTTATGTGTCTGTAGGTCTATGTCTAGTTCTTTAACTACTTTTTGACTTTGTCAAGATGGGATATAGTGGGTTCCTGTGTAAGTTCTTTGTAAGTACTTTCGTCTGATAATTGTCGTGCCCCTTCTGATATGTAGTCCTCTCTAACCACTGACTATCTATTTTCTGCCGGCTTTTCGACAATATCACTGTTCGATTTCAGGTCTTTGAGGGCTTGTCTTTCTGCTTTTGATAAGTTGTCTCGGCGTTTTGTTGTGTTGTAGCTTTTTGTAAATATTTCTCTATGTTTTCAAGAAATATCTGTAGTTATGGATCATGGACTCTCGGGGTCTGTGTATTTACCTCCCCACGGACTTGATTTTATCTTAATTTCAGTCTTTAATTCTCAAAGTCAACCCCATGTATTTGTTACACAAAGTAGAGTCAATATACGGCAAACAATCGAACTGCGTACACTCCAATGCATTTGAATAAAGCCTTCTATCCTCCTCCCTCTGCCCTCTCTAGACACAGGTCACGACACTATAAGTAACATCCGTGTCACAGGTCAGCAACCCACACCTCACCGCATCACTTATTACACGTACTACACATATATCACATCAACTGAACAAGCAGACCAATAGAACTGACAGCCCAACACAACGCAAGGTATAACTCCTTAAAATAACATAATGATTGATTTCGAAGTATTTTTCGCACGTAATCTTTGCTATGTCCATGATGCTTGCTATGATTGAATGACATTACATTTGTATGCCATATATGTTTGTTTACACAATATATTTGTTCAGGTATGTTTGCACCTCAGAACCCGAAGTAGGCCTCACAAGCCAAAAGCTCGAAATGAAATTGGACTGAAAGCTACGTCCACGTTCCTATACTATTTTTACGCCTACATTGTCAATACACATTAATTGTCGTATGTATTTATGTTTGCACTTCAGAACCCGAAGAAGGCCTCACAAGCCCAAAGCTCGCATTTAAAATAGTAATTAACAGCTACGTCCACGTTCCTAGACTATTTTACTCACGCCTATTAGCTATCATATTTCATTAACTGATACTGCCCGGCCAGGCAATATTTCCATTTCGCGGTCAGCGAGTCCCTTCATATGGCCATGAATTGATTGTTATGGATTTGTACAATCGATATGTAACATTCTCACTTGGTAACGAATTCGTTCCAGTTTTGCAAATATGTTCGATATTGAATAAACTGTTTCTTGCCTTTCTATTTCTTTTTCTGAAATGGAAATGAAGCGTATTTGTTAAAATCTGGCTTCTTGTTTTACATGCCATATGTCACAGGGTCAGCAATCGTATGTTACTTAAGGACCAATTTTTGGCATGGCTTATATTAAGTATTGACCATCTGACTACATCTTATTTGCATTCATGAGCTTGCCTCGAAGCCCTCTTCTTTCTTGTTATGCTGCATTGTAATGTACATTTACAAGAGAAAAGCTGACCTTGGAGGCCCCAACTCAAGCGAAGTGGAAACAGGGAGCAGATGTCGCGAAGTTCTTTTTGCCATTGCCATGTCTCAAGGAAGTGATTTTCGAAAATGTCCTTTTTTCCAGCAGACTTTTCGTCCACAGCAGTGTAGCTGGCTTCTTCCTCAAAGCTATTGGACGTGCGGAACACTCGCTCAAATTGATTCATTGCCCTTCTATTTCTGGCTTTCCCACAGAATGCCCATTTCCAGGAAGCTAAGAAGTATTGGAAATACGTCTGTAAAAAACTGTGAAATTGATGACATTACTATGTGAAACACTTAATCTTAATCAATATCTTTTCCCCCCCTTCTCCCTATTCATATATCTATAAATTAGGTTCTTTAGAAACATTTTCATCAAATTGTTTATTTTTATCAAAGTGTATGGCCACAAATTTGATCAACGGTTTTATATACGAAGAATATATGAGGTCACACTGGCGCTGAATAAATACAATTAAACACAAACAAATTTAATCAAACGCCGGAGAAGAATTTGGAATTTTTGGTCATAGACCTTTATCAAGAACGAATAATTTACATATAAACATGATTGCGTACTGTTACTTCGACGAGCGTATCTTAAACTAAGGGCGCTCATGCCATATTGTTACGTAGTAAGAAAAACATGATTAGCGTAAAATTAAGTATACTGTATTACAGTAAAGTCCGCGGATCGACATGAAGTAAAATTCCTGCAGAAGAAATTAATAGAAATGAAAAGTGAATATTAGTCGGTTGACTCATTTAGAATCGTGGATAAATAAATGAAGACAGCTATAAAACAACAAAACGTCAAAATTAGAAAAAGAATTATACATTAACAAATTGCAAGATCTCAAACAATTAGTCCGAAAAGAGAGAAGAATACATCAGAGACATATCAGTAAGCAAAGTATTGGTAGAAACGTTCACACATAAGAGTCGGAGAATGTAAAGAAGAAGAAGGAGAAGAAAAGGAAAGAAAGGGGTAAGTAGGAAAGACGAAGTGGGTGACATGAGAGAGGGGGGTAAACAATATAGCAGTGAGGAATAGATACTGAGAAGCTTCTCAATGAGGCATTCATTCCATTAGGTTGAAGTGTCCTCTTCTGGAAAATGAATCATATCTCCAGGATCTTCCTCTCCCCTACACTGGTACAGGCTGTCATTACTTGCACCTTCACGTCGTCTGATGAATGGCCATCCTGACTGAAGTGAGCAGCTACTGGCAGTCCTGGAGTCCGCAGTTTGACAGAGCGGAGATGTTCTGTTATTCTGTCGGCCAGTCTGCGCTTGGTCTCATCGATGTAAAGTTTGTCGCATCGGTGACCACGGTGACAGCGGATGGCGTAGATAACTTGATTCGTGTTACATGTGTAATTTCCATGGACAAACCAGCTGCCCTTTGTTCCCTGAATCTGTGCATGAGACGATACGGACGGGTGAAAGTTATTGGTTTATCTGAAGAAAGTCTCTGGGAAGCTGAAGTTACTGAGGATATGCAAAGCGTCAGTTATATCTTTGTCGTATGAATCCATCTTGGTTACCAGAAGAGCAATAATGCTGTCGAGCTATTGGCTGATGTGTTCTCTGGCAACCAAGTTAGATTCGTATGTCAAAAATACTACTGACGCTTTGCACATCATCAGTAACTTCACCTTCCCAGAAAATGCACCCCATCGCCTCCTTTTCACCACGGATTTCTCTTCTTTGTACACTAACATCCGTTTGGAAGATGTACTGAAGGCGTTCAAACTCTATCTTGAACTGTATCCTACAGACGACAGGCCAAACACCGTCACCCTCATGATACTTGCCAAACTCGTCCTCACGTTGTCGTCTTTTAAGTTCGGAGAAGACTTCTACATCCAAAAGAAAGGAGTTTCCATGGGATCCAAGATGGCACCGTCCTATGCTTGTCTCTTAATGGATTTTATCGTTACATCAACGATTTAATCGGTGTTTGCACGTGCTCCAATGAGCAGCTCTAGACTTTCTTCAGATACGCCAATGATTTTTACCCGTCCTTGAAGTACACACACAGTGTGTCCGATCATAGTGTCAACTTTTAGGACATTGCCGTTAACATCACTCCTGATGCCATCAGCACCGACGTGTTCTACAAGCCGACAGACTCTCACTCATACCTGAATTTTGAGTGCACACATCCTCCCTCTTGCAAGAAGGCTATCCCGTATATACTCCCAGTTTCTGAGACTCCGCCGAATTTGTAGTGACACATCCACCTTCACTCGGAGAGCTAAGCAGACGGAGAACTTCTTTTCCAAAAGAGGATACCCGACAAACGTGACAAGTAAGGCTTTCGATAAAGCCGCCAAGACCAGCCGATCCCAGGCTCTTCACCCCTGGGAAAATTCTTCAAAATACCGACATCCCGCTAGTTCTGAGTTACAACTATACTTCACGCCGCATCGCCGGTATCGTCAAAGAGAACAGTTACATCCTTGAAGCCGACGAGACTACGCGCCTAGTGTTTGTACCAACCCCATCATGCCAGCATTCCGGAGGGACAGGAACATATGTGATACTTTGGTGCACTCGTCACTTGCAACTCTGAACCCTACATATCCCACTACCGCACCATACAGAAGGCCCCGTTGCTGGATGTGTGCGCACATATCGTCTCGTGCACAAATCCAGGGACCGAAGGGCAGCTGGTTTGTACGTCATCTACGTCATTCGCTGTCACCGATGCGACAATCTTTTACATATTTAACAGAACATCTTCGCTCTGTCAAACTCCGGACTACCGGACTGCCAGTAGCTGCTCACGTCAATCAGGATGGCCATTCATCAGACGACGTGAAGGTGCAAGTAATGGCAGCCTGTACCAGTGAAGGTGAGAGGAAGATCCTGGAGATACGATTCATTTTCCAGAAGGGAACACTTCAACCTAATGGAATGATCGAATGCCTCATTGAGAAGCTTCCCAGTATTCACTGCTTTATTTTACCCCTCTTTCACGTCTCCTCCTCCGTCTTTTCTACTTACCCATTTCTTTCCTTTTCTTCTCCTTCCTCTTCTTATCATTCTCCGACTCTCATGTATGAACGTTTCTAATAATATTTTGCTAACTGACATTTCTCTGATTTATTCTTTTCTCTTTTTGGAGTCATTGTTTGAGATCTGGCTCTCTGTTAGTGTATATTTCTATTCTAATTTACTACTATTGACAACGTGCATTTATATTTTGTTTTATAGCTATATCAATTTCTTCATCCTGGGTTTCAAATGAGTCAACCGGCTCATATTAATTTGGAATTTTTATTCAATTTTTCTTCAGGAATTTTACTTCATGTTGATCTGTGGACTTTACTGTAATACATGTATAGTTTATTTAACTTTACGCTTATCATGTTTTTCTTACTACTTAACAGTATGTAGTAAGCGCCCTTAGTTACACATTAAAATACACTCGTCGACGTAGCAGTACGCAATCATGTTTCTATTTATTTATTGGTTCGTTAGTGATAAAGGTCTATGACCGAGAATTCAAGAGAAAAAAAAAATCTTTTCCGGCGTCTTATTTCATTTGTGTTTACTTTTCTCTCTCTCTCTCTCTCTCTCTCTCTCTCTCTCTCTCTATCCCCCCCTCTCTCTCTCTCTCTTAATATAAATATATGTACATTTAATCATACGTGTTACATGTATTTAGATATAAAAAAATATTGTAAGGAATATATGTAGATTACAACGTTTTAAAATGCTTCTGAGAACATTTCCCTAAATTCCTCCCTTACTAGAACCATTGTTTTCGTATATATAATGTAAAGTTGTTGTTTATAGTACCTACCGTGGTACAAATGGCAAAAGTGAAATTGAATTGATCTCGTCATGGTATTTTATGTTCTTTGAATTTATGTTACTTTTCCCATGATATAAGTGCTGGACTTATTTTTACAACCATGTAAAATGTCATGAGAAATTTTTCTACCTTTTGGTCCTCTTTTTTAGGGATGTTATTCAATTTTTTTTCAGGTAATTCAAATTTAGCTTGACATTTTCCATGTTACAGATTCAGGATGTAGCTCTCGGCGTGTTTCATGTTGTTGAGAAGAATGGATCACAAAATTTGGCGAGATTTCTGTTTTCTCTCCAATCCCTGACAAACCTGGACTTCTACGGTTGTACATTCCATAGCACCTTCTACTCGACTGCTGCAGGTGATTATCATATGCTTAAATTTGGACTTTTCGTGAAACATGTGCAACTTTCAATTTCAAAATGAACTTCAGCAGTTTGTGTTGTTGCTTAATATCCGTCTACGAAGTACAAGGAAAATGGTCATTCCTGCATAGTTGCACATGACAAAATTATTATGACGAGAAGTATAATGTGTCATATGTTTAAAATGCATTTAGAACATGAGGTAAAAAATTCTGATAATGTTTCACCACGATTTCAGGATTTTGAATGTTAAATGAAGGGAAAAGATATCAAATCCTGAATTTATGTGTACATGATATATGACATGGTTATTTTCATGAACCTCAAGAGCTGCACAACGCAGGTGCATCTTCTGGAACAACATCAGCCAACCTACACACAACAAGGGAGATTTAAAATCTCGACTCTTGGGTTACATGTATTTGTAAACTGGAGCACCAAAAAGTCTTCCTCAAACCATGCCTAACCATTACACAACATTCAAAGAAAAGCCAACCGATATGGTAGCTTGTAGAATGCACATAATTATGACTGTTTTACCGAAACAGGTCGAAACGTCGCATCAAGAATAAAAACACTGCCATTCCTCTGTCCCGCGATACAACTCCATATCAAAATTAAATTAAACCCAAACGACGTACGACTGATCTCAAAAAGCCAGTTCGTAGTTGCAATCTGTGCATGAGCAGATATTTGCCTTTAGAATATGACCTAAGGTTATTGACACTTCTCACAGAGTAAAATGGAAATTCATTAGATGGTCGACCACATTTCAACTTATCATCATACAGACATGACAGAAGCTATTCAGCTTTCAGCCTGCTCACACATTTTTTTTTATCCTTAATCATTACTAAAAGATCATTATTATCGAATCATGACTAACGAATCACAACTGTCCACATTATCCTTCATCATGTCTCCCTTAATCATGATTACAGAGTGAGCACGTGCTTTCACGGATGGTGATCCGTTGTCATGACTAAATTTTAAGACCCTGTGTTCACACACGTTGTGGGCGTAATGTAACGTGATGCTATATTCAGCTCTCGTAGGAAACGCTGGTTTGATCAGCGTTTCGGTAATCATGATTAGCGATATGATGTTAAGGGAGACCTTTTTGGTCGTAATTCTAAAGAGATGCTGATTCTTAAGTCAGCTGCTGGTTCTAAAATCATGATAAAGGGCTTCAAAAAACTGTGTGTGAGCACCGGATATGAGAAGGTAGTGACATGAGAAATTAATTACATCATTCTAGTGACCGCGACATGAAAAATAAGGAAGCACCCATTGCCTTTATGTGTAGAGCGATACTACATTTTGAGGAAAAGTTAACAAACCATTGTTTTGTGTCAACAGAGTATCCACGCAGCCAACAACTGATCAAGCCAAGAGGTAAGTTATTTATCTAGGCCATTCTGGTTTCCGCTCATGTTTCAAATTCTTATCATTATCGCATTGAAGCGCGTACAGTGCGACGGGAGAAATGTCATTCAAAGAGGAGGATAGATAAAAAAAAAAATAATAAAAAAAAAGGCTAGGGGAGACCGGGGTGGAGTAGGACAAAAATTACAAGTTGATGAATTTTCTCTTATAACTTTTCTTTTATCCAGAATTGGGAACTTGTGTTTTGTACCTCAAGACTACTAATGATAGGCCACATGATGGCGTGTTGATTCATATTGCTACAAGTCTCATATTTGTGTAATTTTTGTAAGATTTGGAACAGTGATGTCCCAGTTTACCCCAACACACAAAAAAAGTCAAAATGGTGGCTAATACAAATGTGCACATTTTTGCAAAAACTTAGAATGGCAATTATTAGGACTAACAAGGCCTAGGTGTAGCATTCTAAGTGTCTGCTAAAGCTGTAAGAATGAATTCAAAAAGTATTTCACACTGACTGCAAAAAAAATAAGAAAATGTGAAAAAATTAAAGTCAAAATTACACCTAGCAGCAGAGTTCTTGCGCTGTTGTTTCGATGTGTTTTTACTCTGATACCAAATGCCTATCAGGGGATAAGACCAGTAAGCTAATTGGTTGAAAACTTTTCTAGATACAGGAGGTGTCCCACTTCTCCCGCGTCCCAGTTCACCCCGGTCTCCCCTACTCCAACTCTGGATTTCGAGATCGTGGTGTAGCTAGTGTGGGAGGCAAATCATGCTGTAACCATGCCTTATAGATGTTAGCCTAGTAAACGTTGTATTTACGGATCACTTCTGAAAGTTCGTCGGACTTATTGCTGATTGAACGTGCGTTACACAACAACAAGAAGAAAAAAGAAAAGAGTGTAGTTGTGTTGATTTAGTTTTCCATAAAGACAAAGGGACTCTTAAAGGTTTGAAGAGCTACTTCATATTTTAGTTATTTCGGTCACCTGACGGCTATTAGTAATGATCTTTGGTATCGTGTTCCAATGCCGCTTCAATTTATTCCGTCCAGCTCTACACCTTAGATAAGTGGGTCGACGCTGAAGCATATCAATGACACGGAAAAAGTGGCGCAACACTTTGAGTAATAAGGCACGGGCGAGTCTGTATCCCACAAACAGATGTCTTTCTTGATCCTCTGCTTATTAATATGAGACAGTCATGACGGTAGGAGGCCACATTGTTTGTTGGTAGTCGTACACACACTTACTTGTATCGAGAGGTATGATAGACCAGCAAATATGTTTTACCTGAAGACGCCCAATATAGTATTGCCAATTATACGTCGTTGTACTGGTCCTTCATATTCCGTAAACGACTCTTTGATGACGAAATAATTCCTTTCAGACTGGGTACTCACTATCGGCCTGGTTGGCTACACGTTGGGTAGAGCGTGGGCCCCACAGTTTAATCTTCGATAGACCAACCACATGTATATATAGTGAAATACCTCACAAACCAACATATAAACCGCGATGAGGGTTTTCTTGGTTAAGCTTCAACATGGATTCGTACGAAATTAAATTGAAACAATCAGCAGGATGAATATATTAAGCTAGAAAAGCTCAAAACGTTGAAAAATGAAGTAGAGAAGCGCGATGGCTGCCTTTAAGGCGCCGTCACAATTGACATTTATATGTATTTTGTGATTCAGTTTCAATGACTAGAACGCTCAGTGGATACGTTAAGCTTTGGGCTTACCATTAACATTAATTGTTTTAACGACGTGAATACAATTAAAAACATAACGAAAATGGTTTATTTACCACCGCTCCTCTCAGCAGCACTTATTATTATATTCACCATTAGAATCTAAAAATTAACACGTTTGCATTAAAATTCTGAGTCCCGTTTCAAACTGAAGATAGCTCTACCTCAAGTATAAAATGACATTTACGTAAGAACATGTACTAAGAAGAAAAAAATCAAGTTCTGGGTGGCATGGAGCACTTAAACACAGCCTCACGTTCTTACCATTTGATTCTTGATTTGTTTCAAATGACATGGCTTACATTATGTTGAGACATACGTTTTAAAATATTACATTGTACACGAAGCTTTACATCAGTCACTCTGAGATATTTTTATGTTGCGCACGGTGCTTCATTTTGGTAGTGTGTGTGTGTGATTAGTTAATTGTGTCCATATTTGTGTACAACTACATAAATATATACACCGAGATAAAAGAAGAAGAAGAAAAAGAAAAGACAGCAAAATAGATTGTCACTGCAAAAGCGCCAAGACAAGACAGCCGGTGCGTGGACGGTCCTGGCCACGTTTTTTTGTTTATCTATGTATGTCACCAGAAACGGGAAAAGGACAGAAGCGATATGTGTATCATAGAGAGTAAGGGAAGGCAGATGGGGAATTCAATAGGTTCACTCACCCGTGACAAGTGAACAATGGAATCTAATTAGCATAACAAAGGGAAGGTGTCGTAGGAAGATAGGATTTCAATAGGGGTTGATTTGCATAACAAAGGAAGGGTATGTTGGAAAGATAGGCTTTGAATAGGGGTTGATTAGCATAACAATGGGTTGGACCTCTAGGAAGATAGGTTTTCAATAGGAGGCGACTGTATGAATATGCATGACGTTGAAAGAGTGTTCTGGAATTACAGGTTTTGAATAGGGGTTGATTAGCATAACAAAGGGTTGGATCTCGAAGAAGATAGGTTTTCAATAGGAGGAGACTGCATGAATATGCATAACGTTGAAAGAGTGTTCTTGAAAGACAGGCTTTGAATAGGAGTTGATTAGCATAACAATGAGTTGGATCTCGAGAAAGATAGGTTTTCAATAGGAGGAGACTGTATGAATATTATGCATAACTATGGAATAGTGTTTTGGAAAGACGATGAGCATAACAAAGGGAATGTATGGATATTCACGATGTCGTAACGTTTCCTGGCCAACGAATCAACAAATACTGATGTGAAAAGGGAGATGAAGAGAGATGTCATTGTTTTCGAGTTAAATTTAGAACCGAGGAAACTATAAACAATGATGAACTATGAATAGTTGCTAAATAACGTGAAACGTAGCAACGTTGTTTATATCAAACATAGAAAGTGTTATAAAGTCGTTCTTGTCTTTGGATTGGTTCAGTGGATGAGAGTATTTTGACAAAGCAGATACAGTCAGACTATTATGCCAATAGAGTATTGATTAGTTTGCCTCAAGTGGAAAGCGTGTCTATTTAGTGTTTATTTAATAGGGCGATTAAGTCTCTTGTTGCGGGGTTCCGATCCACGACTAGCCATATCGATCCCTCAATACAGATTCACGTACATCTATTTCAGTCTATTTTTAAAGTTGCGTTGAAATTGTTTTGCTCGTTGCTATTTTATGTTGATTTGGACTGTTGCTAGGAGTAATCCACCTAGTAACCGAGACTATAAAGTTATGGGCCCGTCAGCCATACGCATGAAAGCAAAAGCCAACAAATGGAAACGGGATATGGAACGAAGGCGAGGGGATAGGAGAAGGCAGTTTGATCGAAGAAGAAATGTGGGAAACATCGTATTATCGAACGAGCAAGTTCTTGAAGAACCGATGGTGAGTCCAAATTCAATATTCTTATATGTATTTTAACGAAATCATGTAGTCTTTCAATATGTATCAATGCGATGATACAAAAATGTCGAAAGAGATATTGCTTATTAAGATTTCGAATGAAGAAAGCTCTTTGACATACATGATGAAGGAATGAACGATATCTCATTTTCCCATTTCAATGTCTTTGGAACCTCTCAAATATAAGGATATATATATATATATATATATATATATATATATATATATTATACTAGGATCGCATTTTTGTTCCGTATGTAGAAATCGTATGATATATCGTTTGTTACGTCTATATCCATCGTCAAAGATTGTTTTTATTTGAATTTTTACGTTTGTTCTCTCACCGTAGAATGTTGACATGCCTCCAACATCGAGTTTGCAACAGGATGCCGTCAATAGCTCTACATCCCCAACACCATCATCATCATCGATCGACAATGGATCCAATGATGTAGAGGAGATTGAGGTAGGTACCTACAACGTATTTATAAGTCTCTTAGCTACAAAGATCCATTATACTACATTTATGAAATACTAGCAACATGTACGTAGACCAGGATTGCCTTTATGGTACGCGTATTAATGAATAGGTATACATATTCTCCTTTCTCTAGATCAACGATCAGCCCTCTACATCACAAGGAGGGCAGGAATCTCCGGAGGCACTACCCACTCTTCAGAAAGAAGGAGAGGAGGACCCCCAAGGCAGAGGACGCAGATCGCCTACTCCAGAAAATATCATGGTAAGCAAAAATGTCAGATTTTTTTTTTAATTTGCCTCTATTTCTTTAAGGACATATTTTAACTTGTAAGCTGTATTGCCATCACAACCATTTACATTATACTAATCGCTATGTGTGGTTTTTTTTCGTTGCTATGTAGGATATCATCGAAGATTACTACAGTATCGAGAGCATGGAAGACCGATGGACACCGCGGTTCAAAGGAAGCGTTCAAGATCACTGTGTCAGAGTGCACTCTTTGGAATTTCTATTGGCCAGGATGTTTCCAGAAGATGTGGTAGGTGCATTGTTACAGAGTGTCATAAATAGGGTCACTAGTAATATAGCGGATAACGATCTGGTAGGTTTTGCTATCTCAGCACCTCATTTACGACAAGAAATTGGGATACCCTTAAAGCGCATGGATCAAATGACTCTGGAACGACTCGTGACAACAATCGAGCAAGTTTTACAATCGAACGACGAGTTTCTGTTTGAAGGTGGGTTTGAAATACGAGTCACGCATATTCGAATGCCTGCTGGAGGGAGGAATAAGGAATACACACTTACTTTGGACAAATTTATTCGATCCAAAAAGAGATTCGTACGAATTGTTAATGAGGATAATTTATGTTGCGCGCGATCTTTGGTAGTAGCAATTGCCCATGCCCATAAAGAGGAGAATGAAGAGAAATACAACAAAATAAGGAAACCTCAAGGGGAATTGCAAAAGATGGAGGCTGAGGAATTGATGGGCAAGGTCTTTGGGGAGGAGGAACTTAAAAAAATTAGAGGGGAAAAAATGCGGCCTCCCTGAAATTCAAAAATTTCAAAACGTTTTAGGAGAGCAAGACTATCAGATCGTCGTCTATGTCAATATGTCTAATAAAGGCGTTGTCTTTAGAGGACCAGAGGGGAAGCACATGTTGGTGTTATTCTTACATAATAATAATTTTGATGTGGTAACAAGTTTACCAGCTTTTTTGCAGAAAAGTTACTTTTGCAATACGTGTTTCAGGGGGTTTGATTCCAACGACCGACACATATGTGTTAATTCCTGTCCATGTTGCAAGCAGCAAAGTGGCTGTGTGTTAGAAACATGGATCCAATGTAAGTCCTGTAGAAGAAGTTTTAAGAACCCTGTATGTTTTGAAAATCATTTGAAAAAGGGAAAAAAGGACTCCTCCATCTGTCAAAAAGTAAAAAGATGCAAGTGCGGCACAATTGTTGATGAGAGGCGTACCAAACCTAGCGAACATAAATGTCACCAGATCTATTGTGAGCGATGTCGATCAAACGTAGACAGAGAAAATCATCTTTGTTATATGCAGCCCTTGCCGACCCCTGAAGAAAAAGAAAAGATGGAAAAGGAAATGAAAGAAAAGAAAAAGAAAGGGAACAAATCTAAAAAGGGGGGAAAATCGAAGGGGAAGAATGATGTTACTGAAAAGAATGAGAAAGAAGAAATGAAACAGATGTTTATATTTTATGATTTCGAATGTCAACAGGACGAAAAGGTAGGACAGAATCAACACGGATCCATTTTCAAACACACCCCGAATCTCTGTGTAGCATTTAAAGTATGCGAGACTTGCTATGAGGAGAAGAAGAAAGAAGCGTGTACACAGTGCAAAACTCGAGAACACGTATTCAAAGGGGAAAAAACATTGGACGATTTTTGTGAATGGTTGTTAGGGAGCGGGTTGGAACACAGGGGTGCTATTGCCAACGCTCACAATAATCGAAGTTATGATTCGCAGTTCATTCAAGAATACTGCCATTAGAATGCAATTGTTCCAGATGTCATATTAAATGGAACCAAAATTATTTCCATGACTGTGAATGGTGTCCATCTCATTGATTCTCTAAGTTTCTTAGCCATGCCACTTTCATCATTTCCCTCTACGTTTGGTCTTCAAGAATTGAAAAAGGGCTTTTTCCCTCACTTCTTCAACACACGTGACAATCAAAACTATAAGGGTCCTATGCCTCCCAAAGAGAAGTATGACCCAGATGGGATGACCGAAGGGAAGCGCTCTGAATTTAATGAGTGGTACGAAAAACACAAAAATGATCATTTTGACTTTGAAAAAGAAATTCTTGAATACTGCCGCTCCGACTGTCAAATCCTTATGGATGGATGCATGTCGTTTCGTAAACTTTTTTATGAGAATTACCGAGAAAATTGACCCTTTTGATAGCATTACGATAGCTTCTGCATGTAATGTTGTATTCAGAACCCACTCTTTGAAAAAAGATACAATCGGACTCATCCCTCAATCTGGTTATAGGAGCAAGGAACGCCATTCTCTCGCTGCCCTTAAGGGGTTAAAATGGGTAAGTCATAAGGAAGGGATAAGTCTACAACATGCTAGGAACTGGGGTGAATACAAAATTGGGCGGTACAGAGTCGATGGGTATCATGCGGAATCAAAGACGATTTATGAATTTCTCGGCGATATCTGGCATGGATGTCCCAAGTGTTACAAGAGACGGGATACGCTTGTGCCAGGCACATCTGAAACGGTACAAGATGTGTACGAGTCCACTCTGACAAGATTAGAAGAACTTAAAAAATTGGGATATACCGTTATTACAATGTGGGAGTGCGACTTCAAAAAATTGTCACTCTCGGATTCAAAACTTTCCGAGTTCCTGAAAAATATAGATATTCAAGAACCCATGAACCCTCGACACGCATTTTATGGAGGTAGGACCAATGCAATTAAATTACACCACAAGGTTAGGGGTAATGAGAGAATTAAGTACGTTGATGTTTGCTCGCTATATCCTTGGGTTTGTAAGTATGCTCGTTATCCCATCGGTCATCCTGATATTGTCACGGAAAACTTTGAAACCCTCGATTCTTATTTTGGACTGATCAAATGCGAGGTATTCCCACCTCATGGACTTTTTCATCCAGTCCTTCCTCATAGAAGTACGGAAGGGAAGCTCATCTTTTCTTTCTGTCGCACTTGCGCCGACACAAAGCAGACAATACCATGCCATCACACGGATGAAGAAAGGGCTCTACACGGTACATGGGTTACGGAAGAAGTGAAAAAAGCTGTACAGCTGGGGTACAGATTGAACAAGATTCAAGAAGTATGGCACTACCCTCAGACTAGTGAGTACAGTCCGGATAGCCAAATGGGAGGACTCTTCAGTGAATATATCAATCTATTTCTTAAAGTGAAACAGGAATCAAGTGGATGGCCCTCTGAATGTCATTGCAATGACGAGGAACTATCCAATGCTCTGCGAGAAATGCGCGCGGATTATATTAATCAATATCGTGAAAAAGAAGGAACGCTCCTAGACCCTCTACGAATCAAAACTAATAAAGGACTCAGGGCAGTGAGCAAGATATGTCTAAACAGTTTTTGGGGTAAGTTTGGACAACGCAATAATTTCTCTCATACCAGATATTTCACGGAACCTAAAGAGTTCTACTCATTGCTGACCAATCCAACGCTCACGATCAAATCCGTAGCCTTCCCAAGCGATGTGATGGCGCAAGTACAATACCAGAGGAAGGATGATTTCCTGGAAGTCTTGCCAAATACTAGCGTAGTGGTGGATGCTTTTACAACGTGCCATGCCCGCCTCAAACTCTACTCATACATTGAAAATCTCGGGGAAAATGTCTTGTACTTCGATACAGACTCTATCGTATATCTCAAAGACGACAAGGTACGAGATATACCAACGGGAAATTTTCTCGGAGATATGACGGATGAGCTTGAGAAGGATTTTGGGATGGGGAGCTACATCACCGAACTCCTTGCTCTTGGACCTGTTGCAAAACTGCCGATTCTTTGAATAGGAAAATTAATAGAGGAATGGAAGAGAGATATTCAGACGAAGAAACATAGACAACTAGAATATAACAATTAACTTGCGTTTATTTACAAATATTTACATAGTCACAGTTACCGGTGAAACATTCGCCTTCACAAAGCTACACTACGCCACACCAAATAGTTACAGAATACACATGCTACCAACATACTCCAAACTCGATCCGCAATCAACTCCAGGCACTCAGCTCCATCACAAACACGTCTACTCTCCACACAGAGTCAGCAGCATCTCCTCTACACCTCAAAAATACCCTTCCCCAGACCAAAACTTTGTGCTGACCAAGCACATGGTCATGGGGCTAGTCTGTCCCCGAAGACCCTATTATTTCTGTAACATTGCCCCCTCCTTAAATTTGAACGTCCCGTTCAACACTAATCTTTAACTCAGGTGTACTACGTAAGGCTTTGTAACTAGTACACTTAGATAAGCAGTTGAGTAAATATGGTTACTAACGAATTATTAACCTAAAATAACATATAACGGATAATATGATTTCTGAACACAGAATTCGAACATGATCACTAGTTTTATCTGCTGACAGCCATTTACACCGTCATTACGCATCATCAGTACCATTTACAAACTGACGGCTTCACCTTCGAAATGTGTGTTTGACTTTACCAAACGTATCGAGCATATACGGACATGGCATATATCGCCTTTAAAAAAAAAAAAAACATGTAATTTACAACATAACTATGGCACTACGATTTTAAAGGTAAGTGTCACTCATTCTAATATTGTACGTACACGACTGGAAATACCATAAGAGTAAACACAATCATACACTTATTACAACCATACTCTTCTAATCGTCACGAGGTAACAGCCACTCTTTTTTTTTACCTCCACACAGCCGTTTAATGCCCCTACATCCGTACAATCTTCTACATTCTGCTATGTCTTCTTGAACCTGATTTACAAATCCTTATACCGTAACAGACATGTGTGTATGCATAACGTCGTCAGAACATGAGGTTCCGAACCACTACCAAGTGGTGCGAGTTCCACAAAGGCATATCAACAAAACAACAAAATGGAACCTTATTTTATCAAATATAAACAAGACAAAAAACAATTACATGTACAATAATGTTAACTGCAATAACATATCGTTATGAGACACATTACTTAATTTCACAATCTGTACAACATATTTCTTAACCTTCAGAACAACAACAAAAAAAAAAATGTCTGTGTTACTTGCCAAAAATCACAACAAACTAAATTCTTGTCGCCATAATTGCTACCCATAGTAACAATGTTTGAGATGCAAAATCATCGGGCTGCATACATGTGTAGGTTTTCCACACAGCGACACATTAATTTGAGTTGCCAATACAACCCATACTCAAAGGAATCAAAACTGCATTTCTTTCCTGAGTGATAAACATTATTGAATCTCGCGTGACAGCGTGAAACCTTTCAGCTGATCGCCAAATGCTAGAACCAAAACAAACAAAATGCATTACATCAAAGCGAATGAGACACAAATTTGAAATCAATGAACCAACTAAGTGAGTCAAGTCTATGTTGTTATACCAACCAAATATCGTATCATGCACTAGATTTCTCCAGTTATGCTACTACATGTAGTAGATTATCGTTTGTTCAATCGCGATTTGCTATCTAACGTCCATGGGCAGTCTGTAATCGATATCCGAGTGAATCTAGATAGTTCACAATTCCAAACAGGAGTCCTCTCACCTCATGGCGTCGCTTTCAAACAGACACGTTACTTTTAAATCATCGGCGACTGGGCGATGAAGCTACCTCAGTTATGAAGGGCGAAAATGGGCCTGACTTGTTGCACGGAGCGTCCAATACGCCGACGAAGCGCATTTTATTAACTTTCTGCTCGGTAACTTAGTTCCCTACTGCACGCTAAGACGTTTCGCTCTCCTGCTTCTTGTTCACGACTTCAGGACGCTCTGGTACGTGAAGACGGTCCGCTCACCTCCAAGACGACGAAGTGTCAATGAGTGCAACTGTCCGGGCTCCCGATCCCGAGCAAAACGAGGCACGCACCATCGAAAATAATAAGAAAACCACCCAGCACTTATTCAGCGAAAGCTTTCTTATCGGAATGTGCTGCACTTTCATGTCGAGTACTCGCTCATTATTGGTGCTCAGCAAGCCACCAAATGTTACACAATGTAACTTTCTAGATAGCCGGAGATGACGACATTGCTGCGCTCGTCCGTTAGTCTGCCTCGTGTGTCTGAATCAGCGCGTCTCGCAGGATCCTCAGGTGATGGAGTATCTGAGTAGTATCTTCTGGCTGTTTTACCACGCTGTGCCGTCTATGCCAAGCTGTAGCATATAATGAGGAACTACGGAGGAGCAAGCAGGTTGTTAAAACATGGCATTCATGCAACTACATTGGTTGTGGCACCTTAACTGATAAACCCTACCAACCAAACTACTTATTTCACAGATTAGCTACCTCGTCCCTCCACTGATATTTCCTAACAAAACCGTGCTGTATCCCTGCCTAAGCAGGTATGTACTCTCAAGCACTCTAGCTCTGCTAGGTAGGAAAACCAGTAAAGTTCAGGATGTAACCAGAACAAAAATAAATGAGCTATCACCCTACTTAATTCATCTATACGCCGTTCAGGACCAACACTACAAGGAAACGAGATTCCCACCTAGTTCCAAGCCTACCTCTCTGGAGGCTTTCTCTCTGTCCGTGTTTCATCTTTCAACTCAAATGCGGGATCTACCGTCTCTCTTGCTGCCTCTTGCAACTCAACTACGGGATCTACTGTTTCTCTTGCTGCCTCTTTCCACTCGATTACGGGATCTACCGTCTCTCTTGCTGCCTCTTTCCACTCAACTACGGGGTCTATCGTCTCTCTTGCTGCCTCTTTCAACTAAACTACGGGGTCTACCGTCTCTATTGCTGCCTCTTTCCACTCAACTACGGGGTCTACTGTCTCTCTTGCTGCCTCTTGCAACTCAAAGAATGGATCCACCGTCTCTCTTGCTGCCTCTTGCAACTCAAGCAATGGATCCACCGTCTCTCTTGCTGCCTCTTGCAACTCAAGCAATGGATCTACCGTCTCTCTTGCTGCCTCTTGCAACTCAAGCAATGGATCTACCGTCTCTCTTGTTGCCTCTTGCAACTCAAGCAATGGATCCACCGTCTCTCTTGCTGCCTCTTGCAACTCAAGCAATGGATCCACCGTCTCTCTTGCTGCCTCTTGCAACTCAAGCATTGGATCCACCGTCTCTCTTGTTGCCTCTTGCAACTCCCAACATACTCCAAACTCGATCCGCAATCAACTCCAGGCACTCAGCTCCATCACAAACACGTCTACTCTCCACACAGAGTCAGCAGCATCTCCTCTACACCTCAAAAATACCCTTCCCCAGACTAAAACTTTGTGCTGACCAAGCACATGGTCATGGGGCTAGTCTGTCCCCGCAGACCCTATTATTTCTGTAACAGACCTAAGAATTACAGTTACAAGGTATTTTCTACGTCCAAGCAAAAAGAAGTGGTCGGTGCTTGTAAGGTACGAGGCATCACTTTAAATTATAGAAATTCCCAATTAATCAATTTCGACAGTTGCGCCGATTTATTACATGGCAAACGCAGTCAAACTGTTGAGACAAATCCACATAGAATAGCCAAGATGAGAGATCATAATATAGTATCTCGTGTCGAGACCAAATCTCATCATCTTGTCTATGACAAACGAGTGAGAATCAACGATTTTGATACCATTCCATATGGGTTATAGATATATCGCCTATACAGTCAATCTAGTAAATGTTTCTTTCAGTTTCTTCTTTTTTTCTAAATCTATAATTTCCTTATTCTTTACCTCATTCTTATCGCTATATTTTTCATGTCCTTTGGATTTTGATAATCAAAACATACAGGGTTATTTATAATGATATCCTTTTTACCGTTGTTGTTCAAACCTTACTATTGCATAGCGTTATACTATAATCTAATGATTATTATAAACTAAAAATCATACCAACATGTGCTTCTTATCTTGCCTTCTACATATATATAAAGATGTTGTGTATTTTAACTTTAATTTTGTACATGTGCATAATATACTTTCATCGTAAATCAAAATAAGCCACAACTCATAGTTTTGTATATAGAGTTTTAACTAAATGATAACTTGTTTAATACTTTAGACACTGATTAAAGCACAATGACACTCTGTAACAACATGAACAATGCATCTCAGTCTTCGTGAGCAACTCTCCACGGTGATTTGCAGCTCAATTTATATGTATCGATGAATATTCTACTCTTGCCTTTCACTAATTGCCCGTCATATCTATCGATGCAAAGATATATGTATATAATGTATACTGTATTTTTTCTTTTAAACGATAACGTTAATTCGATATAAAGGAAACGAATTAGATACGTAATAAATGTCTCCGTGCGTAAAGAAATGATCGAGTATGCTTGATGAATCGGTTGGTTTATCAAGTATCAAAGTTTGGATATTAATAAATGGTTGAAATCATTCAAATATTTGTTTGTCATTTGTCTATTTTCCTCTTCTTATCTTGTCTTTGTGTGTGTGTGAATCAGTCATATACGACTGAGGATGAAAGAAAGTTAGATGGAAAGTATGTATGTAAAGATGCTACGTGTATATACGATTCTGGATTCGTACGTAAGATGAAAAAAAGTATAGAATGTTAAAGTATGTTTGAAGGATGTGTGAGTGAGTGAGTGAGAGAGTGAGTGAGTGTGCATGGGTTGAATGGATGTAACGCGTATAAAGAGAAAAGACATTGAAAAAATAATCATTTGACGGGATGGACGTTCGTTGGAAGCATCCTTTTACAGCTCTTGTTGCAGGCCCGACGGGTTGTGGTAAAACTCAATTTGTGACAAAGTTCATAAAACATCATGACGAGTTGGTGGATAAACCTTTTGAAAAGATTATTTGGTGCTATGGCGAATATCAGAAGGGTTATGCCGATATGGCGAGGGATCTGCCATTCATTGAACTTCAGGAGGGTATTTCTTCGAATTTGGAAGGGATATTTGACCGAGGGCAGTCCAATCTAATCATCCTAGATGATTTAATGTCACAAGCAAATCAGGATCAGAGGGTGTCGCATCTTTTCACTAAAGGTAGTCATCACCGCAACCTTTCTGTCATTTTAATAAGTCAGAACCTCTTTCATCAGGGAAAAGAGAGTAGAACCATCAGTCTGAATGCCCACTACATGATCTTATTTAAAAATCCACGCGACTCTTCTCAGATT
The DNA here is from genome assembly GCA_963669155.1 of Arbacia lixula. Taxonomy (NCBI): domain Eukaryota; kingdom Metazoa; phylum Echinodermata; class Echinoidea; order Arbacioida; family Arbaciidae; genus Arbacia; species Arbacia lixula. The sequence continues at coordinate 9,943,556 of OZ022597.1, forward strand.
GTTCATTTGGCAAAACATATCTATCCTCAAAATGGAAAATTTCTACAAGAAGCTTATAAAGATGCCACTGGTAAACCATATGGATACCTCATGGTAGACCTAAAGCCAGACACGGACGAGCAAATTCGTTTGCGCACAAATATCTTTCCCGACGAGAAAAATGTGGTATATGTCATGAAATGATTGGCGAGCATTCTGTCATCGTATAAAAATAAAGGGATCAAACGCTCCATCATCACTCTCCTAATATAAAACAACGTGAATGCACGCATCTTTTCATTCGACATGTTTCAGAGGTTGAGGAAGAACGCTCCTTATCTACATGTCTTGGCAGGTGGAAGTCCAGTACAAAGAAAAGGGGTATTGCAAGGAGCAAAAAAGGACTTGATCGAGACCCTGTGTGAATGTGCCCTCAATATTCTCCATGGTAACGTTTCTCTCTCCAACAAAGAGAAACAGAAGCTGCGCTGTCACAAACACACCTTACGGAGTCTGTGTAACAGAAAAACTGCAAAAGTAAAAGTAAAAAGAAGAAAAGGCTGCTGAATCAGAAGGGGGGATTTTTACCCGCGCTGATTGCTCCCATTGTCGCCAGTTTGGTGGGGGATTTTGCCATCCGAGGTATCCGTCGTAGTATTCAACGCAGACGACAACAACGTACAAATAAATAATGACCATGCAATATGCAAAGAAGATGGTATTGGTACCTCATGAAACCGTTCAACAAATGCAAACTTCTCATCAGCAGACTCTCAATCCTACCTACCAAGGCCTGTCGGGGTTGGATGAACAGATGCAGACCATCCTACGTCGTCGAGATATTCCGAAAGATGAGAGAGCCAAACTCTATGAACAAGCTCTAATGGGGAATATCAATATGCATCAAAAACTCAATCAACCTTTGGCTGTCACCGTAAAAGCTTCCCCAAGCCCTCTGACCCAATCGTCACAACGTCATTCGTCAGACCCGATTATTCCTCCCCCCTCATCGTCGTGGACACAGCGGGTGAAAGATAGCGTTCCTAAAACATTGGTACGAAAAGCTGAAGAGCTCATGCGTCTTGTAGAAGGGGCACCCTCTATAAACTTTAACGAGAAAGGAGAATTGGAGTTTAGAGGAAAGATTGTAGAAGGGACGCATGTTGTGGATCTTGTCAATGATGTATTGAGGAAGAGAAAGTCGTATTCTCCAAGAGGATGGCAGACATTTGCCCATGCCATGGCTACATCGCACCCTCCCCGGGAACTAATAGGAAATGAAGACAGATGGAAATTTATACAGCAACTAATGAATTCGTCTCATCTCTTATCTTCTCCCGAAACAATGAAGCGGACTAAGACGCGGGAAAGTCTTCATGCACGTGAACTGTTTGCTTCAGCGGATCACCTTCCTCCTAGGAAGAGACGCCGCGTCAAACGCCAGACCTCACCACGCTGGACTTCCTATTGATATATCCAAGCATTTTTACCAATCTGTTCATTTCAAAGAACTTCGGATAAGAAACAACATGGGTTGCTGGCCTCCTACTTGGAGGCTTGAACTGAGACGGATTCGATGTGCATTGGCTTGATGTAAAGGAAACGTAAACATACAAGTGAGAGAAACGGTAGATGGAAGACATCCTAAGAAAGGTGTACTACCATCCCGAACATCCCGCGGGTTTCGGTGGTGTCGATGTTGTTTACCGGGCTGTGAAAAAAATAAAGGAAGATATCACCAGGGAGCAAGTGCAGAGATGGTTGATGGAACAACCGACATATACCCTACATAAACCCCTACGTCGACGTTTCAAAAGAAATAGAGTTATAGTGTATGGCATCGATCTTCAATGGCAGGTGGACCTGGTGGATATGCAAGCCTTCTCACGCGAAAACAAAGTCATTAAATACCTCTTGACCTGTATCGACATATTTTCCAAGTACGCTTGGGTCATTCCTCTCAAAGATAAAAAGGGCCCAACGCTCGTCAAGGCATTTCAACAAATACTGAAAGAAGGACGGAAGCCTCACAAGTTACAGTCGGACAAAGGGGGAGAATTCATAAACAAACCCTTTCAACAGTTTCTGAAAGAGAATGGTATCCAGGTTTTTTACAACCCAGAATGAAGCAACAAAAGCGAGTGTCGCTGAAAGATTCAACAAGACCCTCAAAGGCAAGATGTTCAAATATTTCACCAACAAAAATACTCGCAAGTACATAGGGGTACTTCAAAAACTATAACATATAACAAAAGGAAGCATTCCAGCATTGGACGAGCTCCCGTGGCTGTGAAAGCTACCAACGAAAAGGATGTCTGGTTAACCCTGTACGGAGACAGGTCCACCGTCATGTACAAGAAACAGAAATTTAAGGTGGGAGATAAAGTTCGACTCTCCATGGCAACGCAAATCTTCAGAAAAGGCTACCTTCCCAAATGGACGGAGGAGATCTTCACCGTGTCTCATATTGTAAGACGGAGACCCGTAGTTTACAGAGTCCAAGATTACAACGGAGAACGTATTGATGGAACCTTTTACGAAGAAGAATTGCAACGTGTTGTTCCACCCAATGATGACATGTACAAGATCGAACGAATTCTACATACTCGAAAGAGAGGAAAGGTGACTGAATATTTCGTGAAGTGGTGGGGGTATCCTGAAAAGTTCAACAGCTATGTCACTGACATTGTCGGTTTGTAATAAAAGAGAACAACCTAAATCAAACTTGATTAGTTGATTCATCATGGCTAAGACAACAGCATCATCTTTTTACCTCACCTTACCAAGTAACAGTTCTCTCGATGATTATCCGGATAACACATTGGCCCATTTTAAGGTTAAACTCCCTTACACAGTTTTACTGGAGGGAAACTGGGAGGCGGGGCTAGTGGAGATGCACTATCCAAATCGTTGGTTCAACATGCATAACTTATACCAAGAATCCAGGATTCTCTATTCGGCCACCGCTGGAGAGAGCTGGGAAGAACATCGCATTCCAAACGGTTATTACAGCGATATTCGAACATTGCTGACGCTAGTCGTACCGAAGGAACTACGAAGGGCTGTCGAATTTGAATACAATCCACATTCCAGCACTGTGAAGTTGCTTATGCCCTTTTTATGGGGTTAAATTGGTAGGAGGGATAGCCGCCATGTTGGGTTTTGCCGAAGGGTCTTCGATGATGGGACCGTTAGAAGCTAAGTTACCCGTTGACATGATGATGATTCATGCCTTGTACGTGTATTCGGATATTGTTGAGCATCAAATTGTAGGAGACACACGAGCTCCGCTACTACGTGTTGTGCAAGTGAAGGAGAAACATGGCAAGGACGTGACCGTCAATTTTGAAGTCCCGCATCATCTTCCAGTCTCAAAGAAACTTTTCAACGTGATGGAGATCGATATAAGGGATGCCACGGGTAATAGAATCCCATTTCAACGCGGAAGAGTCGTTGTCAAACTACATCTTAGAAAGAGCGCTCCCTCGCTGTCGAGATAACCAGAGAGTGAAGGATGACGTCACCACATTACGTTTCTCCCCAGGTTTATACCGATTACTATACGCATCAAGTTGGAAGCGGAATGCCTGTATTCACGGGAGGTGTGACTCAGCAAGGATTTGGGATTGGAGGTTTACTAGCCAGAGGACTTCGAGCAGCCATTCCCTTCATAAAACCTTTGGTAAAAAGAGGAACCCAAGCTGTCGTTAAAAGGGCATTGAAGAAAGGAACTAAATCATTGGCACGAAAAATGGTGAATGCTGGGATAGATTATGCTGCCGGAACTCTGAGTTAACGCCTCGGTAAAAATGAAGAGGACCGGGTATCTCCGAGGAAGAGACGTCGAATTGCCCAATCACACCGTAGAAACACGAAGAAAGGACGAGCCATGACTGCGAATAAAAGATGAAAACCAGTCAGACGTCCAGGCAGTCGTTCACGAACCAGCACCAAGTCAAGAACTCCGGACATTTTTGATAATTATAAGCATCCAGATAGACGATAATCATGGCCTTTGTACACAACGATTCATGCGAATGCGTCAAATCGGAGTTGGACCTTTTCACAGTTCCTCCTACACAGACCAGTATTGAACATGGACAATGGGTAGAATACCATCCTCTCGCTCAATTTTCGGATGGAGTTTCATATTTCCGGATCTGGAACCGAATACCTGGATCTCTCTCAGACACAAATCTATGTTAAAGCCAAGGTAGTCCATCACGATGGGACAAATTTGGTAGCGGAGGATCAGGTATATTCCGTACATTTATATATATAAATAGTGTACACACGGTAACGACGAGGGTATTCTGATCACCTTTAATTTCGTTGGAGTTTCTTGCTCTGTTCATTGATGGCCGTATTAATTTCGATCATGGCGTCAGAAAGTCGATTCCAATTTTCTATAGAGAGGTTGATCCCTTTGCGTCCAGCCATCATCATCCGCTTTGTACCCTGGAGATGGTAATATTCACGTACGTTTATGTACACCGCTTTGTTAAATGTCTTGACAACGGCATATCGCTTACCGCCAAGTGGTACTGCGTGGACTTCGTCAGGGAAATGGTCCACCTCCTCCAACCGCGGCAACTGTTTAGGCATCTTTAGAGTGAGACCCCTCTTGACCTTCTTCATCGTTCCATGATCTTCGGCTTCAGGGAAGGTCTGCAAGTTTTAAAAGAGATAAAAAAAAAACTTCGCGTTATTCATCATTTCACATACATGTGAGGCATACATTCTTGAAATTTCTAACGTAAATGATGGACTTAAATAATGTACATGATATATGGAAAGGAATGTATCAGCAAGATATTGACTTAATATATGAATACTTTACTCACCTCGTTTAACGTTCTCTTCATCGATGTTGATGGTGTGTTGGGTGGTGTCCCTGCATCTGAGAAGTCAAAGATGTCTTTCGTGTACTTGGCAGCTTTAGGGGTTGGTGGAGGGATCAACCCATTAGGAAAGTCCGGTAGAACGGGTCTCTGTTCTAAAGAGGGTGGTGCTTCGATGGTACCGTCGTCGGTGTTTAACCCGTTGGACGGACTCTCCCACTGCGTAGTACACGTCGTAGGATTAAAAAAATAGATTATTTTCTCCCTCTCGCTGTAGCCCACTTTCCATCCATTGTTAATCTCCTCTTCCGAAAGGCAAGCTTTGGCCAGCGAAATGTCGACATTTTCATAGCTGTCCATTACGGTTAATTGAACGTAGAGGTTCGTCTGGTTGCGCAGGTGGTTTGTCAAGAAATGATGGAAATTTTGACTTTCGCGCTTATAAGTCTACCCTTCGTTGCTATGCATGAAATTGTGTACCTTTTAACCAAGGAATACTATTTTCCTACGTCACGAAATGATGAACCAACCAAAGAAAAGAACGACTTCCATAACACTTTCTATGTTTGGTATAAACAACGTTGCTACGTTTCACGTTCTTTAGCAACTATTCATAGTTCTTCATTGTTTAAAGTTTCCTCGGTTGTAAATTTAACTCGAAAACAATGACATCTCTCTTCATCTCTCTTTTCACATCAGTATTTGTTGATTCGTTGGCCAGGAAACGTTACATCGTGAATATCCATACATTCCCTTTGTTATGCTAATCATATCGCCTCATCATCTTTCCAAAACACTCTTCCATAGTTATGCATATTCATGCAGTCTCCTCCTATTGAAAATCCAACTCATTGTTATGCTAATCAACTCCTATTCAAAGCCTGTCTTTCCAGAACACTCTTTCAACGTTATGCATATTCATGCAGTCTCCTCCTATTGAAAACCTATCTTCTTCGAGATCCAACCCTTTGTTATGCTAATCAACCCCTATTCAAAGTCTATCTTTCCAGAACACTCTTTCAACATCATGCATATTCATGCAGTCGCCTCCTATTGAAAACCTATCTTCATAGAGGTCCAACCCATTGTTATGCTAATCAGCCCCTATTCAAAGCCTATCTTTCCAACATACTTTGTTATGCAAACATCCTTTGTTATGCAAATCAACCCCTATTGAAATCCTATCTCCCTACGACACCTTCCCTTTGTTATGCTAATTAGATTCCATTGTTCACTTGTCACGGGTGAGTGAACCTATTGAATTCCCCATCTGCTTTCCCTTACTCTCTTATCATTACATTCCCCTACCACAATTATTCAAATCCAGATTACAAGTATAAAGGCAAAATTCCGTGCCCATATATCCATAGCGGGATCCATAGGACGTACTTCTTATCACTTGAATTTGACAATGTGATGTATAACAGTTTGGAAATGCAATAGGCTATGACACACATTGGTATTTCTAAGAATCATTTAATGCAGCATTTACACTGAGCTCGATACAAATGTATTGAAAATACTTTAAATCAACATTAAAATGCACCAGTGTGCTCTACGCTCCTGTTATAAGTGGACAATTAAATATACTACAGAACGCAATAAGGTATTTCCGTGCAGCTACTGATACGATTTAGCACCTTGCAGTAATGTTCTATACACCTCGATATGCAGTTGCCTAGTCAAAGGTAGCACTGGGCAGGCCGGGATGCAAACATGCAAAATACTATAGTTCTTGCGTTAGTTCACCATTTCAGGGAAACTACTGCATAATGTTGCACAACGATCAAGAGAAGTTTGCTTAATAGCCACATCAACTCGCCAAGCTCTAACGTTTCACACTGAAGAGTTATCAGTATCTCCCTTTTTCCGTAATTGAATTGTCACTATAAATTCACCAAGAAGACATCCCGGGATGGTTCAGACCACGGGCCGTATTTTCTAAATGGTAAGGCGTATCAAGCGCATTGACATCTTCATGTTCATTACGTCGAAGCTCAAATATAATTGTTTTTATCTTGCCACCAGGACATCGTGCGTATGAACGAAGATTAGGTATGTATACATTTGCGTTCCTATAAACTTAATACAAGTATTCCTACTTAGCTTTGATGAAGTCGATTTAGTCGATTTAGCAGCTGGCAGTAATGTTCTATACACCTCAATATGCAGTTGCCTAGTCAGAGGTAGCACTGGGCAGGCCAGGATGCAATCAAACAAAATGCTATTATAGCTCTTGCTTTTGGTGACAATTTCACGGAAACTACTGCAAATTGAATTATTGCACAATGATCGAGAGAAATTTGCTTTATAGCCACATCAGCTCGTCAAGCCCTAACGTCTTACACTGATGAGTTATAAAGAATCACTGTTTTCATATTTTCAACTCTCACTATGAATTCACAAGTGAGACATCCAGGGACGGTCTAGACCACAGGGCCTTATTTCCCACATAGGGCGTATGAAAGGCATTGTATTTTACGTAGTGTAATGACATTATAATGTTAATTACTTGGAAATATAAATGTTGTATTTTTTGCCACCAATACATCTATCAATGGATCTACCAACGTCAGACATTCCAGCCGACACACGAAGTTAATGTACATTTTCATATACATAAATACAGCAATTCGTACTCAGCTGCCACACGTTAAGTTACAGTTATAATGTTAATTACTTATTAGGACCTTCTCACAGCACAGCTTGAACAATATGATACTAGTTTACAACGTTTTTACCATTCCTAAAAGTATTACATACATTCATATTGGTGAGAATCATTTAATTGAGCATTTACACTGAATTGTATACACATGTATTGCAAATGTCATGTATTACAAGATGAAATGCACTAATGTGTTCTACGCTCCTGTAATACGTGGCCAATGATGTACACTAATGAACGCACTGAGGTATTTCAGAGATGGGAGGCCGTGTCGATGTCATTGTATCTTACGTAGTGTAGTGATATTCTAATGGTAATTAAGTCGAAATTTAAATGTTTTATTTTTTGCCAGATGAAGTAGCTTATTTCCAGGGGACACGAATGCCACCCGTAGTACGATTACTGTTACGAGGTTAGTATATATTTGCATTTACAGAAATAAAACAATTCACACTCAGGTGGCACACGTGAAGTTACAGTTATAATGTTCATTCCTTATTAAGACCTTCTCACAACTCAGCTTGAACAATGTAATACTAGTATACTACAATTTTGCAATTCCAATGTGTATTGCATACATTCATATTTGATAGAATCATTTAATGGGGCATCTACACTGAACTTGATAGTAATGTAGCACTCTGCAGTGCAGGGTCGGATGCAAACATTCAAAATGCTTTGCGTGACCATCTCACTGGAAGTACTGCACAATATATTGCAGAATTACCGAGATAAGTTTGCTTTATAGCCTCAATAATTTGTCAAGGTCTAACGTATCACACTGATGAGTTATGAGAATCTCTTTTTTTTTTTTTTTGAACTCTCACTATAAATTCACGAAGGAGACATCCATGGACAGTCTACACCAAAAAGCCGTATTTTTTTAGATGAAAGACGTATGGAAGGCATTGCACATTACGTAGTGCAATGATATTATACTGGTAAATGAAGTGGAAACATGAATTTTCTGTCTTTTGCCATACACCTGTAGGTCTAGAAAAATATCTACCAAAGACACAAACAGCTCCTCTAGAAGGTTAGTATACATTTTCATTTACATATGTACAACAATTCATACTCAGTCGTCACACGTGAAGTTACAGTTATAATGTTCATCACTTATTAGGCCATTCTGACAACTCAGCTTGAAAAATCTAATACTAGTATACTACAATTGTGCAATCCCAGTATGTATCATATACATTCATATTTGTATTTGTATCGTTCGTAGTTATTTTACCTAACGGTGATGAAGTCGAAACTCAAATGTTTTATTTTTCTCTTGCTACCAACAGACAGTTCCTCTGAAGACGAACCAGGTATGTATTTAATCGCATTCTCATATATGTAACTACTTCTAGCGGCTACAGTGCATGAAATTACACTCTTATGGTTAGCTTCATTTAATGGAGCATTTACACTGCACTTGATACAAATATAGCCTATATATTCAAATGGTGCTTTCAATCAGTATCAAATGCACCTATGTGCTTTACCCTCCTGTTATACGTGGCCAATTAAGATAAACTACTGAACGTAATAGGTATTTCCATGCCACTACTGATACGATTAAGCACCTTGCAGTAAAGTTCTATACACCTAAATATGCAGTTGCCTTGTCAAAGGTAGCACTGGGCAGGCCGGGATGGAAATATAGAAAATATTATAGTTTTTGTTTTTCGTGGAAGGCATGGCATCTTACGTAGTGTAATGATATTGTAATGGTAATTAAGTCGAAAGTTAGATTTTGTATTTTTTGCAACCAATACATCTATTAATAGAGCTTTAAACGTCAGACACACCAGACGTGTCACTAGCTTAGTATACATTTTCTTTTAAATAAATACAACATTCAAACTCAGCTGTCACACGTGAAGTTACAGTTACAATGTTCTTTACTGATTATGTCTTTCTCACAACACAGTTTGACAATGTAATACTACTATACCACAATTTTGTAATTCCAATATGTATAACATACATTCATATTTGATAGAATCACTTAAAGGAGCATATACACTGAACTTCATACACATGTATTGCAAATGGCCCAATATGAAATGCACATTTCCGAAAAGTATTGTACACAACATAATTATGAGAGAGGTTACCTCGCACGTGACCTCACAAAATCAACCTTTTTAAGATTATAACTTTCTAACCCTTTGATGGATTTTCGTCAAACCTTCACTAATGTCTTTCTTTCATGTGTCTGCTTTTATTGAAACCAACTTTTAATTTATCATACACATGATGATAATACGGACTTGCCCTTTTGGTAGATAAATATGACATGCAATTGAGAGCACAGTGTATTTTGTTTGTGCTCTTCATCCGTCAAAGCTAATGCGATTCTATCCCGCCTTTTTCAAAGAGAGTGTATATTGATCGCACTAAGAAGAGAGGTAGAGATGGACAACGATCACAGTGTAATAATTGCAAACGAAGTACAATACAAAAACATAAGATTCAAATAGCATTTGAGAACATTGCTACCATTTGAAGAAAACAAATCAAATATCCAGAAATCTCTCATAACTGCGGCATTGACCAGTATTTGGTTATACTTTAAAAGAGGACTTTGTTAGAACTGAAATTACTTCGTGGTTGTGTTCCAAATGCTGGAAACGATAAGCAAATTTGAACATTCATTGATTATTATGGTTCTCTGTCAGACTCCATACCGACCGATGGAAGTCATGTTTATTGTCAGTGCAATAATGCCTCAATGACGCATGGACAGTTCATTTACTGACTTTTCTTCCCGTCACAGGAACTCCAGTAACTACCTTGCCGCCGCCAAGTGCATCCAGAACAACAGGTAAAAATCTAAATAACTCTGTTTATTTACATATTTGTTCTTTTCCAGACTCTTGATTCTTTAAGAAAACATAATTGTTTTCCACATTTTCAGCGCCTTCGCCACCTCCAATATTGCTATTATATAAATGTATACTGCATATACAGTATAACAATTTAAACAAATATTTATCCAAGTGTGCTTTAAAATCGTGCAAAGGAGGCGGTCTCAAATACATCCTGCTGTAGAGAAAGAAAATCTTTGAATATGGTGAAATAGGCTTGATGTAATATAACCATGCTCGGTTTTGTATGTACTGTAAGTTTATTAAAAATAAGAACGCTGTATTGAGTTATTTACCTCAATGAGAAAAGCGATAAATGGAGCAGCTGTCATAATTAGTAATAAACAACATCGCTCTAAATATTATAATCATCACTTTTATTAATATCATTAGTAAGAATAGTATAATTATGTAGTATACGCATTGTTGATAAATAATGTTTATTCTCATGAGATTTATCGTTATCATCATATTTATTGGCCGGTATTCTGAAGTCGGGTTTAACTAAGCCGGGACCAAAGTTAGACTCGAGTTTAGTTAGTCCTGGCTTAAACGCGACTTCGGGCTTAAAGACAGCCCGTCCCTTTTTCAGATCACCACAAAGCCATCGAAACATTGGCAAACATATAGAGAAGTGTTAGCAAGCTGTATATCCATAATTTGAAACTGATACGTAGTGTAAAATTCAAATAATGCACGTAAACAACATCTGATTAATTGTCTTTACCTCAGGCTCTTAGCAGTTTGTGTTGAAATACCGGCTTTATTGATTAATCTGTTTATTAAATTATAAAACGCATTATGACAAAAAGAAAATCTATAGAAGGTATCATGTACAAAGTTTGGTAATTACTCATAAAATTAGGATTTCACCCATGCATAATAACCACATAGATACTGTAACAAAGAATAATACTTCTTTCGTAGTACGAAAAAAGTCGATTTGAAATTTAACGGCTGAAATTTTTACATATACAGAAAGTTTCAACATGCTATATTTTTAGAAATGGTCTTGAATCACACTTTCTTCAATTTACGATCGTGATAGACGATTTCAGATTTTAAGCTTGCAAAAGGGACGGACAATCTTTAAGTCCTGTTTATGATTCTGAAGGTCGGGTTTAATTCTAGACTAGTTAAACTCGAGTCCAATTTTGGACTCGACTTTAAAGAGAGCCCGTCCCTTTTTCAGATCACCACAAAACCATCGAAACATTGTCAAAACATATAGAGAAGTGTTAGCAAGCTGTATATTCATAATTTGAAACTGATACGTTTTGTAAAATTCAAATAATGCACGTAAACAACGTTTGATTGATATTCTTTACCTCAGGCTCTTAGCAGTTTGTTATGAAATATCTGCTTTATTGATTAATCTGTTTATTAAATTATCAAACGAATTATGAAAAACAAAATGTATAAAAGAAATCATCGCCAAAGTTTGGTAATCACTTTTTAAATTAGGATTTCACACATGCATAATAACCACACAGATACTGTAACAAAGACTAATACTTTTTTCGTAGTACGAAAAAAGTCGGTTTGAATTTTAACGGCTGAATTTTTACATATACAGAAAGCTTCAACATGCTATATTCTTAGAAATGGTCTTGAATCACACTTTCTTCAATTTACGATCGTGATAGACGATTTCAAATTTTAAGCTTGCAAAAGGGACGGACAATCTTTAACTTCCATGGTGATGTCGTCTGCTCCACCTGCGCATGCGCAGTAGCCAATTTTAGCATAATTTCTGCTATATTCAGTACTGCACATGCCCATTTGCGCGCTTAATACTGTATTCGATAGCGGCAATTCACGTAACAAATTGACATTAACTGGACGAATATTCTATGATTATGATTATGTCATAAAGACAAGAAGGCAGAAAATTTAAAGATTTGTTAAATTTGATGTACGTGAAAAGGAAGTGGGTATTTTTGTTCAGTAAAATTGAGTATATCTGCCAAAAATGAATGATTAATCGTACTGCTTGTAACACGTGTTATGATAATCCCTCCCTTTCCGTCTATGTCGCTGGTTGTCTCTCTATAATACACAGATGTACGCACAAACGTATACACCCACACGCACTCATACATTATAACGACTAAAAGATTTATTCCCTTAGATGATCTGTAACAAAAAAAAAAAAACATAGTCACCGCTCACATTTCCTCATCTCTACATCCGTTCCCTGTTTCTCTTTAACATTCTCTCGCCTTCTCCCTTTCTACCAACGAATTCCACATTCTCTCCGTCTCTCTGTTGACCCATCTCCCTTTCTCTCTCTTTATGTCATATTGTATGCCCTCTCGCTTTCCCTGTCAGTAGTACTGGCTATATCTCCAAAATGTCACCATCATTATCAGGAAATTAATCATTCACTTTTATATTTTGGAACGTACCATTTGAAGTTGTTAGATACTAAAAGGAACAAGTTCTTCTGACAAAATTAAATTCCTCTTGAAAACGTTTTTACAATATTTTTTTGAAATATCTATTTCGAGAATGACCTTTACAATTTCGGAACTTAAGTGAGCCAATCGTGTCATTGCATGTAATCTCGACATATGTCACATTGTTCAACGATAACTGATATCAATGTACCAATATTTTGTGCCAGCTGCCCTAACGTCATAGCAAGGCAAAATCATTGCACAATACTTGTCAGAAATTAAAAAGTCTACCAGCATTAGCTCTAGTGAAGTGTTTACTACGTATACTCAGTACAAGCCAGTTTGGTAGTCAGAAAAATGTTTAAACCAAAAATAATAGTTCTTCAATTTTTGAGTGAAATACCCCTGCAATCAGAACTAATACATTTTCCATACTGATGGAACCTCATATCAAATTTAATGTTTAATTTCCCACCTGGCTGTAACAATGATGAACATAATTTAATAATACATATATAATAGGTATAACATACCCACTCTTACTTCCTAGCCTTCCCCCCCCCCCCCCCCCTCCCCTTTCAACAAAAAATGCCCCCATGCAACTTCCTCTTATTGTTTTTTTTTTTTTTTACTTTTTCATAAGAATAAATAATTGGATTTTAACCAAATTTGATAGGAATGATCCATGGGTAATAGGGACCTCAAGTTCTTAAAATGGTGGTACGCAAGTGGCAAGGGGTGGTGATTGGGGTGGCGCCCAAAATGGCCCTAGAGGGCTAATTCCATCTATTATTTGAATTTTCTCAAAGGTACATGACTTAATTTTAACCAAATCTAAAAGTCACCTCAGAAAAGAGGACCTAAGTTGTGAAAATGTATATATATCTAAAAAATTCATGTTAGATTTCATCAAAACTCGACAGATTATTCTCAGGCAATTGGGAAAAAATGTTACAAACGGGGATCTCATCTGACATGAACTAAAAAAATCTACAAGAAGTTGGGTAACCATTTCACGGAAATTACTGCACAATTTTGGATAATGATTGAGACATGTCTTTTAAATGGTAGGGCGTAAAAAGGGCATTGTTTCTTTTGTAGTCAGATTGCCTTTTAAAGGTGATGAAGTCGAAACTCATTTGTTTTCCTCTTGCTTCCAACAGAGCTATCGTCAGAAACGAAACCAGGTATGTATTTAATCGCATTCCCATAAATACAAGCATTCCTACTTGGCTACAATGCGGGGAATTACATTCATATTTGTTAAAATCATTTAATGGAGCACTTCGACGAAACTTGATGCAAAATTATGGCAAATAGTGCTTTCAATTAATATGAAATGCACCAATGTGCTCTACGCTCCTGTTTTACCTGGCAAATTAAATACACTACTGAACGTGATAAGGTCTATCTATAGTTCTTGCTTTGTACAACTATTACACTATTACATGCACAATTTTGAATAGTAATCGAGACAAAATTGCTTGATGACATCAGCTCGTCAAGCAATAACGTTTTACACTGAAGTGTTATTTGAATATTTTCTTCTCACAATTAGATTGTAACTATAAATTCACAAATGAGAGATCCATTGACGATCCAGAACACACGGCAGTATCTCCTAGATGGTAGGACGTATAAAAGGCATTGTATCTTACGTAATATAATGGCATTATAATGGTAATTAAGGCGAAACATAAGTGTTGTCTATACACATCAATATGCAGCTGCGGTAATCAGAGGTAACACTGGATGCAAACATAATGTAGGGCATTGTTTTTTACGTAGTCAATTTACCTTCTAAAGCTGATGAAGTCAAAACGAATATTTTTCCCTCTTGCTACCAACAGAGTATTCGTCAGAATGGGAAGTAGGTATGTATTTAATCGAAGGTAGAGCGTATGAAGGGCATTAATTGTATATCACGTAGTCGCATGAGCCTCTAACATTGATGAAGTCGATTTAGTCGATTTAGCACCTTGCAGTAATATTCGATTTCAGGGATTACGAGAACCTGAATTTCCGTCACTGGATTTACATCGAAAGAACAGAAACAAAAATGGCTGGTCTTTGACCTAATAGTTTGCTCAAAATGTTCATTTAAACAAATGTGTGCCCACCGTATCATAAGCGTGTCATGCCAATTGATGAAATACTATATGATTATGTTGGTAAAAAAAAAAGTTTCAACTGTGGGAACAGAAATACCTGTACCTACTATTAGTTACAGTCAACTTTGTCCATTGTTTAAAAAAACCTGCTGCTCATTTATTTGCTGTCCATTAAATTGTTTTCATATTAAAAACACGTTATATAGTTTAAGATTTCAACAGATACACATCTGGAATTATTTCATATCTATCTTATTACAGCAAAGAGCGCGAGAGTTCATCAAGATGAGGGCTTAGAGGATTTCGCCTCTGAACTAACAAAGGTACAGTTATTAAAACACGTCGGTGATAATTGTTTACATATGTGTTATAATTCTGGTTACGTAATATTGCGAATGCTCTTCAGAATGGCAAATATGCACGTCAATTCTCATCCTTATTCATGGCAATAGAATGACTGTTAGGTGTCGATCTTAATTTTGAAGAGAAAGATCTTTGTGATCGATCGACATGATTATTTACGTGTTCATTTTCAAACCTCGGCTTCTCAACAATATTTCTTCCTAATTTCACTTATTCGCTACCTCTCTCTCTTTGGTAGTTCGTAGTCTATAGTTTAGTTCATAGTTAATTGTTTTCACACCTCATAAAATAATACTAACAGAAATCTAAAAAAATACATTTATTAAATGTTGCCATAATGGATGTATTAGAGTAATACAATGATCAGAATGATGATGAGACTATGGAAAAGCAAGAAGAAAGCTTTTGATGTAGACCCCTTTTCAACTAAAATGAAGAAAGATTATCAATTAATTATAAACACAATAAAGGTGATACAAAATCACCGTTAATGAATCAAAAACACTTCATCGGTGATATGGGAAGGGGAACGAAGAGGGGATGGATGGGGATCGACGTGACATGAAGCACTGCATTAATTAGATGAGTATCGTCTTTTTATGTTGGTTTAGACCTATCTAGAAAAACATTACGCGGGGGCAGGTGGACGAATTGATATGTATAGCTAACAATATTTTTGTGCATCAACAGCAGTTATGTGTTGTTGAATTATGTGTTTTAAGCTTTCTTTTTAATGTATGTAGGGAAGCAGTTTGTCTTATGGTTCGGTATAAGGTGTTTCAAAATTTTGGTCCAAGGAATGTGAACAATCTATCGGCTCAGAGTGTTCTGTTACGTGGAAGGTGGAAATTTCGGGAAGCACTCGTTTAATATTCCGAAGGTTCGTTATTCCGAACGTGTTTAATTTTAATACATATATGCAGACGTTTCTTGTGGGTTTTCCACGTTAGACTACTGTTAATGGTTTAGGTTACTTTTGATAAGATGATATTGTCCAACACAAGATGTCGTAAGAATAATGTTATCAAGATGGGAAGCACTCGTTATTCCGAAGGTTCGTTATTCTGAAGGTTCGAATACTCCGAAGGGTCGTTATTCCGAAGGATCACTATTCCTTATTCAGAAAGTTCATTCGTCCAAAAATGAAATAAGGTTCGTTTGTCCGAAACGAAATAAGATTCGTTAGTTGGAAGGTTCGTTAGTCCGAAAAAAACCCGATATTCGTTATTCCGAAGGTTTGTTTGTCCGAAAATGTAAAAAAGGTTCGTTAGTCCGAAAATGTGAAAAGAATCGTTAATTCCAAAAATGAAATAAACTTATTTTAGTAACAAAATCGGATGTTGTCGTTACGAAATAATAGATTATTATATAATGATAATCTCGGAGGAAATTAATGCATAGGCCTACTGTACTTTGTTGCCCAAGCATATTTTATCAAGAAGTGGCGTGGATCAAGCATCTTGATTCTTAGTTTTTCTGAGCAATTGCTGCCTGAGACGATGGCTGTTTTGCCCCAGCCCCCCCCCCCCAGCCAAAAAAAGGGGATCGACCCCCCCCCCCCCCCCCTGTTGGACGTTTTAACTGCTCCCTATTTTATTTTCGGATTAACGTATCTTCGGCATAACGACCCTTCTGAATAACGCCACAAATGCTCGGATTAACGAACCTTTTTTTGTTTTCTGACTTACGAACATCGACGTATAGGCAATTTACGTGTTTCGGAATTACGATCCTTCGGAAAAACGAACCTTCGGAATTACAAACTTTGGGAATAACGAACCTTTGGAATATCGAACTCTAACCATCGAGTTACTGAAAAGCATATGGGCATTTTCACGGTAACTGACGTCACACGGCAAAATTTTACACCTCTTTCACTGTGTACCTCTCCCTTACTCCAAACGACTCAAGTTTTGATATAGTTTAATAAAGTTAACCTTGGTTTTTAAACTGATATCAAGATTTTCCATGCAACCCGCATTTGTTACGCTACAGCGAGCAAGAATGTGTTTGTACCTGACGTTTCACGAAAAGGACATGCAATTTTAGGTTGTTCAGTAAAATTGAAATATCTCATGTCCCTGATTGCATAGAGTGTTGAGTTCAATGTGTAAGGATACAAAATATTAAATGATATGTTATTGTACTTTTAAGGCTATGATAATTTTTTTAATGACCATGCTGGTAAATGACATTACATAACACTTAATTTTGCCATAGAGATATAACATGAATGTCAATGTGTGTAATCATTGCATTGTGTCTTCTATCCACATGCAAGTGAATTTGATGTGGCAGTATACCTGAGTACCTAGGAACATTTCAATGAGAAGACACTTTTTTAAATTCCTCTTCTGTGCTTTAAACAATGGTCGGTAACTGACATAACGTTTTTTTAATTAAAAATCACATTTATTTCCTTCAAACAGATACAAAATAATATTTGACGTAGCAACGAATACAGTATATAACTCGGCACAAATTTGAAGGAGGCGAAAACCCGAAAAGCAAAGCTTGAGTTGGGGTCGCCAGATACAAATAAGCAACAAGTTACGTACTGTAATGACATCATATGTAATTGCATATAAAAAAAAGTTAAGAGTATAAAATAAACATACAGTAGATGGAGAAGAGGGAGAAGAAATGTAGGCATTAGAAGATAAGTTCATTTGAACAAAAGAGTAAACTGGTCGCAATAACGTAACATTGGTACATGTATATAGAGCTTGACTGGCATTTGTCTAGTATAGCAACAGGTAAGGCATGTGTATTAATTAACAATAGAAATGGAAGGTAGTTCAAGCATGTCAACATGTCAATGTTCTGCATTTATATAAAGCTTCATTTTATAAGAGAAAGAATGCAAAGAACGAAAGTTTGGTAGGCGGGCTGGTAAACTGTTCTAAAGTTTTGGCCCAGAGTAGCGAATATCGTACTGGTATCTTCGGGTTCTATGTTTCGGTAAATGAATTTGGGTAGCGTTTCTCGTACTATACTCATGGATATCCGAAATGAAGTTAAAATGACAGAGATTACTAAATTGCGAGGGGAAAATGTTGTTTGTGCTTTTGTACATAAAAATACTTTGCTGATGCAAATTAATATCGCTAAATTTCAATAATTTTAACTCTTTGAATACAGGATTTGTGTGAGATTAAAAATGTAATCCAAATATAATACGAACAATCCTCTTTTGCAGTAGTATAAGCTTTAGGATGCTAGACTTACAGGAGTTGGCCCAAATAATATTACAATACGAGAAATATGGAAGTATCAGAGCACAATATAACATACGTAGAATGTGACTTGCCAAGAGATATCTAATTTTAGATATAATACCAATGTTTTTGGATACTTTGCTTTCGACCTCATGTATATGATCTTTCCATGTCATAAAACTATCTAAATAAATTGCAAGGAACTTGACTTTGTCTACTCGTGGTAATATTACATTGTCGAGTATAATACATGCATCATTCAAATCGAAATTCTTTCTATTATGAAAAAAACATGTAGTTACATTTCTTGATATTTAAAGATAATTTGTCAGCTTTAAACCATTCACATACATGTACGAGATTTGCATTCACAGTGTCACAAAGGGAGTTCTAGTTTGAATTGTTATGAAGTATGTTTGTATCATCGGCGTATAGTATAAAGGATAGCTCATTTGCTGATTTATAAATATCATTAATATATAATATGAATAACAATGGGCCGAGGAGACTGCCCTGGGGAATTCCACAGTTTATTGTCTTAAAGTCTGACACACACGATTTGTATTTAGTACATTGTACACGATTATTAATATAGATGGTGAACCAATTATAAGCAATACCACGTATGCCGTAACGATATAATTTAGATAGTAGTATGTTATGGTTACTATGGCTTTGGATAAGTCGATGAAAACTCCAATTGCGAACTCATTATTTTCAAAAGCATCGATTATTTTACTAGAGATACTGGTAAGAGCCATGCTTGTGGAATAATCTTTACGAAACCCAAATTGATTTTCATAAAGAATAGAACATTTATCAAGAAATTCGAAAGTCCTCTTGTAAACAATACGCTTTGATAACTTCGAAAAAACAGATAAAACAGAAATAGGTCTGTAGGTCGTAAATTCACCTTTGTCCCCAGATTTAAAATTATTGTCACTTTGGACTTTTTGAAATCATGAGGAAACATTCCTTTTGATAAAGAAAAATTAAATATATGACACAAAGGTCCACAAATATATGGTACGACTTGTTGAATGACTCTTGGACTATATTCATACAAACCAGCCGCTCTATTGTTTTTAAATGTTTTAACAATGTTACAAATCTCATTCTCCGAGGTGGGATACAGATACAAAGAGTCAGTTGGTGGATTATTGATGAACTTCAAATAGTCCGTTTGAGTTTCAGGGATTCTCTTTGCCAAAGATGGACCGATATTATTAAAAAAAATATATTAAACGAATTCGATATAATGCTCGGTTCTGTAACAGTTTTCCCGTTATGTTTAAACACAGAATTTCTTACTTGGTTTACTTTTATTAAGTAGTAAATTAATTGTTTTCCAAGTGCGGTTAATATTGGATTTATTGAGTAAAAATTCATTATGAAAATATTGTGATTTTGTTTTACAAATTAGCGTTGTAAGTAAATTACGATAACTTTTATAAACGGAAGCATTTTCTTCTGACGGATTACGTATATACCATTTATATAATTTATTCTTATGTAGAATAGACTGTAACAAGCCTTTCGTCATCCAATATTTCAACTTTTTATTCCTATTATTTTCAGCTACGACAGGGGGATTTTTATCACATAGTTTACGAAAATTCACCTGAAAAAGATTATAACTTTCATTTGGATCGTCATTATTATATACTTCTCCCCAGTCGACTTCTTGTAAATCCCTACATAAAACTTCAATATTTCTTTCATTTATCATTCTACAGCTAGCCTTTGCATTTGGTGATTTTACATTGCTAGTGCCGAATTTTGATATATGAAAGACTGGCAAGTGATCAGAGACATCAAAATACAATAAACCAGAATCAATGGATGAATGTATGTTGTTTGTAAATATGTTATCGATTAACGTGGCAGACGACTTCGTAATACGTGAAGGTTTGTTAATTAAAGGGTAGCATGAATTACTAAATATCATATTAATAAAGTTTTTAACAGAATTGTTTTGATCATGTTGTAATAGGTCAATATTGAAATCACCCATTAAAAAACTTAATTTGTTTTCGCTGGTGAGTTTAGCGAACATAGCGTCCATTGCTTCTGAAAAATCGTCAATTGGAACGTTTGGGGGTTTATATATGACACCTACAATAATGTCCTTTCTTTTTTCTTGAAATATTTCTACAAAAATAGAGTCGCATAAATTTGCATCGAGCATGAGGTCATCTCTTTGAAAATAGGTATATGAGTTTGCAATGTACATTCCGACACCTCCGCCATATTTATGATGCCTATTCTTACAAACAAATGTGTATTTATCGATGTTCAATAAAGGACTATCGTCTGTTAACCAAGTCTCTGAAATACCAACAATATCAAACTGAAAGTTTAAGAGGCTCAAAAAATGGTTAAGGGAATCAAAGTTTTTAAGAATACTTCTCGTATTAAAATGAATATTGGAAAAAGATTCATTAACATTGATGCTACTAAATGTTTTAGCAAAGTTTTCCGCTTCATAATAATTTGAACTGGACGTCGCATAGTCCGCAAAATAATTAATGTCTGGGTCTATGTTTACATTATTGTTATGCATGTTACTATCAATCATAAATGGGTCAAACCTGAGGTTTAAATTGGCAATTTCGGTGGGGCCTGATATAGCCGATTCCAAATCATCTACGGAATGAAACGGGAACACATGGGATGAACAATGGATACACATGAGCAGGCTCTCAGTCCATTCACTATATACAACGTTACATTTGCACGATTGACAGTAGATTTGATTACGTAATATGACATAATTATCATCAGGCATCAATACAGTACTAATTTAAATACAAGGTTGACAACAAATATAGCGGGCACAACTGAACCTGAGTGAGATGTAAGCTGCCTGAATAAGGCACGACAGAATGAATAAAACTGGAACGAAACGGCAACACATGGGATGAACAATGGATACACATGAGCAAGCTCTCATTCCATTAACGTTACATTTGCATGATTGACAGTAGATTTGATTACGTAATAGAACATGATTATCATTAGGCATCAATACAGCACTACTCATTTAAATACAAGGTGGACAACAAATATCGCCCTGAGTGAGACGTAAGCTGCCTGAATAAGGTACGACAATGCCTTCGTATGGCAATACCAGTAATGTGTTTAAAAATAATTGATGTACCAGAGAACAAAGAGTTCGCGATACAATTTATAAGAAATCTAAGCATGCCAGAGAAAAGGGTATAGGTACAGGGATAGAGAAGTAAAGAAGGATAGAAGAACATAGAACAACAATTTAAGCAAAAACAGCTGCAGACACAGATTGTGCTGTGAGTGCACAAAAAGAAACAAAATTACAATCAGATATGGTGTAGGTACCGCTCCGTGCAACAACGAGAATGAAAACAACAACCTCGCCGTATATACATTGAACTGTACACAATGAATCAACTTGCCATGTACTCGAGAGGCTTCAGAACCTAACAATTTTCATTTGCAAAAAGAAATATTAATATCATCTAGAAATCTAGAACTATGTACAACATTCGACAATGGAAGATGCATTTGATTTTATAGAGTATGGAGTGATGACAAATTTTTTGTTTTTCAGATCATCACACTAGAGGAAAAACAAGTAGAAGTAAGTTCTGAGTAATTTATATCGACTAGATATATGTAAATGTATATATTTATATCAAATTATACAAACAAAACCACTATAGTTTTGCTGTCAGGCCAGTGTAAACATACGCTTTCTTATATTCATTAGATAATTGGTCACGAAAATCATTATCTCATTAACTTTTAGTCTGAGACTGAAAAAAATATAGAAAGAAAATTTTCAGTCAATTATCATGTGAACAAAATTATGACAGATATATCCATTTACAACTCGGCTTCTGCTTGACACGTCTGCGTAAAATCAAAGGTGGTTCCATTCATATGTCGTCATTTTCCGGCCGTGAACTTTAGTTTAGTTCCCTGCTGGTGGGGTCGTTTTACTTTCTGAGAATATCTTCGCTTTTCTGCAAGGTCTTCCTTGGTTAGGTCATCGACTACGAAGTAGCTTTCGTTGGCCAGTGTGGATCGCGCCGACTTCATTATGGCTACTTTATCGCGGAAAGATAGAAGCTTAAATAATATGTGTCCGGGACGATTTGGGTCGGTTGATGGCTTACCGTCGCGATGAGCGCGTTCGATGCGTGGATTGATCCCGAATTTCTCGCTAATGATATTCTGTACGATGCCGATGCAGTCCTCATCGGCGGTTTCGGGTTTTCCTATGCGCACGTTGTTACGGCGGGAGAAGCGCTCTGCCTTGTTGATGCCTGCCTTCTGCTCGGCCGAGTCGTGTAGTAGCGAGGACATCTCGAGCGTGGAAATCCGCAATTCGAGCGTTGAGTTTTTGGCGAATAGCTCGGTTACACGTTGGGACTCGAACTCGATGGTCGCCCCGAGATCTCTCTCAACTCTCTTCACGCTTTCAACCATAGAATCAACAGCCTTCCTGATCATTTGCTCAATTTTTTCTGTCATTGCAATGAAATACTGATCGATGTGTTCAGTGCTTACATTTGGTGATGGGCGGTCGAGCGTAGATCGCGTATTGCCAGCAGCTGCGTCGGGCAGGTTCCGCGGAGGTGATTTCACGTGGTTCGTTCCATCGTCTTCAGAAGAGAAGTGCGAAGATCTGTGCAGATTTTCCTCTTCTTCCTGAGTTATTAAATCTCCTTTTGCCCTCCTTCCACGTCTCGTCTTTTAAGAAGTCATCATTGACGATTGTACGAGATGTGTTTCGTACAAAAAATGAAAAAAGCGAGTAAAACGGACTAAACACGGAGAGGCGCACAAAATTACATCCTACACGTTCAAACTTACATTATACATACGTTTGCTATATACATGGTTCTCTTTTCTTGTTACTTAATTTTTTTTTCACAGAAACGGTAATTAAAGTTAAAATCATTAAAATGTCATAAAACTGTATATCAAATTATCAAAAGATAAGAAGTCCATGTTTTAAATACTCGGGTGGGCGGGCGGGGGGGGGGGGGGTGGGGTGGGGGGTGAACATCTATTTCGATAGTAAGTAAATGTTGCATTGTAGTTAAGCATGGGTTTCCTGTGAATCTACACCCATTTACATATATTCATCAGTTTTCTATTTATTTTTTCAAAGCTTACCCCCCCCAAAAAAAAAGAAGAAAAATGGTCTTAATGAATTAGAATCTCCTTCCCTACCCCTCCCTCGAATTTCACGTAACCCTGCAGTATGAAGAATTACCATTTTACGTATTTTGTAATCTGGTCAGTGCAAGCAATTCATGTTTATACATGTATCTGAAAGATTTTTTTTTTTCATAATTTGTCTAATCATTTTCTTTGTTTATATTACTTTGAAATTATCAGCAAAAACTAAACTTAAGCTGGTCGTGGAAAGTTTTGTTTCCAAATTCATCACCTTGATTTCGGGCGAGCCAAATGAAGGCTAGTATTCATGTAGGCCTACATGTTTGTCAAGTGTGTACACATAGCAATGTTGCATGTACATGCAAAACTTTGTACAATTTGAATGCAATTTACTTCAAAATGTCATTTCATCACACAATTTGCATTATTTTTTCACCAATTTTGCATTTCACTGTCGGTAACTGACATTGCATCTCGGAAACTGACGTGACATTTCCTTAGTAACTGGCATTACACATATCAAAATGTCCCCTATAACTTCATTGTAACTTGATTTTCTTTCATCTTGGTGTGGAAGGGTGTGGTCTTACCTAATGAGGAAATCTACCAGGTTTTCTGGGAAATGAGAACAAAATGTTATGTTTTCGGTAACTGACGTTACATACCATATAATATATTTAATCAATATTATTTAATCAGATCAATGAATTACAAATGTTTATTTCGTCAAGCACTCGTTATTCCGAAGGTTCGTTAATCCGAACGTTACGCGACAAATGCTCGGATGAACGAGCCCTTTTTCGTTTTCGGACTAACGAGCATCGAGGTATAGGCAATCTACGTGTTTTTGAATTACGAACCTTCGGAATAACAAACCTTCGGAATATCGACCTGTAACTTTTATTTCTATGGAATTTCATGAAATGTTATAATAGTAAGCTAAATCACCGGTAACAAAATTATGATCACACCTGTTTTTGAAAAGTCTGTCAAAACAAAATATGTGTTAATATATCGTTTTAAACACTATTTTGTATCCATAGTTGGGTCGCCATTTTGAAATCCAAAATGGCCGCCAGAGTTGGATAAATGTTCCAGAAACTTCAGGTCTTGATGGATTAACAACAAAAAACACGTTTGACTTGAACATCAGTTTGTTTGTTTTTTTGCCTATGTGTCCATTTGTGGTGAAAGTGCCCGTATAATTGATCTTGGTTAGCTTTAATGAAAGCTTATTAGACTTGATCAATTTTTTTTACACGAGAAAGCTCGTATTTAACAATGTTAAGGCTCGGAGCTTGAGTGCAAATAAAAAAAAAAAGTTCTAACAGTGGAGGTACTTTTGATAGACCTAGAGGGTAGTTGAAAGGTGATATATCATCACAACTGGTTGTCATTTTGACCTGCCCAATTGCCGACTCGTACGTTTTTGGATTCGGGACTGCTTCTATGAATTTGGGGTAATACGTGTATGTTGCTTTATGTATAAAAAATATATCTATATATTTTAGTGACATTAATAAAACAAATTCTCTCCTTTAAGGACTTATGAAGTAGTTTTTTTTCACCAACTTTTATTAATTTCAACAAGTCTTTCACCTCACAGATTCTATGCGTCTTGCACCACAAAACCCTGTCAGCTCGCCATGCAGAAATAATCTGTAAATCACCACACATTAGGTTACTGGAATTGCAGGAATGTACTATGACCGGTGACTTCTGGAATGCAGGATTGAAATTTGCATCTTCCTCAAAGGTAGGATCCTAGATATTTTCAGGCACGGCAAAATATGGTTTTTCGAGCCATTTGTGTCTTCAAGGATGGCATGTAGTTTACTCCTGGCCGGGGCGGGGGGATGAATGAATTATGAAAGTTTCCATCTCTTTAACATTTGCTATAGACCACCGTGGGGCATCCTCGGTGGTATTGAGGTTTCTTCCGGTTCTTCCGATTCCGGTTTCTTCTGTAACCCAATTCTATTAAAGATAAATTAATTAACTTTACGGAGAGAGACATATCATTACTCAAATAAGGGAGTACAATTAAGGGTACCTCTGTGTGTGTTTTTTCTTCAATAAACAAACTTATCCGTATGTGTACTTACAAGATGTGGTTTAAGTCTGGAACGTGAAAGCAATACACTGCCTGCCTCATTTTTTTTTATTAAATTTCTGAACTAGACTTGGTACAAATTACCTGTACTCAGTGTTGTAGTCAAGACCAGACCATCCGAGACCAAGATCAAGACCAAGACCAAACACCCCGAGACCAAGATCAAGAACCAAAAAATTGGTTCAAGATCAAGAACAGAGGTCCGAGACCAAGAACACCAAATTACGAGATCAAGACCAAGACCAAGACCACTCACCAGTATTTAAATTTCTACTAGTTTTGAGGAAACACGCGTTATTTGTGGACTATGTGGGTTATGAGTATAAACTGTCTAATACTTGCACAACTTGCACAACATGAGCAGTCTGTAATATTCTTCTATATGGCTGAATTAAATGAAAAAAATGTTTTAAAAAAGTTATACTTTCAATGTGCTTTTTCAATCACTTCACAGGCATGCTCAAAGTTAAATGCACAATACAAGTCAGTAGCTAGTAGTTTAGCAACAAACTGCACAAAGGATCCAGGATCGTGATAATATGTATGATGGGGAAAATACTTCTTTATTTCTGCATGAACATATTTGCCTGAGTTACTGAAAAACATATCAAATACTGTGATTTTTTTAATAATGACAAAGGCACAAGGCATACAAAATGAACACAACTTCTTTCAAGAATGATGATTGTTTTCCGAAATATATTCAAGTCATTCGTTTTTCTCTATAAACACATACACATGACTTGAGTTACCTAATACTCATATATTCTACTTATATACTTCTTTATTTCTGCATGAACATATTTGCCTGAGCTCCTGAAAAACATCAAATACTGTGAAGTTTTTTATAATAATGCCAAAGACACAAGGCATACAAAATAAACACAACTTCATTTCAAGAATGATGATTGTTTTCCGAAACAGATTCGGAAAACATTCGTTTTTCTCTACAAACACATACATGTTACTTATATATAGGTCAGGCAAATTGAGTATTGGTCAAACTTTATCTTAGTAACCAAAACCTGCACCATTATGATATAAATGAATAATTATAACTCCGCCATTTTCGAGATGTATACACTAATACAATGTAAAAACCCTGTCATCATTCAAAAAGACCTGTGACAACTCGAGGGCATTCTTTATAGACTTATTGGTTTTAGCAATTTTTCATACAAAATTGTGCAATTCCTATTTTGTTAAAGTAATTACTGAATAGGGATATTATCAAGAACTATTCAAAAACTTACTTTGATTTTCAAAAGTAATCTATTATGCATTTCTTGCATTATCTAAAAAGTCGCCTGGCCAGGCGACTTATTAAAAATTTTTTTCAACTATAAGAGCATTTGAGAGAGAATTATTCTCCCACACATTTCATTTAAACTTTCAATAGGAATTAAAAACCAATCAACTTAGTGACAAGGGGCATTCCGGGAATTACCAATACTCAACCATCCCTTTTACAAATTAATGCAACGATACAGCAAGAAAATAACTAAATACACACTATTCGCTAACAAATACAAACAAAACATGACATTTCTAGAATTATTGTTTCCCAAGCTTGTTTTAATACTTTTCCTCTTAATTTAACTTTAATGAAAGGAAATGTGAATATATGATCCCATGGAAATGTTTTAAGAATAATGAAATGTATATATTCACATTTATTCCTGTGTATTTTTTTTTCTTTAATTTGTTTTTTGATTCCATGATATTATTTTATTTGGCAGGGTTGGGCCTCAGTTTATCAGTTTTAGCAGCCCCCCCCCCCCCCAAAAAAAAAACTGTTCGGAAAGCACTAGAATGAAGAAATTCAATGCTTGCATAAAAGCCGTATATTTATGTACAGTACAAATGATAACTACTACAAAAAACAACTAAAATAGAAAAAGATATCAGGCATTCTCATGCTTGAGAGCTGGCTTGGAGAGTTTTACTACATCTACACACCATCGATCCAACTCGCAACACTGACCTCTTGGCTCGCATAAAGACGCATGTATCACTCAGTGTGATGCGCTTTGCATGATGTTGGCACATTATATTGCATGCTCGCTAATCTGCATTTCACGCTTCCCGTGCTATGCAGTGATCGGGCAGGGGCCGGGCCGGGTCGGCGGCAGGCTTGCACAGTATAGTAGGGATGATTGTAACTCCAAATTGTATGCGCTCCGACCAAGGAGAGTGATGTATCGTATCTCCTTTCTCCGACATGCATTATCAATATGATTTATGTGTAATATCGTAATTTTAGTAGCTGGTCTCGTGCTGGTCTCGACGTAAAATCCGAGACCAGAAAGGCTCAAGACCAAGAACAAGACCAAGACCAGAGGGTTCGAGACCGAGATCAAGACCAAGAACAAGACCAAGACCAGAGGGTTCGAGACCGAGATCAAGACCAAGAACAAAAATCCTGATCTCGAGACTGGTCTCGAGACCAAGACCAGTCTCGAGAACTACAACACTGCCTGTACTGAAATGTCACACTCAGTATTTCCCGCACATGATATATAGATTAAAAAAAGGCGAATTATGAAAGAGTCACGTATAGAGGAGCCAAAGCAAAGCACAAACAAGGTTTATATTTTCCATTGAATCTGTAACAACATGGTATTTGCATTTGTACACTACATACGATTGATACGAAGCTCTCTACTCGGCTGCGAAACCACAGACCCCTGTACACTTACAAATCAAAAGGCTGTTCCTGGAAGTCCTACATGATCAAGAGCCAGAACACGACGCTAACACGGCGAAGCTTATCTTGACATTGCCATGTCTCACATTGTCGCAGACGTTAATCAAACTTGATCAAATTTAATTATTTCCCTCCGATTGGTAATTTTTCTTTCCAACAGAAAGACCCATTCTAGTGATTTGTCATGTATTTAAACTTTAAATACCTCTGTACAAATGTAACATATTTCATCGCTACCTTTTTTTTTACACTACATTGGATTTGCATTTGTGGACTCCACACTAAGCCCTCTACTCGACTGCTAAATCCCATAACCCTAAACACTTACATATAGAAACATTAGTGTCAGAGTGTTCAGACAAAGAGAAGCTCAAGCATAGAACAGACTATTGCGATGTGGTAGCAGCGTTGTTGTTGTTTCTTGTTAGATATATGTTATTATGATCAATATTAGTGAACAACTCGCCACTTCATAATTTTCTTAGATGAACATTACGTGCACTGGTTAGGCTATTCATGTATTCTAAAATATGTGATACTGGGTCAGAAATTGTATGTCCCTAATAATACACATTTTGAAAGAGGCAAACATCATATAATTTGGCAAGATTCATGTTAATCATTTAATACTGACTAAATTGGATTTTGCCTCCACACTACGCCCCCTACTTGACTGATAAATCACATTACCCTGTACACTTACAGATATACAGCTTGCAGCTGCAGTGTTCATGGTGTTCAGGCGAAGAGGAGCTTAAGCACGGAACACACATCGCGAAGTTCATCTTGTCATTGCCATGTCTCACGGATGTGACGTTCTATGGATCTCAGTTTCCTGGAGACTTGTGGTCCACCGCAGCATCCATGGCATCGTCGTCAAAGGTATTAGACGTTTATAAAACCCGTTCAAATTGATTCAGTAGCATTTTCACTTGGTTGGTTCTCCTTTCCACTGAAAACCCCATTCCAGTGATAAAGTGGAATTGTAATTACACCTATACAGATCGAATTAAAAAACATGAGCACGAAGAAAGTATCTAAAATCGTCCTTAAAATACAATTGAAATTGAAAAATCATACAGAGCTCAATCTTCTAACAAACCTTTTCTCTATGCCAGACACATTATAATTTAACATTATGAGACATTATCTTTATTGCTAGTACACGTACTCGCTACATTTGCAAATACAAGAGTAGGATGTCTCCTCCTGCGACAATTGATGTGTATTGAGAGCTACGAGCATTGACAAACTATATGTAACCCATCGTGATGTGGTATAAATATTGTTGGTAGGTGATCTGTCGTAACCGACAGATCACCTAAACTCGTTAAAAAAAATCTTTATTTTTATTGCGTACCCCCACTTGTTTGTGTCATCTTTATCTCAGCAACGCATGTACCATGTTATATCAAATGTTGATCATGTGTAGACATGTATGTGAACCTATCAATTCCTAGATTTAAAGGTCATTACCATATCGTGACGTCATGCACGAGCAATTTAATGAAAATGTATCATTGGATATCTCTAGAACTAATCATGTATATGAAATTAAAATTCTACATGCACAAAATTAATGACGTGACAGTTAATTTCAATGGAAGTAAACGTGCGCATACGCGTACGTTAGTGCAATAACGCGTGTTCGCGCGTTTTTCCATGGGTAACGCAAACGCAACTACAAAATACCGTTTTTTCACTAGATTCCTGTTGCTGACACTACATACATGACATCCTGTCATTTTTAGCCATTTCCGTGGAATAACACAGTCTTGCGGGTGCGTGATGGGTAGTGATGGATTTTTTTTTTTTTTTTTTTTTTTTTGGGGGGGTGGGGTTGTTTTTTTTAGCGATGGACTTTTAGCGTTTTTTTTCCCCCTGAAAGTGCTATCAGTACGGCTAGCCAGCGGGATATTTAGTATGGCAAGGGGGGGGGGGCACTTGATCTTGTGGGCGTGCAGGAACGGAAATAGTCGGGGGGACACGTCCTCCCGTCGCCCCCCCCCCCCCCCCCCCCGAGGATTTCCGCCCACTACATGTGGCTGTGTGTTTAAAACACGCACGCAAAATATCACATGCACACGCAGGCTAGGTCGGTAGAGTACACCCGGTACATAGCCTAGTTTCTAGGCTGAGGAGTGCATGGTCACAACCGAGTCTGTTAAACTATGTCTGGTAATACAGACTAGGCCCTAATTCCTCTGACTGCTCTGGATCCTCTTCCTCGGAGCGGGTAGTCCACCCCCTGGACTGTATTTAGCAATCCACCGACAACGAACGTTGGTGGGATTTTTTTCCGGGCGGACAGATTCGTGGAGTCGCGCAATCAGTGGTCTGGCGGTGTGTGCGTGCTATGTGAATCAGTGGCGTAATGTGTGTGGGAGAAGAGGCGGACGATAAAATACGGCCAGTACGGAGCGAGCGGAAAGAGAGGATCCCGGTGTGGTAGGCGATTTCGTCTCCCAGGCGAAATTGCCTGCGGGCGGATTTCCCTGGTGGAAATTCAGGCGAATATACCCGCCCTAAGACTGGGGACCAATTCGCCTACAAAAATTCGCCGTTTTTGCCCGCTCTCCTAAACTCTCCAGGCGATCTCGTCCCAGGTACACCCGAACCAATCGGAGAGCAGGATTGGGGGTGCACCGCATCATTATTCGTACTAGTGAAGGTTTGACGAAAATTGGTCAAAGGAAAAGTAAGTTATTTTATTTTAAAATTTTGATTTTGTGACGTCAGGAGCGAGGTGATGATGTTTTGTACATGCTCAGTTAGGGCAGATTTATTTATTTTTTTTTTTTTATTAATTTATTTTTATTTTTATTTTTATTTTTATTTATTTTTATTTTATTTATTTATTTATTTTTTTTTTTTTTTGGGGGGGGGGGGAACTCGTAAATAACCCAGCTCCTACGTAATAATGTTTTATTAATATGGGTATACCCCTGCATAATGATACTGAAGTTAAAATCTCTTTATGTGCAGACGATTCAGTTTGTTCTTTTTAGATGGCTCTAATTATTCATTTTCCGAACTCTTTGATGTCTTGTCAGCTTTTGGTAAATACTCTGGTTGTAAAATAAACTTTAGTAAAACAGAGGCTATCTGGATTGGATCTAAAAAATGATGCCAAAATTTTCCTTATTCTAACCAGGGTGTTTCATGGAAAACCTCTTAATTTAAATGTCTAGGTGTATTGTAAGTCTTTTGTATTGTTTGAATTATAAAGTGAGATTGAAAACAATTGAAAATACTGTAAATTGCTGGCGGATGAGAAATCTTTCTTTAATAAGTAAATTTTGTGTAATCAATACACTTGTACTACCACAATAGATTCATCTTTTCTCAGTTCTTTGTATAAAAATACCTCGCTCCTTTTTTTTCAGATTTGAACAAGATTTTTGATAAGTTTATTTGGAGTGGAAGTAGGGACAGAGTGCAAAGAAAAGCTTTGTGTAATGACTTTAAAAATGGTGGTTTAAAAATGATTGATCCCTTATTATTTGCCATTGCCCATAAATTGACTTGGGTTAAAAACCTTCTTGACGAAAACTGTGATGCTCCCTGGAAAAATATTGAGTTGACCTTTTTGGAAAAGTTTAATCAAGATGTTTCCCTTTTGTGGAAATGTAATGCACCAGAGTGTGTTTTGAATTCTCTTGGCAATATTCAATTGGCTGATTCAATACGTTCATGGTATGTATATAGAGAGGAAGCCACTAAGGAATTTTATGGCCACAAATTCTCAGAACTAAGTGCATGTCAGTCAGTATGGTATAACAAATTAACTCGTTCAAAATCAAAGCTTTATTTTTATTATGAATCATGGTTTAATAAAGACATCTTTACAATTTCAGATTTGTTTAGTCCTCCTTTTCCCGGACATAAACTTTTTGAAGAGCTGGTTCTTGATTTTGGTATATCCTGTAGACATAGAATAAACTTTATTTTTTAATGAAAAAATATTCCAGAGAACTGGTTGGTGGACTTTGATGTAGACATTATTGGTGTTCATGATACCATTGTGCATGATTTGCTACAATACAAAAAAAGTTCCCAAGAGTGTTTACAATATCCTACTTACCCCCCATGTTCCAATCAAGAAATATGCATACTGGAATGATAATTTATTGTTACCTGCTGATATTAACTGGGAGAAGATTCATTACACTAATTTCTTTTGTACTATTGACACTAAATTAAGGGCGTTTTATTTTAAAATTGTTCATAAAACTATTGCTCTCAACAGTTTCTTATTTAAGATCAAGAGGAAAGATTATCCTGACTGCTATTTTCGTGGAAAAAAGGAGGTAACTTTAATCTATATGTTATGTGAATGTGACAAAGTCACACCTATTTGGTATAACCTTATCACTGTAATCTCACAGAAATTGAAATGCAATGAATCTGTAACTAACGTTGAAATGCTTTTTGGCATCAGCACTGACAAATTTATTTATGTACAGTATGGGGAAGCTGTGCCCAAACTAATATTTCACGTATCCAACGATTGCAAAGCAAATACGCTCGAATGGTTCTTGGCATGGATTTATTCACTTCGGCAAGTTTTCTATTAAGCACTTTAAATTGGCAGTGAGTTAAGCAAAGAATCCGGTATCAACAAACGGTACTTGTATTCAAAATTCTCCATGGGCAAGCTCCCCGTTACTTAAATACCTTAATACAACGCAGAGATGTTAACTATACAACCCGTTACGCAACCCGCAGCCCGTTATTTGTTCCCACACCTAGAACTGAATACATGAAGTGATCAATCTGCTATTGTGGTAGTAAACTCTTTAACAGCCTCCCAACCACTGTTCACTGTTGTAATACTCTCACAAAATTTAAAACAGATGTGCGTCGTATAAGCTACACCTGGGCACTGCGTTAGGCCGGGGGGGGGGGGGGGGGGGGGGGGTCACTCACTCACTTACACATTTGTGTGACTTTTTTTTTTCCTTCTTCAAATGTGTTTTTGTGTTAGTCTTTGTTATTGTTATCTTTGATCTTTGTATTAATTGTATTTGAATGTTACATATTTTGTTATGTTTACGTGATTTGTATCACAGGGCTCCTTTGGAAAGCAGTCCTCGAGACTGAAAGGACTACCCTGTCTAAATAAAACGTGAAATAAATAAATAAAATAAATAAATAAATAACAATTTCTTTCATATCTATTTTTACTTTTGAAATATCACATTTATTCCTGTAAATTTAGAAATATCATTCCCAATTTCATTACATTTAAATCTGTTGTTAAAAAAAAAGAATGTGAATATCTGTTACCTAAAAAGAAAAATAGACTGCAGAGTCATTTTGAGAAATGGCGTTTTGACCTTTACGGATGTGTATACCTTTCATGGATATACTTTACACCTAGTGACCTTGCTGTGTTTTCTACCTTACAGAAGTTTGTTGTAGGATTGCCCATGCCTATACCTTTATTCCTGCGATCCACGAATCTGATATTCATATTTTCTTTTTTGTTAGATTGTTGATAAGTATAAATATCATTTCCCATAACTAATAAGTTTAAAATCACACTGCCACTGTATTATGTCTATGAGGATTGACCTCGAGCTGAACTGGGCTGCGTATTGATTGTTTATGTTCGTAGCCTTTACAGATTGCTCGTTGTATTTTTTCCAAGCTTAACTTTGAAACTTGCTCAATTCTTTGTCTGGGTGCGCTGAGTGGGCGAGATTGGGTGTGAGGCAGTCCGCTGTACCCTCCTGGCTGGGTCTGTTCAAGAGAGGGAAAGGAGATGGGGGGGGGGGGGGGGGGGTGCCTCATTGTCTCATTCTTGGCCTGGTCCATCAACCATTTTGGTATAATTTCTCTCAAGCGCCGATAGACGTCTTTGCTTTTCTCCTTTCCCGGGAGCCCAACAAGCTTTTAAGATTTTGAAACAATTTGTTCTCGAGGTTTTTGCTTCACAGGTTAATTCATTTTAGATATACTGTTGTTTATTCTATGTGTACTCTGCCTTGCTTTTATTGTTATATTTACTTTTTTTTCTAATAATTTCAATCACGTGTATATATGTTAATTCTCATTGATCTGTTTTTTTTTCAAACCTTGGAGAGTTGTTTATAATGTGTATTACAAGTTATGTATTGATTTTAATAAATATGTAAATATATAAAAAAAATGTTTTATTGATATGCACTTCATTATCACTGCATGGGTGGTAACACACAATTAACCCAAAACAGATTAAGTTAAATCAGAATAAATATTATCTATGTTAGTTTTTTGGTCTTGTATGATTATTGACATATCAATTACTTGTGAATGTTTTCATGGGATATTAAACACGAAAATTAAGAAATATCCCACAAATTCTCAAACTTTTTTTGAATTACATTATACATGTATCTTGGTAAATAGCACCCCCACGTGGTGACGAGAGTTTGAGTAGTTTTGGGTACATTTGCGCTAAATTTGAGAGTGATTATAATAATAATAATACAAATTTGGAGAAGAGGGCACAATCCTTGAAGCACGAAGATACAAAAATGGCTTTATAGGGTTAAAGAGTCTGTTCCTACATTACATTATTATCATTATTATTATCATTATTATCATTATTATCATTACCATTATTATCATTATTAATATTACTGTTATTATTTCTATGATGGTGGTGATGATGATGCCGTGCGGGCGACGGAAAAGAGAAAAGTATTAGTTAGAACACTAGGCCATAGAGCTAGAGGGCGCAGTCCGTATTCCGCTAACGTAACGCTGGCGTGCCGCATGGGGAAGCGGCAGTCATTAGCAAAGAGGGCAATGGAGGACGAAGTACCCGGATGTAACCCACAACAGCGTATGAGTTTCAATGCGGAAGTACACAAGAGAATCGACACGTGTATTTATTATGTATGGTTTTATCGGACGTCGAGCCGTACATACCAACATTTTTGGATTGATAATTTAAATAGCACTATTTCTATCAAATCAAAGGGTAAAACACATCACAAGCCTTATTTACTGTATTAACGAAAATCAGCAACAAATCTAGTCTCTGAACAAGTTCTACAGCTACCTACACTCTGGTCCACGGAAACAATACAGCATTCGCGTCTTGATCGGTGGCATAAATGGCACAACTCAGTCGGCAGTACGCCAAAGAGTTGTTCCTTTCATTCAGCTCGCTTTATGACCCTGACGAGACCTCTGACGGGCAATGCAGACGTGTTTTATGAACTAGCATAACTCGAGCAAATGTTACCTATTTCTTACAAAAGTCTTGAAAAGGAATACCTTCAAACCTGCCGACAAAATCGGGGGGAAAATGTCTTAGAAACTGTCCCTTTTTACAACAAAATATCATTGAGCCCGCTAATTTAAGCCATATCTGCATGGAAAATTAATATATATCTAGCTAAATATGTACATTTTGGGGATGATTCGTGTTTGATCGGGTCAAGATTACACTTTCCCCCTACCTTCTCAAAGTACATTCCCATATGGCATATGCTTTTGTTCTTGTAATCTGCTGTGAGTTGTTATGTGCGTGTGTAAACGCTGTGAAGCGTATGTGAATGGTGTGAGCGTATGTGAATGGTGTGAGCGTGAAAGGGATGGACAGATGAAGAGATAGTGAGTGTGTGAGAGAAATAGAGAGATGAGGAGAAAGAGAGTGAAGAAGTTATTTGAGAATTCTAGTACCTACATCTAGGCCAAACTGACTCTTGTGTTCTCCATTCGTGTTATTCTCTCAATATATTTTACCTCCCTTATTTTCTCTTTACCTTCCCCTCCTCATGCCAACCATCTCTCTCACTTCTTCTATTTGAAATGTTTGTTCATATTTCTCTTTATCACCTCATTTCTCTCCTTTTATAATCATCTTCTCTCTCACAACACTCTAGTGATCACAATTTTGACTCTTATTAACACTATTAGCATATTGATAAAAATTGGAGAAGAGATCTTAGGCGTACATCTAGTAGTAAGGATACGATAGAATGCTCCATCCTGTAAATCAATTTAAAAACAAACAAGCATGGGATCAGACACTACGGTTATTAGTGATCGCAAGCCAAGTTTCTCTTTCATTCCGACTACTTATATTCAGTAGTGTGCTGCATGCATACAAGAGCTAGAGGATTGAACATGCTCTCCTTACTACCGATATACCTAAGGTTTCCTTTCGAACTGGAATTAACCCAGAAACAAAAAGCCCTTGCCCTTTATAAGTAGCTTGATATGTATCGTACAAATTGTTTATGTGCTATGTGGAAAAAATGTAAAACATGAAACGTTTAGTACGAAATCATCATCAGTCACATGTACAATACCAACAAGAAAACATTCCAGCTAAGCAAATGATTCAAAAGTTCGTTAAAAAGTTATTTGATTCGTCCAATAAGTACATAGTCTGTGGTCAGGGGTCGTGGTTCACATTTTTTTCAAGATCACTTTATTAGACATTTAGAGACATTAAAGGAAAATAAACATACAAAGCCCAGGACATAGCCAGTTAATGCTGAATGCAGGGCGAGAAATATACATTTGCAGAAGAAAACATCATCGATTCAATATACAAGGGTTACAATACAGAAAACAAATAGTTATTTGCCTTACGTTAAAAAGAAAAGGTGGGATGTAATTTGTACTAAAGAAGAGAGAAAAAAAAAACGGCAATGTTTACGGCAAGTGTCCTACTCCATTGAGAGGGGGGGGGGGGATGAAAATGATACAATAAACATTCCTTTAGACATTGAGAAATCTGATGTACAAATATCATTCTAGAATAGACATACATTGAGATATGGTAAATCGTAGAATGTCATTAAACATTTGCACTCGATCAATATTGGACGTTTCTTTGAAGTTATGTATATTTCCATATCTTATTCAAATAATTGATGCTTTGTAGGGAGACAATTATACGGTCTTCGTCTTGCTGTTACGGAGAGTAACGCCAAAAGAGTAACAACAAAAATAAGACTAAAATGCATCGTTATTAATGACGTGGATATTTGTTTTCCATTGCACATTTCCCCCCCTGTAGCATAATATTCTCAATACCCTGGAGAACGAATTGCGGGGAAGAAAAGTGGTTACTTTTCTAAAAGGGAGTAGTCTTCCCATGCCGCTTCGTTCTTCGCACAGTAGAGAACGAAGGTAATGGGTTAGAAAATGAGTTTAGAAATTGTTTTACACAATAGACTCCAGACTAAAGGCTACTGAAGACAACAGCCGTACGACTCTGTGACTGGCTAAATCAGCTTTTAACATGTTAAGTTTTACATTTGTATTGTAAAATTATAGAGCCTGTAGGTTATAAAGCCACTATAATTTCTCGACCCTTTGAGTAGGCCGAGTTGGTAATCATTTAAAGGGGAAGTTCACCCTGAAATTATTTTGGTTTCAATAAAAAGAGACAAATGAAAAAAACATATGAGTGAAGGTTTGACGAAAATCGGTCAAAGGAAAAGAAAGTTATTTGATTCTAAAGTTTTGATTTTGTGACGTCACATGCGAGGTGCTCTCCCATATGTTGTGTACAATTTTTTTCGACAATGTGCATTTTCTCACAAAGATATGCATTCTTTTACTTGTGCGTTTTATACATTATCAGAAATACGTTTTTACACACATACCTGTACGAAAAAAAAAATCATTCCGTTGTCAAAAACAGAAAAAAAAGCAATTTATCGACTTATTTTGTACACAACGTATGGGAGAGCACCTCGCACGTG
Source organism: Arbacia lixula (assembly GCA_963669155.1). Classification (NCBI taxonomy): domain Eukaryota; kingdom Metazoa; phylum Echinodermata; class Echinoidea; order Arbacioida; family Arbaciidae; genus Arbacia; species Arbacia lixula. The sequence goes on from OZ022597.1 coordinate 9,981,704, forward strand.
ACGTCACAAAAATAAAAAAAAATCAAATCAAATAACTTTCTTTTCCTTTGACCGATTTTCGTCAAACCTTCACTCATACGTTGACTCATAAGTGATTGATGCAACGCCATGGTCATGTCGCGGCTTTACTGCGACCAGCCGGGAGCGGGAGCAGCACCGGGCCGCGGCCGTAGGTCACTCATCAATAATCAAGCCTTAGGCTATGACTCTCACTCTGGCGAGGCCAAGACTTGAGTCTTAGCCTTGCATTAGGTTTCAGATTTTAAACTTTGAATCCCGGTTGTTCCACAAAGTACACCACGATTTAAAAATCAAAATTATTTCAAAGTACGCCTATTTACATCGATGAGGTCTAATTCAATCCAGGAAATTCAAGTGCCCTGTCTGAAAGTATGCTAGCCTGACTCATGTCACGAAACCTAGCGAGAACCTGCCACCAAAGAATAATTTCTTTTAGTTTTAAGAGAACGTCCGAAATATTTACTTGTGGAAAGATATATTCTTCACTCCCTTCTTCTTCTGTTGGAACACCCGAAACTTGCACAACTTTGCGGCCTATCTGCCTATACGGCGATCAAAGCTCAGTCAGTCAGTGTGGTACACTGTGCTTTCGCTAAAGTAACTGCAACGGGTAGCGGTCACGAACAGCGCTGGTTGCCCTCTTTGCTAATGGCGGCGGGTCGCCCTTGTGGGCATGGGGTCACGTGATCACTGCGCCCTCTAGTGTCATAATATAGCTCTTTGGTCAGCGCGTATCTGCGCGTTCACTTGCGTACAAAATGTTTACATTACACGAGTCAGCGTTATAATGGTTATGCTAACTGGCAAAATGACGTCAGCGGGCAACATACCGATCTGTCTTGTTGCTAAGTGACCGCATTTAACCAATCGGTAATCAATACTAACCTAAATAACATGATATAATTTTGGCATGATTATGTTTATATACACACATACATCAGATATTATTTGCCAATGTGGGTGACTGTGATGTGTTGAGTATTTGTTTCTTTATCCGGCCCATGAATATATATTTGCGTCGGTGGGGCAACCGGTGTACCCAATTGCTCTTCCCTTAGTTTGCAAATAATGTTTTCCATTGAACTGAAAGTTATTCAGTTAAAGGATGTGTTCAACTGGTCGTATTAATTGACCTGTAGGTAAGTTTTGTCTCTTCTTGCATTGAAAGCTTCCCGACAAGCTTCAATGGCTTCTCTGTGTGGTATATTTGTATACAGAGAAGACCCGTCTGATGTGGCCAGTATCGTTCTTGGGGAGAGTCGGTAAGAGTCTTGTATTTATTGTTTGCATGTTGTTCAGAAAGTGTAACTTGTCTTTTACGTGGGAGGGAAATTTTTCGGTGAGAGGGCGTAGGGAAAAGTTTAGGTATTGTGGAGATCTGTACTGTGGGACACGAGCAGCCTGAAACAATTGATCGCCCTTGATTGGTTGGATTGTGGATTATTGGAAGAAACTAAAGATTGGGACAGACAATAGTTTTGGGTATCATACCGTTCTGTGTCTGTAAGTCTATGTGCAGTTCTTTAACTACCTTTTGAACTTTGTCAAGATGGGATGGAGTGGGTTCCTGTGAAAGTTCTTTGTACAAGTGCTTCCGTCTGATAATTGCTGTGGCCCTTCTGATATTTAGTCCTTTCTTGACATTATAACCACTGACGATCCCTTGTCTGCCTGCATTACGACAATATCACTGTTCGATTTCAGGTTTTTGAGGGCTTGTCTTTCTAGTTTTAATAAGTTGTCTGAGCATTTTGCTGTGTTGTATGTATCTGTAAATGCGGTTTTGTCTTTCTCTATGTTTTCAAGAAATATCTAGGTGTGGGTCATTGACTCTTGGGGTCTATGTATTTACTTTCCCGTGGATTTGATTTTATCTGAATTTCAGTCTTTAATTCTCACGTAAACATTGGTAAACCCCATGTATTTGTTACACAAATTAGAGTCAATATACGGCAACCAATCGAACTGCGTACACTCCAATGCATTTGAATGAAGCCTTCTATCCTCCTCCCTCTGCCCTCCCTAGACACAGGTCATGACACCATAAGTAACATCCATGTCACATGTCAGCAACCCACACCTCACCGCACATCACTTATTACACATACTAAGCATATATCACATTAACTGAACAAGCACACCAAGAGAACTGACAGCCAAACACACATAAGCAAGGTCGAACATTAAAAAAAAAACATAATGATTTATTTCGAAGTATTTTTTGCACGTAATGCATGTCCATAATGCGATGATTGAATGATATTACATTTGTATGCCATATATGTTTGTTTATACAATGTATTTGTTCAGGTATCTTTGCACTTCAGAACCCGAAGAAGGCCTCACAAGCCAAAAGCTCGAATTAGAATTGAACTGAGAGCTACGTCCACGTTCCTAGACTATATTCTTTTAGGCCTACATTGCCTGGAACACCCATTGTCGTGTCAGACTTGGAAATTCTCGCATTATAAATATATATGAAAGTTTGTGATGGCCCGTAGCTGTCAATACATATCAGTTGTCGTCGTTTGTATTTTTGCACTTCAGAACTTGAAGAAAGCCTCACAAGCCGAAAGCTCGCATTAAAATAACAATTAACAGCTCTGTCCATGTTTCTAGACTATTTTACTCACGCCTATTAGTTATCATATTTCATTAACTGATACTGCCCGGCCAGGCAATATGTCCATTTCGCGAACAGCGAGTCCCTTCATATGGCCATGTATTGATTGTTATGTACTTGTACAATGGATATGTAACATTCTCACTTGGTAACGAATTCGTTCCAGTTTTGCAAATATGTTCGATATTTAATCAACTGTTTCTTGCTTTTCTATGTCTTTTTCTGAGATGGAAATGAAGCGTATTTGTTCAAATCTGGCTTCTTGCTCTACATGCCATATTTAACAGGGTCAGCAATCGTATGTTACTTAAGGACCAATTTTGGCATGGTTTATATTGAGTATTAACCATCTGACTACATCTTATTTGCATTCATGAGCTTGCCTCGAAGCCCTCTACTTTCCCGTTAAGTTGCATTGTAATGTACATATGCAGAGAGAAAAGCTTACCTTGGAGGCCCCATCTCAAGCGAAGTGGAAACAGGGAGCAGATGTCGCGAATGTGATCTTCGAAAATGTCCTTTCTCCAGCAGACTTTTCGTCCAAGCAGTGTCACTGGCTTCTTCCTCAAAACTATTGGGCGTGCGGAACACTCGCTAAAATTGATTCATTGCCCTTCTTTTTCTGGCTTTTCCACAGAATGACCATTTCCAGGAAGCTAAGAACTATTGGAAATACGTCTGTACAAAACTGTGAAGTTGATGACATGACTACGTGAAACACTTTATCTTTATCAATATCTCTTTCTCCCCCCTTCTCCCTATTCATATATCTATAAAATAGGTTCTTAAAAAACATTTTCTTCAAATTGTTTACTTTTATCAAGGTCTATGGCCAAAAATTCGATCAACTGGTTTATATACGAAGATTATATGAAGTTACACTGGCGATGAATAAAGAAAATTAAACACAAACAAATTATAAAAAAACGCCGGAGGAGATTTTTTTTCGAGTTTTCGGTCATAGACCTTTATCAAGAACGAACAATTTACGTATAAACATGATTGCGTACTGTTACTTCGACGAGCGTATCTTAAACTAAGGGCGCTCATGACATATCGTTACGTAGTAAGAAAAACATCTTTAGTGTAAAGTTAAGTAAACTATATTACAGTAAAGCCCGCAGATCAACATGAAGTAACATTCCTGCAGAAGAAATTAATAGAGATTCAAAATGAATATTAGCACGTTGACTCATTTGGAATCGTAAATATAGCTATAAAACATTGAATACGTGTCCGTTGTCAAAATTAGAAAAAGAATTATACATTCACAAATTGCAAGATCTCAAACAATTAGTCCAAAAAGAGAGAAGAATACATCAAAGATATATCAGTAAGCAAAATATTGGTAGAAACTTTCACACATAAGAGTCGGAGAATGTAAAGAAGAAGGAGGAGAAAAGGAAAGAAAGAGGTAAGTAGGAAAGACGGAATGGGAGACGTGAGAGAGGGGTAAACAATATAGCAGTGAGGAATAGATATTGGGAAGCTTCTCAATGAGGCATTCATTCCATTAGGTTGAAGTGTCCCCTTCTGGAAAATGAATCGTATCTCTAGGATCTTCCTCTCCCCTACACTGGTACAGGCTGTCATTACTTGCACCTTCACGTCGTCTGATGAATAGCCATCCTGATTGAAGTGAGCAGCTACTGGCAGTCCTGGAGTCCGCAGTTTGACAGAGCGGAGATGTTCTGTTATTCTGTCGACCAGTCTGCGCTTGGTCTCACCGATGTAAAGTTTGTCGCATCGGTGACAGCGGATGGCGTCGATAACTTGATTCGTGGTACATGTGTAATTTCCAAAGACAAACCAGCCGCCCTTTGTTCCCTGAATCTGTGCATGAGACGATACGGACGGGTGAAAGTTATTGGTTTATCTGAAGAAAGTCTCTGGGAAGCTGAAGTTCCTGAGGATATGCAAAGCGTCAGTTATATCTTTGACGTATGAATCCATCTTGGATACCAGAGGAGCCATAATGCTGTCTTATATTGGCTGATGTGTTCTCTGGTAACCAAGTAAGACAGTGTTAGATTCGTATGTCAAAGATACTACTGACGCTTTGCACATCTTCAATAACTTCAACTTCCCCCAAAATGCACCCCATCGCCCCCTCTTCACCACGTATGTCTCTTCTTTGTACATAACATCCCTTTGGAAGATATATTGAAGGCGTTCAAACTCTATCTTGAGCTGTATCGTACAGACGACAGGCCAAACACCTAGGATACCCGACCAACGTGACAAATAAGGCTTTCGATAAAGCCGCCAAGACCAGCCGATCCCGGGCTCTTCACTCCTTGGAAAATTCTTCAAATACTGACATCCCGCTAGTTCTGACCTACAACTATGTTTCACGCCGCATCGCCGGTATCGTCAAAGAGAACAGTCACATCCTTCAAGCCGACGAGACTACGCGCCTAGTGTTTGGTACCAACCCCATCATGCCAGGATTCCGGAGGGACAGGAACCTCTGTGATACTTTGGTGCACTCGTCACTTGCAACTCTGAATCCTACATATCCCGCTACCGCACCATACAGAAGGCCCCGTTGCAGGACGTGTGCGCACATATCGTCTCGTGCACAAATCCAGGGACCGAAGGGCAGCTGGTATGTACGTCATCTACGTCATTCGCTATCACCGATACGACAAACTTTACATCGGTGAGACGAAGCACAGACTGGCCGACAGTTGAACAGAACATCTTCGCTCTGTCAAACTCCGGACTACCGGACTGCTAGTAGCTGCTAACTTTAATCAGGATGGCCATTCATCAGACGACGTGAAGGTGCAATTAATAGCAGCCTGTGCCAGTGAAGGTAAGAGGAAGATCCTGGAGATACGATTCATTTTCCAGAAGGGGACACTTCAACCTAATGGAATGATCGAATGCCTCATTGAGAAGCTTCCCAGTATTCACTCGTATATTTTTCTTACCTCTCTCTCACCTTTCCTCCGTCTTTCCTACTTACCCCTTTCTTTCCTCTTCTTCTCCTTCCTCTCCTTTTCATTCTCCAACTCTTATGTGTGACCGTTTTTTACCAATATTTTGCTTAATGACATATCTCTGATTGATTTTTTTCTCTTTTTGAAGTCATTGTTTGAGATTTTGCTCTCTGTTAATGTATAATTCTATTGTATTTTACTACTATTGACAACGTGCGTTTATGCTTTGTTTTATAGCTATATTAATTCTTTATCCTGTGTTTCGAATGAGTTTTAGTAATTAAATGCGTTTGAGGTTAACAGTGTGTTTATTTCTATGAAGTTGAGATTTGAAATGATCTTGGCTAGTGTTTGTATTCAAACAATCAAATTACCTTTTTTTTTATTCTAGTGGAAAAACGAACAGAAATGACAATCACACTCAATGTAGCTGGTTTCTTGTAATTTAATTCATAAATTAAGATCACATCACGCAGGATGTATGGTCATACGATAACGAGAATGAGCGGATAAATAAACGGAATCACAGATCAATATCAAACATAATTAAGAATGCTCACGATCGTATGATGATGGCGGCAGAAGCTTGCAACGCCGGCGACTTCGAAGACGTGTGACGATGACGGCTGTGAGGCTGGAAATGTTCGTAACGATCGATGCTGATTATGATGACGACGAACGAGCAGCGGTAAGTCGTGCCACTCCATGGATGACGGCGTTCGACGATGGTGACGTAGAACGAGCAGCGGTAAGTCGTGCCACTCCGTGAATGACGACGATCGCCTGTGACGACGAAGAATGATCAGCGGCGAGCCGTGCCGCTCCGTGGATGACGACGATCGCTGGTGCCGACGAAGAATGAGCAGCGGTGAGTGGTGCCGCTCTGTGAATGCCGACGATCGCCGGTGCCGACAGGGAAGAACGGTTGAATGTCTGTTAGGCTATGCCGGGCCTAGCTGTCGAAAATGGCTCAAACGTGCTCCGGAGAGAAACTATGTTTCTTATTGAAAATCAAAAATGGAGCAGAGCACGCCGATTACTGTCTGTCTAGCTGGGAATTAATTCCCACTAAAGGCAATCGTCGTATAAAAGCAGAGCACGCATAGCGTGGAGCTACAAGAATAGTATACGTGAGTTCGGTGGTCGTCAGTAGGAGAAAAGCTTAGATTTTACATCATGATTTTCTTTATATACAAGCTCGAGGGATTCAATGGCAATCCGCTGGATCCTCTCGACTCCAACAACGTCCGATTAGCGGATGATAATTGCCGGCCTTAATTGTCATTTATGCAGATTAGGCCACGAAAATTGCGCCAGAACTGCGGACGCTGGTGACAACTCTAGCAACCATGGTGATAGACAAACAATATACTATTAACATATTAGCGCCATCTACGACAAAAAAATAATCGTACGTATGAAATGTAGAGCTGCTACAGAGTCGACCGGCTAATATTGATTTGGATTTTTTATTCAAATTTTCTGCAGGAGTTTTACTTCATGTTGATCTGTGGACTTCACTGTAATACATTTATAGTTTATTTAACTTTACGCTTATCATTGTTTTCTTACTACTTAACAGTATGTAATAAGTGTCATCAGTTACATATTAAAATACATTCGTTGAAGTAGCAGTACGCAATCATGTTTATTTCTATTTATTTATTTGTTCGTTAGTGATGAAGGTCTATGACCGAGGATTCGAGAGAAAAAAACTTCTCCGGCATCTCATTTAATTTGGGTTTACTTTTCTCTCCCCCTCTTCCTCTCTCTCCCTCTCTCCCTCTCTCTCCCTCTCGCTTTATATAAATATATTTACATTTCATCATAGGTTTTATTTAAATATAAAAAAAAAATATTGTAAGGCATATTATGTAGATTACAACGTTTAAAAACGCTTCTGTAAACATTTCCCTAAATGTCTCCCTTACTAGAATCATTGTTTTTGTATATATAATGTATAGTTCTTGTTAGTACCTACCATGGTACAAATGGCAATAGTTAAATTGAATTGATCTCGTCAAGGTATTTTATGTTTTTTTGAATTTATGTTACCTTTCTTATGATATAAGTGATGGTCTTATTTATACAACTATGTATAATATCTTAAGAAATGTTTTTACCTTTCGGTCCTCTTTTTTAGTGATGTAATTCAATTGTTTCAGGTAATTCAAATTTAGCCTGACATTTTCCATGTTACAGATTCAGGGAGTAGCTCTCACCGGGTTACATGTTGTTGAGGAGGATGAATCACAAAATTTGGCGAGATTTCTGTTTTCTCTCCAATCCCTGACAAACCTGAACTTCTTCGATTGTACATTCCATAGCGCCTTCTACTCGACTGCTGCAGGTGATTATCATATGCTTACATTTGGACTTTTCGTGAAACATGTGCACCTTTCAATTTCAAAAAGAAATTTCAGCAGTTTGTGTTGTTGTTCAGTATCCGTCTACGAAGTACAAGGAAAAGGGTCATTCCTGCATAGTTGCACATGACAAAATTATTATTATTTTATTAAGTATAATGTGTCATATGTTTGGAATGCATTTAGAACATGAGGTAAAAATTATAATCATGTTTCACTGTGATTTCAGGATTTTAAAAGTTCAATGAAGGAAAAAAGATATCAAATCCTGAATTTATGTGTACATAATATATGACATGCTTATTTTCATGTACCTCAAAAGCTGCACAACGCAGGTGTATCTTCTGGAACAACATCAGCCAACCTACACACAACAAGGGAGATGTAAAATATCGGATTGCTTATATTGACTTATATAAGTCTTCCTCAAACCATGCCTAACCATTACACAACATCCAAAGAAAATCCAACCGATAAGGTAGCTTGTAGAATACACACAAGTATGACTGTTTTCCCGAAACAGGTCGAAACGTCGCATCAAGAATAAAAAGACTGCCATTCGTCTGTCACGCGATACAACTCCATATCAAAATTAAATTAAACCCAAACGACATACGACTGATCTCAAAAAGCTAGTTCGTAGTTGCAATCTGTGCATGAGCAGATATTTGCCTTTAGAATATGACCTAAGGTTATTGACACTTCTCACAGAGTAAAATGGAAGTTCATTAGATGGTCGACCACATTTCAACTTATCATCATACAGACATGACAGTAGCTATTCAGCTTTCAACCTGTTTACACAAACGATTTTTTTTTTATCCTTAATCATCACTAAAAGATCGTTATTAGCGAATCATGACTAACGGATCACAACTGTCCACATTATCCTTCATCATGTCTCTCTTAATCAGGATTACAGAGTGAGCACGTGCTTTCACGGATGGTGATCCGTTAGAGATGACTAAATATTACGACCCTGTGTTCACACACGTTGTGGGCGTAATGTAACGTGATGCTATATTCTGCTCTCGTACGAAACGCTGGTTTGACCACCGTTTCGGTAATCATGATTACCGATATGACGTTAAGGCAGACCTTTTCGGTCGTAATTCTAATGAGATGCTGATTCTTAAGTCAGCTGCTGGTTCTATAATCATGATAAAGGGCTTTAAAAAACTTGGTGTGAACACCGGATGTGAGAAGGTAGTGACATGAGAAATTAACTACATCACTCTAGTGACCGCGACATAAAAAATAAAAAAGCACCCATTGCCTTTATGTGTGGAGATATACTATATTTTGAAGAAAAGGTAACAAACCATTGTTTTGTGTCAACAGAATATCCACGCAGCCAACAACTGATGAAGCCAACAGGTAAGATATTTATCTCGGCCATTCTGGTTTCCCGCTCAATGTTTCAAATTCGTATCCTTATCGCATTGAAGCGCGTACAGAGCGACGGGAGGAATGTCATTCAAAGAGAAGGGTAGATAAAAAAAAGGGGGGTACACTAAGCGTATGGGTAGGCAAAGCCTGATGTCGTGTAAATTGTCAGTCTTCAAACAAATACAGGTCTTGTTTTGTTTTAAAGGCTGCTCCTACGCGACCAACTCTGGATTTTGAGATCGTGGTGTAGCCAGCTCGGGAGGGAAATCATGCTTTAACCATGCCTTATACTTGGCAGCCAAGTCAACGTTGTATTTACGGATCACTTCTGAAAGTTCGTCGGACTTAATGTTGGTTAAACGTGCGTTACACAACAAAAAAAGACAAGAGTGTAGTTGTGTTGATTTTGTTTTCCGTAAAGTCAAAGGGACTCTCAAAAGGTCTGAAGAGCTACTTGATAGTTTCAGTAATGATCGTTGGTATCGTGTTCCAATGCCGCTTCAATTTGTTCCGTCCAGCTCTACACTTTCGATGAGTGGGTCTACACTGAAGCATATCAATGACACGGAAAATTGGCGCAACACTTTTAGTAATAAGGCGCGGGCAAGTCTGTATTCCCCAAGCAGATGTCTTTCTTCATCCTCTGTTTATTAATATGGGACAGGCATGACGGTAGGAGGCCACATTGTTTGTTGATAGTCGTACACACGCTTGGTTATACGGAGAGGTATGATACGCCAGCAAATACCGTTTACCTGAATGCGCCCAATATTGCCATTGATACGTCGTTGTACTGGTCCTTCATATTCCGTAAACGACTCTTTGTTGACGAAATAATTCCTTTCAGATTGGGTACTTACTATCGGCCTGGTTGGCTACACGTTGGGTAGTGCGTGGGCCCCACAGTTTAATCTTCGATAGACCAACCACATGTATATATACTGAAATACCTCACAGACCAACCTATAAACCACGATGAGGGTTTTCTTGGTTAAGCTTTAACATGGATTCGTACGAAATTAAATTGAAACATCAGCAGGATGAGTATATTAAACTATAAAAGCTAAAAACGTTGAAAAACGGTGCAGAGAAGCGCGATGGCTGCCTTTAAGGCGCCTTCACAATTGTATTTTGTGATTCAGTTTCAATGACTAGAACGCTCAGTGGATACGTTAAGCTTTGGGCTTACCATTACCATTAATTGTTTTAACGACTTGAATACAATTTAAAAACATAACGAAAATGGTTTATTTACCGCCGCTCCTCTCAGCAGCACTTATTGTTATATTCACCATTAGAATTTAAAAATTAACATGTTTGCATTAAAATTCTGAGTCCCGTTTCAAACTGAAGATAGCTCTACCTTAAGTATAAAATGATATTTACGTAAGAACATGTACTAAGAAGAAGAAAATCAAGTTCTGGGTGGCATGGAGCACTTAAACACAGCCTCACGTTCTCACCATTTGATTCTTGATTTGTTGCAAATGACATGGCTTACATTATGTTGAGACATACGTTTTAAAATATGACATTGTACACGAAACTTTACATCAGTCACTCTGAGATATTTCTATGTTGCGCAAGGAGCTTCATTTTTGGTCCATATTTGTGTACAACTACATAAATATATACACCAAGATTAAAGAAGAAGAAGAAAAAGAAAAGACAGCAAAATAGATTGTCACTGCAAAAGCGCCAAGACAAGACAGCCGGTGCGTGGACGGTCCTGGCCACGGTTTTTGTTTATCTAGTTATGTCACCAGAAACGGGAAAAGGACAGCAGCGATATGTGTATCATTACATTCCCCTACCACAATTATTCAAATCCAGGTTACAAGTATAAAGGCAAAATTCCGTGCTCATATATCCATAAGACGTACTTCTTATCACTTGAATTTGACAATGTGATGTATAACAGTTTGGAAATGCAATAGGCTATGACACACATTGATATTTCTAAGAATCATTTAATGCAGCATTTACACTGAGCTTGATACAAATCTATTGAAAATAGTGCTTTAAATCAACATTAAAATGCACCAGTGTGCTCTACGCTCCTGTATAAGTGGCCAATTAAATATACTACGAAACGTAATAAGGTATTTCCGTGCAGCTACTGATACGATTTAACACCTTGCAGTAATGTTCTATACACCTCGATATGCAGTTGCCTAGTCAAAGGTAGCACTGGGCAGGCCGGGACGCAAACATGCAAAATACTATAGTTCTTGCGTTAGTTGACCATTTCGGGGAAACTACTGCATAATGTTGCACAACGATCGAGAGAAGTTTGCTTAATAGCCACATCAACTCGTCAAGCTCTAACGTTTCACACTGATGAGTTATCAGTATCTCCTTTTTACCGTAATTGAATTGTCACTATAAATTCACCAAGAAGACATCCTGGGATGGTTCAGACCACGGGCCCGTATTTTCTAAATGGTAAGGCGTATCAAGCGCAATGACATCTTCATGTTCATTACGTCGAAGCTCAAATATAATTGTTTTTATCTTGCCACCAGGACATCGTGCGTATAAACGAAGATTAGGTATGTATACATTTGCATTCCTTTAAACTTAATACAAGTATTCCTACTTAGCTTTGATGAAGTCGATTTAGTCGATTTAGCACCAGACAGTAATGTTCTATACACCTCAATATGCAGTTGCCTAGTCAGAGGTAGCACTGGGCAGGCCGGGATGCAAATATACAAAATACTATAGTCTTGCGTTGGTTGACCATTTCAGGGAAACTACTGCATAATGTCCTAAAAATAAAATAAAGTATTCCCATGCTGCTACTGATACGATAAAAGCACCATGCAGTAATGCTCTATACACCTCAATATGCAGCTGCCTAGTCAAATGTAACACTGGGCAAGCCGGGATGAAAACATAAATGAATATAGTTCTTGCTGTGCGTGCTTATTACACGGAAACGGCTGCACAATTGCACAACGATCGAAATATATTTGTTTGAAAGTAGAGCGTATGAAGGGAATTAATTGGATCTCACATAGTCAAATGACCTCTAACAGTAATAAAGTCGAAATCCAAATGTTTTGTTCTTTTCTCGTGCTACCAACAGAGCTACAGTCAATAATGTCAGGCTTGCCAGGTACGTATTTAATCGCATTCCCATAAACACAACTAGTCCTACTCGGCATGAAATTACATTCATATGTGTTAGCATCATTTAATGGAGCATCTATATACACTCAACTTGGAACAAATTTGTTGTAAATGGTGCTTTAAATGAACATAAAATGCACAAGGTGCTCTACGCTCCTGCTAAAAATGATCAATTAAATATACAACAGAACGTAATAAGCTATTTCCGTGCTTCTACTGATACGATTAAGCACCTTGCAGTAATGTTCTATACACCTCAATATGAAGTTGCCTATTCAGAGGTAGCACTGGGCAGGCCAGGATGCAATCAAACAAATTGCTATTATACCTCTTGCTTTTGGTGACAATTTCACGGAAACTACTGCACAATATTGCTCAATGATCGAGAATGTTTGCTTTATAGCCACATCAGCTCTTCAAGCCCTAACGTATTACACTGATGAGTTACCAGAGTCACTTTTTTCATATTTCAACTCTCACTCTGAATTGACAAATGAGACATCCAGGGACGGTCAAGACCACAGGGCCTTATTTCCTACATAGGGCGTATGGAAGGCATCGTATTTAACGTAGTGTAATGGCATTCTAATGCAAATGAAGTCGAAACATACATGTTGTATTTTTTGCCACCAATACATCTATCAATGGATCTACCAACTTCAGGCAAACCAAAGGCGTCACGGTCACGAGGTTAGTATACATTTTCATTTACATAAATACAACAATTCGTACTCAGCTGTCACACGTTAAGTTGCAGTTATAATGTTCATTCCCATAAACACAACTAGTCCTACTCGGCTGCAATGCGTAAAATTACATTCATATGTGTTAGCATCATTTAATGGAGCATTTACACTCAACTTGGAACAAATGTATTGTAAATGGTGCTTTAAATGAACATGAAATGCACAACGTACTCTACGCTCCTGCTAAAATGGCCAATTAAATATACTCCAGAACGTAATAAGGTATTTCCGTGCTTCTACTGATACGATTAAGCACCTTGCAGTAATGTTCTATACACCTCAATATGAAGTTGCCTATTCAGAGGTAGTACTGGGCAGGCCAGGATGCAATTAAACAAAATGCTATAATACCTCTTGCTTTTGGTGACAATTTCACGGAAACTACTGCACAATATTGCTCAATGATCAAGAATGTTTGCTTTATAGCCACATCAGCTCGTCAAGCCCTAACGTATTACACTGATGAGTTATCAGAGTCACTTTTTTCGTATTTCAACTCTTACTCTGAATTCACAAAATAGACATACAGGGACGGCCAAGACCCAAGGGCCTAATTTCCTAGATAGGGCGTATGGAAGGCATTGTATTTTACGTAGTGTAATGGCATTCTAAAGTGTAAATGAAGTCGAAACAAACATGTTGTATTTTTTGCCACCAATACATCTATCAATGGATCTACCAACTTTAGGCAAACCAAAGGCGTCACGGTCACGAGGTTAGTATACATTTTCATTTACATAAATACAACAATTCGTACTCAGCTGTCACACGTTAAGTTACAGTTATAATGTTCATTCCCATAAACACAACTAGTCCTACTCGGCTGCAATGCGTAAAATTGCATTCATATGTGCTAGCATCATTTAATGGAGCATTTACACTCAACTTGGAACAAATTTGTTGTAAATGGTGCTTTAAATGAACATAAAATGCACAAGGTGCTCTACGCTCCTGCTAAAAATGATCAATTAAATATACAACAGAACGTAATAAGCTATTTCCGTGCTTCTACTGATACGATTAAGCACCTTGCAGTAATGTTCTATACACCTCAATATGAAGTTGCCTATTCAGAGGTAGCACTGGGCAGGCCAGGATGCAATAAAAAAAAATGCTATTATAGCTCTTGCTTTTGGCGACAATTTCACGGAAACTACTGCACAATATTGCTCAATGATCGATAATGTTTGCTTTATAGCCACATCAGGTCGTCGAGCCCTAACGTATTACACTGATGAGTTATCAGAGTCACTTTTTTCATATTTCAATCCTCACTCTGAATTGACAAATGAGACATCCATGGAGGGTCAAGAGCACAGGGCCTTATTTCCTAGATAGGGCGTATGGAAGGCATCGTATTTTACGTAGTGTAATGGCATTCTAATGTTAATGAAGCCGAAACATACATGTTGTATTTTTTGCCTCCAATACATCTATCAATGGATCTACCAATTTCAGGCAAACCAAAGGCGTCATGGTCACGAGGTTAGTATACATTTTCATTTACATAAATACAACAATTCGTACTCAGCTGTCACACGTTAAGTTGCAGTTATAATGTTCATTCCCATAAACACAACTAGTCCTACTCGGCTGCAATGCGTGAAATTACATTCATATGCGTTAGCATCATTTAATGGAGCATTTGCACTCAACTTGGAACAAATTTGTTGTAAATGGTGCTTCAAATGAACATAAAATGCACAACGTGCTCTACGCTCCTGCTAAAATGGCCAATTAAATATACTCCAGAACGTAATAAGCTATTTCCGTGCTTCTACTGATACGATTAAGCACCTAGCAGTAATGTTCTATACACCTCAATATGAAGTTGCCTATTCGGAGGTAGTACTGGGCAGGCCAGGATGCAATTAAACAAAAAGCTATTATACCTCTTGCGTTTGGTGACAATTTCACGGAAACTACTGCACAATATTGCTCAATGATCAAGAATGTTTGCTTTATAGCCACATCAGCTCGTCAAGCCCTAACGTATTACACTGATGATTTATCAGAGTCACTTTTTTCATATTTCAATCCTCACTCTGAATTGACAAATGAGACATCCATGGAGGGTCAAGAGCACAGGGCCTTATTTCCTAGATAGGGCGTATGGAAGACATTGTATTTTACGTAGTGTAATGGCATTCTAATGTAAATGAAGTCGAAACATACATGTTGTATTTTTTGCCACCAATACATCTATCAATGGATCTACCAACTTTAGGCAAACCAAAGGCGTCTTTGTCACGAGGTAAGTATACATTTTCATTTACATAAATACAACAATTCGTACTCAGATGTCACACGTTAAGTTACAGTTATAATGTTCATTCCCATAAACACAACTAGTCCTACTCGGCTGCAATGCGTAAAATTACATTCATATGTGTTAGCATCATTTAATGGAGCATTTATATACACTCAACTTGGAACAAATGTATTGTAAATGGTGCTTTAAATGAACATGAATCGCACAACGTGCTCTACGCTCCTGCTGAAATGGCCAATTAAATATACTCCAGAACGTAATAAGCTATTTCCATGCTTCTACTGATACGATTAAGCACCTTGCAGTAATGTTCTATACACCTCAATATGAAGTTGCCTATTTAGTGGTAGTACTTGGCAGGCCAGGATACAATCAAACAAAATGCTATTATACCTCTTGCTTTTGATGACAATTTCACGGAAACTACTGCACAATATTGCTCAATGATCAAGAATGTTTGCCTAATAGCCACATCAGCTCGTCAAGCCCTAACGTATTACACTGATGAGTTATCAAAGTCACTTTTTCGTATTTCAACTCTTACTCTGAAATCACAAAAGAGACATACAGGGACGGCCAAGACCCAAGGGCCTAATTTCCTAGATAGGGCGTATGGAAGGCATTGTATTTTACGTAGTGTAATGGCATTTACGTAGTGTAAATGAAGTCGAAACATACATGTTGTATTTTTTGCCACCAATACATCTGTCAATGGATCTACCAACTTCAGGCAAACCAAAGGCGTCACGGTCACGAGGTTAGTATTCATTTTCATTTACATAAATACAACAATTCGTACTCAGCTGTCACACATTAAGTTACAGTTATAATGTTCATTTCCATAAACACAACTAGTCCTACTCGGCTGCAATGCGTAAAATTGCATTCATATGTGTTAGCATCATTTAATGGAGCATTTACACTCAACTTGGAACAAATTTGTTGTAAATGGTGCTTTAAATGAACATAAAATGCACAAGGTGCTCTACGCTCCTGCTAAAAATGATCAATTAAATATACAACAGAACGTAATAAGCTATTTCCGTGCTTCTACTGATACGATTAAGCACCTTGCAGTAATGTTCTATACACCTCAATATGAAGTTGCCTATTCAGAGGTAGCACTGAGCAGGCCAGGATGCAATCAAACAAAATGCTATTATAGCTCTTGCTTTTGGCGACAATTTCACGGAAACTACTGCACAATATTGCTCAATGATCGATAATGTTTGCTTTATAGCCACATCAGCTCTTCAAGCCCTAACGTATTACACTGATGATTTATCAGAGTCACTTTTTTCATATTTCAATCCTCACTCTGAATTGACAAATGAGACATCCATGGAGGGTCAAGAGCACAGGGCCTTATTTCCTAGATAGGGCGTATGGAAGGCATCGTATTTTACGTAGTGTAATGGCATTCTAATGTAAATGAAGTCGAAACATACATGTTGTATTTTTTGCTACCAATACATCTATCAATGGATCTACCAACTTAAGGCAAACCAAAGGCGTCATGGTCACGAGGTTAGTATACATTTTCATTTACATAAATACAACAATTCGTACTCAGCTGTCACGCGTTAAGTTGCAGTTATAATGTTCATTCCCATAAACACAACTAGTCCTACTCGGCTGCAATGCGTGAAATTACATTCATATGCGTTAGCATCATTTAATGGAGCATTTGCACTCAACTTGGAACAAATTTGTTGTAAATGGTGCTTTAAATAAACATAAAATGCACAACGTGCTCTACGCTCCTGCTAAAATGGCCAATTAAATATACTCCAGAACGTAATAAGGTATTTCCGTGCTTCTACTGATACGATTAAGCACCTTGCAGTAATGTTCTATACACCTCAATATGAAGTTGCCTATTCAGAGGTAGTACTGGGCAGGCCAGGATGCAATTAAACAAAATGCTATTATACCTCTTGCGTTTGGTGACAATTTCACGGAAACTACTGCACAATATTGCTCAATGATCAAGAATGTTTGCTTTATAGCCACATCAGCTCGTCAAGCCCTAACGTATTACACTGATGAGTTATCAGAGTCACTTTTTTCATATTTCAACTCTCACTCTGAATTGACACATGAGACATCCAGGGACGGTCAAGACCACAGGGCCTTATTTCCTACATAGGGCGTATGGAAGACATTGTATTTTACGTAGTGTAATGGCATTCTAATGTAAATGAAGTCGAAACATACATGTTGTATTTTTTGCCACCAATACATCTATCAATGGATCTACCAACTTTAGGCAAACCAAAGGCGTCTTTGTCACGAGGTAAGTATACATTTTCATTTACATAAATACAACAATTCGTACTCAGCTGTCACACGTTAAGTTGCAGTTATAATGTTCATTCCCATAAACACAACTAGTCCTACTCGGCTGCAATGCGTGAAATTACATTCATATGCGTTAGCATCATTTAATGGAGCATTTGCACTCAACTTGGAACAAATTTGTTGTAAATGGTGCTTTAAATAAACATAAAATGCACAACGTGCTCTACGCTCCTGCTAAAATGGCCAATTAAATATACTCCAGAACGTAATAAGGTATTTCCGTGCTTCTACTGATACGATTAAGCACCTTGCAGTAATGTTCTATACACCTCAATATGAAGTTGCCTATTCAGAGGTAGTACTGGGCAGGCCAGGATGCAATCAAACAAAATGCTATTATAGCTCTTGCTTTTGGCGACAATTTCACGGAAACTACTGCACAATATTGCTCAATGATCGAGAATGTTTGCTTTATAGCCACATCAGGTCGTCGAGCCCTAACGTATTACACTGATGAGTTATCAGAGTCACTTTTTTCATATTTTAACTCTCACTCTGAATTGACACATGAGACATCCAGGGACGGTCAAGACCACAGGGCCTTATTTCCTAGATAGGGCGTATGGAAGGCATTGCATTTTACGTAGTGTAATTGCATTCTAATGTAAATGAAGTCGAAACATACATGTTGTATTTTTGCTACCAATACATCTATCAATGGATCTACCAACTTCAGGCAAACCAAAGGCGTCACGGTCACGAGGTTAGTATACATTTTCATTTACATAAATACAACAATTCGTACTCAGCTGTCACACGTTAAGTTGCAGTTTATGTTTATTCCCATAAACACAACTAGTCCTACTCGGCTGCAATGCGTGAAATTACATTCATATGCGTTAGCATCATTTAATGGAGCATTTGCACTCAACTTCGAACAAATGTATTGTAAATGGTGCTTTAAATGAACATGAAATGCACAACGTGCTCTACGCTCCTGCTAAAAATGATCAATTAAATATACTACAGAACGTAATCAGCTATTTCCGTGCTTCTACTGATACGATTAAGCACCTAGCAGTAATGTTCTATACACCTCAATGTAAAGTTGCCTATTCAGAGGTAGTACTGGGCAGGCCAGGATGCAATTAAACAAAATGCTATTATACCTCTTGCGTTTGGTGACAATTTCACGGAAACTACTGCACAATATTGCTCAATGATCGAGAATGTTTGCTTTATAGCCACATCAGCTCGTCAAGCCCTAACGTATTACACTGATGATTTATCAGAGTCACTTTTTTCATATTTCAATCCTCACTCTGAATTGACAAATGAGACATCCATGGAGGGTCAAGAGCACAGGGCCTTATTTCCTAGATAGGGCGTATGGAAGACATTGTATTTTACGTAGTGTAATGGCATTCTAATGTAAATGAAGTCGAAACATACATGTTGTATTTTTTGCCACCAATACATCTATCAATGGATCTACCAACTTTAGGCAAACCAAAGGCGTCTTTGTCACGAGGTAAGTATACATTTTCATTTACATAAATACAACAATTCGTACTCAGATGTCACACGTTAAGTTACAGTTATAATGTTCATTCCCATAAACACAACTAGTCCTACTCGGCTGCAATGCGTAAAATTACATTCATATGTGTTAGCATCATTTAATGGAGCATTTATATACACTCAACTTGGAACAAATGTATTGTAAATGGTGCTTTAAATGAACATGAATCGCACAACGTGCTCTACGCTTCTGCTAAAATGGCCAATTAAATATACTCCAGAACGTAATAAGCTATTTCCATGCTTCTACTGATACGATTAAGCACCTTGCAGTAATGTTCTTTACACCTCAATGTGAAGTTGCCTATTCAGAGGTAGCACTGGGCAGGCCAGGATGCAATCAAACAAAATGCTATCATAGCTCTTGCTTTTGGTGACAATTTCACGGAAACTACTGCACAATATTGCTCAATGATCGACAATGTTTGATTTATAGCCACATCAGCTAGTCAAGCCCTAACGTATTACACTGATGAGTTATCAGAGTCACTTTTTTCATATTTCAACTCTCACTCTAAATTGACAAATGAGATTTCCAGGGACGGTCAAGACCACAGGGCCTTATTTCCTAGATAGGGCGTATGGAAGGCATTGTATTTTACGTAGTGTAATGGCATTCTAATGTTAATGAAGCCGAAACATACATGTTGTATTTTTTGCCTCCAATACATCTATCAATGGATCTACCAACGTCAGACATTCCAACCGACACGCGAAGTTAATGTACATTTTCATATACATAAATACAGCAATTCGTACTCAGCTGTCACACGTTGAGTCACAGTGGTAATGTTCATTACTTATTATGACCTTCTCACAACACAGCTTGAACAATATAATACTAGTATACTACGTTTTTTCATTTTTAAAAGTATTACATACATTCATATTTGTGAGAATCATTTAATTGAGCATTTACACTGAATTTTTGATTGATTGAAAATCATATTTATTTCCTTCAAACAGATACAAAATAATATTTGACATAGCAACGAATACAGTATATACATGTAATTAGGCACAAATTTGAAGGAGGCGAAAACCCGAAAAGCAGAGCTTGAGTTGGGGTCGCCAGATACAAATAAGCATTAAGTTACGTACTGTAATGACATCATATGTAATTGCATATAAAAAAAAGGGTTAAGAGTATAAAATAAACATACAGTAGATGGAGAAGAGGGAGAAGAAATGTAGGCATTAGAAGATAAGTTCATTTGAACAAAAGAGTAAACTGGTCGCAATAACGTAACATTGGTACTTGACTGACATTTGTCTAGCATAGCGACAGGTAAGGCATGTGTATTAATTAACAATAGAAATGGAAGGTAGTTCAAGCATGTCAACATGTCAATGATCTGCATTTAAATAAAGTTTCATTTTATAAGAGAAAGATTGCAAAGAACGAGACTTTTGTAGGCGGGCTGGTAAACTGTTCCAAAGTTTTGGCCCAGAGTAGCGAATATCGTACTGGTATCTTCGGGTTCTATGTTTCGGTAAATGAATTTGGGTGGCGTTTCTCGTACTACACTTATGAATATCCGAATTGAAGTTGAAATGACAGAGATTACTAAATTGCGAGGGGAAAATGTTGTTTGTGCTTTTGTACATAAAAATACTTTGCTGATGCAAATTAATATTGCTAAATTTCAATAATTTCAACTCTTTGAATACAGGATTTGTGTGAGATTGAAAATGTAATCCAGATATAATACGAACAATCCTCTTTTGCAGTAGTATAAGCTTTAGGATGCTAGACTTACAGGAGTTGGCCCAAATAATATTACAATACGAGAAATATGGAAGTATCAGAGCACAATATAACATACGTAGAATGTGACTTGGCAAGATATATCTAATTTTAGATATAATACCAATGCTTTTGGATACTTTGCTTTCGACCTCGTGTATATGATCTTTCCATGTCATAAAACTATCTAAATAAATTCCAAGGAACTTGACTTTGTCTACCCGTGGTAATATTACATTGTCGAGTATAACACATGCATTATTCAAATTGACATTCTTTCTATTATGTAAAAACATGTAGTTACATTTTTTGATATTTAAAGATATTTTGTAAGCTTTAAACCATTCACAAACATGTACGAGATTTGCATTCACAATATCACAAAGGGAGTTCAAGTTTGAATTGCTATGAAGTATGTTTGTATTTTTTGGCGTATAGTATAAAGGATAGCTCATTTGCTGATTTATAAAGATCATTAATATATAATATGAATAACAATGGACCGAGGAGACTGCCCTGGGGAATTCCACAGGTTATTGTCTTAAAGTCTGACACACACGATTTGTATTTAGTACATTGTACATGATTATTAATAAAGCTGGTGAACCAATTATATACAATACCACGTATGCCGTAACGATATAATTTAGATAGTAATATGTTATGGTTAATTGTATCAAAGGCTTTGGATAAGTCGATGAAAACTCCAATTGCGAACTCATTATTTCCAAAAGCATCTATTATTTTACTAGAGAGACATGTAAGAGCCATGCTTGTGGAATAATCTTTACGAAACCCGAATTGATTTTCATAAAGAATAGAACATCTATCAAGAAATTCGAAAGTCCTCTTGTAAACAATACGCTCTAATTACTTTGAAAAAACAGATAAAACAGAAATAGGTCTGTAGTTCGTAAATTCATCCTTGTCCCCAGATTTAAAAATTGGTGTCACTTTGGCCTTTTTTAATTCATGAGGAAACATTCCTTTTGATAAAGACAAATTAAATATGTGACACAAAGGTCCACAAATATATGGTACGACTTGTTTGACGACTCTTGGACTATATTCATCCAAACCAGCCGCTTTATTGTTTTTAAATGTTTTAACAATGTTACAAATCTCATTCTCCGAGGTGGGATACAGATACAAGGAGTCAGTTGGTGGATCATTGATAAACTTCAAATAGTCCGTTTGAGTTTCAGGGATTCTCTTTGCCAAAGATGGACCGATATTAGTAAATTAGTAAATTAGTAATATTAGTAAATTAGAATTCGATATAATGCTCGGTTCTGTAACAGTTTTCCCGTTATGTTTAAACACAGAATTTTTCACTTAGTTTACTTTTATTAAGTAGTAAATTAATTGTTTTCCAAGTGCGGTTAATATTGGATTTATTGAGTAAAAATTCATTATGAAAATATTGTGATTTTATTTTACGAATTAGCGTTGTAAGTAAATTACGATAACTTTTATAAACGGAAGCATTTTCATCTGACGGATTACGTATATACCATTTATATAATTTATTTTTATGTCTAATAGACTGTAACAAGCCTTTCGTCATCCAACATTTCAACTTTTTATTCCTATTTTTTTCAACTACGACAGGGAGATTTTTATCATATAGTTTACGAAATTTCACCTGAAAAAGATTATAACTTTCATTTGGATCGTCATTATCATATACTATACTATATATATCATATACTATATTTTATACACATGTATTGCAAATGTCATGTATTACAATATGAAATGCACTAATGCGTGGCCAATGAAATACATTAATGAACGCACTGAGGTATTTCCGAGATGGGAGGCCGTGTGGATGTCATTGTATCTTACGTAGTGTAATGATATTGTAATGGTAATTAAGTCGAAACTTAAATGTTTTATTTTTTGCTAGATGAAGTAGCTTATTTACTGGGGACACGAATGCCACCCGTAATACGATCACTGTTACGAGGTTAGTATATATTTGCATTTACAGAAATAAAACAATTCATACTCAGCTGGCACACGTGAAGTTACAGTTATAATGTTCATTCCTTATTAGGACCTTCTCACAACTCACCTTAAACAATGTAATACTAGTATACTACAATTTTGCAATTCCAGTGTATATTGCATACATTCATATTCATATATTCATATAGAATCATTTAATGGGGCATCTACACTGAACTTGATAGTAATGTAGCACTGTGCAGTGCAGGGTCGGATGCAAACGTTCAAAATGCTTTGCGTGACCATTTCACTGGAACTACTGCACAATATATTGCAGAATTACCGAGAGAAGTTTGCTTTATAGCCTCAATAATTTGTCAAGGTCTAACGTATCACACTGATGGGTTATAAGAATCTCATTTTTTTAATATTTGAACTCTCACTATAAATTCACGAAGGAGACATCCATGGACAGTCTACACCAACAAGCCGTATTTTTTTAGATGGAAGACGTATGGAAGGCATTGCACCTTACGTAGTGCAATGAAATTATACTGGTAAATAAAGTAGAAACATAAATTTTCTATCTTTTGCCATACAGCTGTAGGTCTAGGGAAATATCTACCAAAGCCACAAACACTCCCTCTAGAAGGTTAGTATACATTTTCATTTACATAAGTACAAGAATTCATACTCAGTCGTCACACGTGAAGTTACAGTTATAATGTTCATCACTTATAAGGCCATTCTGACAACTCAGCTTGAAAAATCTAATACTAGTATACTACAATTTTGCAATTCCAGTATGTATTATATTCATTCATATTTGTTAGAATCATTTAATGGAGCCTTTACACTGAACTTTAAAGAAATGTAGCTCTGGGCAGGCCGGGATGAAAACATTAAACATGATATAATTCTTGCTTTGCGTGACCATTTAACTGAAACCACTGCGCAACTTTGCATTATCGCAAGTGGTAGAGCGTATGAAGGGAATTGTATCGTTCGTAGTTATTTTACCTAACGGTGAAGAAGTCGAAACTCAAATGTTTTATTTTTCTCGTGCTACCAACAGACAGTTCCTCTGAAGACAAACCAGGTATGTATTTTATCGCATTCTCATATATGTAACTATTCCTAGCGGCTACAGTGCATGAAATTACACTCCTATGGTTAGCATCATTTAATGGAGCATTTACACTGCACTTGATACCAATATAGCCTATATATTCAAATGGTGCTTTCAACCAGTATCAAATGCACCTATCTGCTTTACCCTCCTGTTATACGTGGACAATTAAGATAAACTACTGAACGTAATAGGTATTTCCATGCCACTACTGATACGATTAAGCACCTTGCAGTAATGTTCTATACACCTAAATATGCAGTTGCCTTGTCAAAAGTAGCACTGGGCAGGCCGGGATGCAAATATAGAAAATATTATAGTTTTTGCTTTTCGTGGAAGGCATGGCATTTTACGTAGTGTAATGATATTGTAATGGTAATTAAGTCGAAAATTAAATTTTGTATTTTTTGCCACCAATACATCTATTAATGGAGCTTTAAACGTCAGACATACCACTAGCTTAGTATACATTTTCATTTAAATAAATACAACAATTCAAACTCAGCTGTCATACATGAAGTTACTATACTGATTAGGTCTTTCTCACAACACAGCTTGACAATGCAATACTACTATACTACAATTTTGCAATTCCAATATGTATAACATACATTCATATTTGATAGAATCACTTAAAGGAGCATTTACACTGAACTTCATACACATGTATTGCAAATGGCCCAATATGAAATTCACATTTCCGAAAAGAATTGTAAACAGCATAATCATGAGAGAGGTTACCTCGCACGTGACGTCACAAAATCAACATTTTAAAGATCATAACTTTCTAACCCTTTCATGGATTTTCGTCAAACCTTCACGTATGTGTTTCTTTCATGTGTCTGCTTTTATTGAAAGCAGCCCGTCCCTTTTTCAGATCACCACAAAACCATCGAAACATTGGCAAACATATAGAGAAGTGTTAGCAAGCTGTATATTCATAATTTGAAACTGCTACGTAGTGTAAAATTCAAATAATGCACGTAAACAACGTCTGATTAATAGTCTTTACCTCAGGCTCTTAGCAGTTTGTGTTGAAATATCTGCTTTATTGATTAATCTGTTTATTAAATTATAAAACGCATTAACAAAAAAAGATGTTCTATAGAAGGTATCATCTACAAATTACTCATAAAATTAGGATTTCACACATGCATAATAACCACATAGATACTGTAACAAAGACTAATACTTTTTTCGTAGTACGAAAAAAGTCGATTTGAAATTTAACGGCTGAAATTTTTACATATACAGAAAGTTTAAACATGCTATATTCTTAGAAATGGTCTTGAATCACACTTTCTTCAATTTACGATCGTGATAGACGATTTCAAATTTTAAGCTTGCAAAAGGGACGGACAATCTTTAAGTCCTGTTTATGATTCTGAAGGTCGAGTTTAATTCTAGACTAGTTAAACTCGAGTCCAAGTTTAGACTCGACTTTAAAGAGGGCCCGTCCCTTTTTCAGATCACCACAAAACCATCGAAACATTGGCAAAACATATAGAGAAGTCTTAGCAAGCTGTATATTCATAATTTGAAACTGATACGTAGTGTGAAATTCAAATAATGCACGTAAACAACGTCTGATTAATAGTCTTTACCTCAGGCTCTTAGCAGTTTGTGATGAAATATCTGCTTTATTGATTAATCTGTTTATTAAATTATCAAACGAATTATGAAAAAAAAATGTTCTATAGAAGAAATCATCGCCAAAGTTTGATAATTACTTATAAAATTAGGATTTCACACATGCATATTAACCACATAAATACTGTAACAAAAACTAATACCTTTTTCGTAGTACGAAAAAAGTCGGTTTGAAATTTAACGGCTGAAATTTTTTCATATACAGAAAGCTTCAACATGCTATATTCTTAGAAATAGTCTTGAATCACACTTTCTTTACGATCGTGATAGACGGTTTCAAATTTTAAACTTGCAAAAGGGACGGACAATCTTTAACTTCCATGGTGATGTCGTCTGCTCCACCTGCGCATGCGCACTAGCCAAATTTAGCATAATTTATGCTATATTCAGTACTGCGCATGTCCATTTGCGCGCTTAATACTGTATTCGATAGCGGCAATTCACGTAACAAAGTTACATTAACTGGACGAATATTCTATGATTATCATTATGTCATAAAGACAAGAAGGCGGAAACTTAAAAGATTTGTTTAATTTGATGTACGTGAAAAGGAAGTGGGTATTTTTGTTCAGTAAAATTGAGTATATCTGCCAAAAATGAATGATTAATCGTACTGCTTGTAACACGTGTTGTAATAATCCCTCCTTTTCCGTCTATGTCGCTGGTTGTCTCGCTATAATACACAGATGTACGCACATACGTATACACCCACACGCACTCGTATCTTAGAACGACTAAAAGATTTGTTCCCTTAGATGATCTGTAACAAAAGAAAAACCGCTCACATTTCCTCCTCTCTACATCCGTTCCCTGTTTCTCTTTAACATTCTCTCGCCTTCCCCTTTGTGTTAACGAATTCCACATTCTCTCCGTCTCTCTGTTGACCCATCTCCCTTTCTCTCTCTTTATCTCATATTGTATGCCCTCTCGCTTTCCCTGTAGTACTGGCTATATCTCCAAAATGTCATCATCATTATAAGGAAATCAATCATTCACATTTATATTTTGGAACATACCATTTGAAGTTGTTAGATACTGAAAGGATCAAGTTCTTCTGACAAAATTAAATTCCTCTTGAAAACGTTGTTACAATATTTCTTTGAAATATCTATTTCGAGAATGACCTTTACAATTTCGGAACTTAAGTGAGCCAATCGTGTAGTCTCGACATATGTCACATCGTTCAACGATAACTGATATCAATGTACCACTATTTTGTGCCAGCTGCCCTAGCGTCATAGAAAGGCAAAATCATTGCACAATACTTGTCAGAAATTGAAAAGTTTACCAGTATAAGCTCTAGTGAAGTGTTTACTACGTATACTCAGTACAAGCCAGTTTGGTAGTCAGGAAAAAGTTTAAACCAAAAATAATAGTTCTTCCATTTTTGAGTGAAATACCCCTGCAATCAGAACTAATACATTTTCCATACTGATGGAACCTCATATCAAATTTAATGTTTAATTTTCCACCTGGCTGTAACAATGATGAACATAATTTGTTAATACATGTATAACAGGTATAACATACCCACTCTTACTTCCCTTAATGATACATATTTATTTAAACATACAAGAATGACTGAAAAGGGAGTGGGCTATATTGTATAAGTTGATAGTAGATACATATTATGTATACCAGTTTCTGAATCAGAACAATAATATTTCAGCATATGAAAACAATAAGAAATGAATCTTAAGTCTTATATTTAGATAAGTTAGCGAACTGTACATGCATGATAGGGAAAGGGATAGAAGGATGTAGCTTGCACACGTGAAGTTATAGTTATAATGTTCTTTACTGATGAGGACCTTCTCACAACACAGCTTGCCAATATAATACTAGAATACTACAATATGTATTACATACATTTATATTTGATAGAATCATTTAATGGAGCATTTACACTGAACGTGAAAGAAATGTAGCACTGGGCAGGCCGGGATGCAAACATTAAAAATTCTATAGTTCTTGCTTTGCGTGAACATTTTACTGAAACTACTGCACAGTATGTTGCACAATTATCGAGAGAAATTTGCTTTATAGCCTCATTAACTTGTCAAGCCCTAACATATCACACTGATGAGTTATTAGAATCACTTTTTTCATAGTTTAATTCTCACTATAAATTCACAAAGGAGACATCCAGGGACGGTCTAGACCACAGGGCCGTATTTCCGAGGTAGTAGGACGAATGGAAGTCATTGCATCTTACGTAGTGTAATGATATTGTAATGGTTATTAAGTCGAAACTTAAATGTTGTATTTTTTGCCACCAATACATCTTTTGATGGGGCTACCAACGCCAGCATCACTGCTACGAGGTTTAATATACATTTGCATTTACAGAACTGAAAACTATACTCAGCTGTCACACGTTACGTTACAGTAATAATGTTCATTACTTATTAGGACTTTCTCACAACTCAGCTTGAAAAATGTAATACTAGTATACTACAATTTTGCAATTCCAGTATGTATTACATACATTCATATTTGTTAAAATCATTTAATGGAGCATTTACACTGAACTTGATACACATGTATTGCAAATGGCGCTTTAATCAATATGAAATGCACTAATGTGCTGTACGCCCCTGTTATACATGGCCAATTTAAAAAAATACTGACCGTAATAAGATATTTCCATGCTGCTACTGATTATTAAAGCACCTTGCAGTAATGCTCTATAAAACCTCAATATGCAGCTGTCTAGTCAAAGGTAGCACTGGATTAAAACGTACAAGGTGGTATTTGTCTTGCTTTGTTTCATTACTTCACGGAAACTACTGCACAATACTGTCTAATGATTGAGACAAAGTTGCTTACTGACATCAGCTCGTCAAGCACCAACGCTTCACATTGCTGCGTTATTATACATGTTATAACTTCTCTTTCTTATCATTTTCGCCATTTCAAGATACAGTACAGTTGAGTTATGCCAAACAAACGTTTATTCCTACTGCTCGCTCAGGTATATTCAATATTATATGATTTAAGTCTTGTTGCGTTTTACATCAATCAATTGGGGATTTTTTTTTCTATGCGGAATATATGGTTTTTATCTTATCAATGTGTATGTTATGATTCCCAAATATAAGTTATAAGATTTATAAATGATTTTTAGTAATTACATTGTATACTATATTATATAACTACCTGGAACAAAATAAAAGAGCCAAAAATAAGGGGCAGCAAAATAGCCTGTCGCTGCAAAGTCGCTAGGGAGACAACCAGTCGACGGTCCTACTTCAATCTTTGAGTTCTCACAATGTAGCTTGGTATTTGTATTTTACTTCATTGTGGACTAGACAAAAGCCACCAGAAGTTGGGTAACCATTTCACAGAAACTACTGCATAACTTTGCATAATGACTGAGACAGAACTTTTAAATGGTAGGGCGTGTGAAGGACATTGTTTCTTTCGTAGTCAGATCACCTTCTAACGGTAAAGAAGTCGAAACTCATTTTTCCCTCTTGCTACCAACAGAGCTATCGTCAGAAACCGAACCAGGTATGTATTTAATCGCATTCCCATAAATACAAGTATTCCTACTTGGCTACAATGCATGAAATTACATGCATATTTGTTAGAATCATTGAATGGAGCACTTATACTAAACTTGATGCAAACGTATTGCAAATAGTGATTTCAATTAATATGAAATGCACCAATGTGCTCTACCCTCCTGGTTTACGTGACACATTAAATAAACTACTGAACGTAATAAGGTATTTCCATGCTGCTACTGATATGACTAAGCATCTTGCAGTAATTTTCTATACACCTCAATATGCAGCTACCTAGTCAAAGGTAGCAGTGGCCAGGCCGGGATGCAAACGTACAAAATGCTATAGTTCTTGATTTGTGTGACTTTTACACGGAAATCGCAGGACAATTGTGCATAATGATCGAGACATATCTTTTAAATGGTAGGGCGTATGAAAAGCATTATATCTTACGTAGTCAAATTACCTTCTAAAGGTGATCAGGTCAAAACTCAAATGTTTTTTCCTCTTGCTACCAACAGAGGTAGTGTCAGAAACCACACCAGGTATGTATATAATCGCATTCCCATGAATACAACAATTACTAATCGGCTATAATGCGTGAAGTTACGTTCATATGTGCTAGCATCATTGAATGGAGCATTTACACTAAATTTGAAAGAAATGTTTTGTAAATGGAGCTTTAAATCAATATAAAATGTACCAATGTGCTCTACGCTCATGTTATACGTGGCCACTTAAATATACTACAGAACGTAATAAGGTATTCCAGTCTGCTACTGATATGAGTAAGCACCTTGTAGTAATGCTCTATGCGCCTCAATATGCAGCTGCCTAGTCAAAGGTAGCACTGGGCAGGCCGGGATGCAATCATGCAAATTGATATAGTTCTTGCTTTGGGTGACCATTTCACAGAAACTGCTGCACAATATTGCACAATGATTGAGAGAAGTATGCTTTATAGCCACATCAACTCGTCAAGCTCTAACGTATCACACGGATGAGTTATTAGAATCTCTTTTTTTTTCATATTTCAATTCTCACTATAAATTCACAAAGGAGGCATCCAGGGACGGTCTAGACAACAGGGCCGTATTTCCCAAATGGTAGGGCGTATGGAAGTAATTGTATCTTACGTAATGTTGTGACATTCTAATGTTAATCAAGTTGAAACTTAAATGTTGTATTTCTTGCCACCAATACTCCTAGAACTAGATCTACCAATGCCACCAACACCGCCACTACGAGGTTAGTATACATTTGCATTTACATAAATACAACAATTCATACTCGGCTGTCAAAAGTGAAGTTACAGTTATAATGTTTATAACTTAGTGGGACCTTCTCACAACTCAGCTTGAACAATGTGATTCTAGTATACTACATCTTTGCCATACCAAAATGTATAACATACATTCATGTTTGTTAGAATCATTAAATGGAGCATTTAGACTAAACTTGATACAAATGTATTGCAAACAATGCTTTGAAACAATTTGAAATACAATAATGTGCTCTACGCTCCTGTGATTCATGGCCGATTAAATAAACTACTGAACGTAATAAGGTATTTCCATGCTGCTACTGATACGATTAATCACCTTTATACAGTAATGCTCCATACACCTCAATATGCAGCTGTCCAGACGGAGGTAGCACTGGATGCAAACCTACAACATTGAATTGTTCTTGCTTTGTGTGATTACTTTACGGTAACTGCTGCACAATATGGTACAATGATTGAGAAAAATTTGCTTAATGACATTAGCTCGTCAAGCACTAACGCTTCACATTGCTGAGTTAGTATAACCTCTCTTCTCGTTCTGTTATATTCGATATTCTATGATTTAAGTCTTGTTGAGGCTTGAACTACTCGTCGAGCTTTACATCAATCAATTAAGGGATTTATTTCTGTGTGGAAGGCATGGTTGTATTTTGTCAATGTGTATTTTATGATGCCTAAAAAAAAGTTACAATAATGATAAATGAGTTTAAGTAATGAGATTGTATACTATGTTATATAACTACATGAAACAAAATGAAAGAGACAAAAATAATGGCATCAAAATAGCCTGTAGCTGCAATTTCTATTTCTATCTCCTATTTATATTTTTGAGTTCTCATAACGTAGCTTGGTATTTGCATTTTAATTGATTGTGGACTTCACAAAAGCTACCACATAGTAAAATTGCAAAGAGAAGATCTTGGTTATTATGTTCAATTAAAGGCGTATTGATATTATACTTCATAGGGTAGGCTGTATAGAGTGCCTTTGCCTCGCGTATAGAATCAAGGAAAAATATGTTAAACACTTTCATGCAACGGTCAGGTATTAAAAAAGAATCTTTGCCAACTGCTGTATCATTTCATGACGTATAATACTGTATGCCATTCATTGCCTAGGTGCTGACCAAATTGTTAAAATGAACCATAAATTTTTGCATTTGTCAGTGGAGCCTGGATATAAGTATTACAGTGATACATGTGATTGTTTTTTTCTGTTTCAGACCGCATTGGGCAGTTGGACGTCGATGCGTCGAACACGCAGACAGCCGAGACTGTCTCCACGAGTGGCAGCTCTGAAGGTGGGATAAAAGATTCAGATTCCTAACGACAAGTTTGTCCATTGTTTGTCATTGACAATTGTCAATGATTGTAAACATCGCTAGTGATAATCGTTTATCTCGCAATGTATGGTCAACAGCGGATCTAAGATTACGACGTTTCGTGCGCCGCTGTAACACTTCGACAGGTGTGATACAAAATTGTAGTGAGTAGGGGTTTGTCCTTTGTCGGTAACGTATTACCGCCTGATGCGAGTCGTATCAACGGCCTAATGTATGGTCGAGCATTCGGGTACGCCGGCTGATAGTATTGCGCTTCGTCCTTTGACTGTTCAGGAGCGGGTTTTCGGTTAGTGCAATGCACTGACCAAAGGGTATTTAAACCCCTAGCTACTCACAACAATTTCGTATCACACCTGACGAAGTGTTGCAGCGGCGCACGAAACGTCGTGATCTTATATCCCATGTTAACCATGCATTGCGAGACAAACAATTGTCACTAGCGTTTTGTCTGCAATAAGTGACATGTTGGCCATGCTTGTAAACATGTTACTTAACTTTTAACGTTCAGAGCTGGGCTCAGAGAAACCAACATAAATAACATATTAAGCTTAAGTGGTGGTTGTCTCGTTGTGGCGATAATTACGATCTATCAATTTCCAGATATGTAATGTTATATTCCACATACTAAGAATGTTGCTATATGATTGGTCAAGAGTTGATCACGTGATGAAGCGTAGTTTTTCCCATCTGATCACCTGAGCAGAAAAGTTCGTTACACTGTAGGTGATAGTACTTTTTGGTTTCGCTGATCTCTTCACTCCTCACAGTCCTAACGCATGATCAATATTTTGAGTACGCGCGAAATAAAAGTGCGTAGCTCGGACTATCGGCGCAGACGACACCGCGGTGCGCGCGTTAAATTTTTTGGGAATAGCGCGCTGCGCCGCGCGCGTACGTACAAAGCAGTGCAAGCCTTCCATTTCCCCCACATAGTATTTCACCAAAGCAAGTGTGCAATTCTCTACCACCTCGTACCAAAATTGACCTAGAATTTCACTTGCCTGTAATTCATTAGAATTAGTAAGAGTATTCTCGGAGGATCTATGTTCTCACCGATACCGCACAGGTAAGAGAATTTCGATTACTTCTTGCTTTTCCGTCAAAATCTTACAAATTAGCATCATCATGTCATAGTGTTCGTTGGAATTTGTAGACTCTATATAGTGCACAAAGTCAATTTGCTTCCGGGTTTCGGAGCGTCGCGTGAATATGTAGCCGCACCGACACGAATGCTTTTGTACGTTAAATTGTCATTTATTTTATAGATTGTTGGTATCAGATGTGGAATATAAAGCAAATAATCAACTTTTGGTTTCAGGCAATGAGACGAACTATCACTTCCTCGGCGATCTGAATGTATACGCTATCTTTCCTCAGCTAAAAGCTTCGGAAAGATAGCTACATCTAGATCGCCTCGGAAGTGATACTTCGTCTCATTACCTTCACCGACGTTGATTATTAGCTTATTATGATTTATGTTATTTTTACTTGGTGGACTATATTGTGACTATTTCACATTTAAAGAATTATATATTTCTTGTACGTGACATACTCAGATGACAACTGGAATCTTCCTCTTTTGTTTGGTGATCACTCGGACACAGACGTGGAACACGCTCAAGGTGAGGAATGATACGTAGTTTCTCACCCGTTCAATGGAGAGCCTCAGTTTATTGATACAATTTACAACAAAGCAATTTGAGCATATAGACAAAACAACACTGAGCTTGAAAGTAATATTCCACTACCTGGTTGATTTCGTCCTACATACGTAACCGATATATAGTTTTTATCACTTATGAAACACATCCTACTACCGCTTGGCTTATGATAATGGCACGATACCTAGGAACCCATACACCGGACCTCTGTTCTAACATGTCTACTGCTTAGATGTATTCATGGGCCCCCAAATGAAAAGATGTTTTTTCAAAGAATGAAATTCGTAGTTGCGGCGAGACAATACATGACATATTTTGTTTTTACGTTACTCTCTGTAGTATTAAGAAAGTCCATACGCCTGAACATACATGCGCAGTTGTGAGAATCATTTGATCCAGCATTTACACTGAACACAATACAAATGTAACAGACTTCTTCCGCAAACATGTGGACATCGCGGCGTCACCGAGTCTGAAGTTTGCCTCCATGTACAAGGCGAATCTCAACCCGCGACCAATTGCCAAACACATGTCACTGAATCGATCAGCTCAAAATTAATACAAAATGACAACATGTAGTTAACGTTTTACCGAACAATATTAAAAGACTATCTATCTAGTACAATTTATTTCTATCAACACAATGATTTAGAAAGCAGCTTTTATATGTTTCAAATTAAAGTAAACAAATTGAATGCCAAAGTGTACAGGTTGATTTTCTCATATATTGTATGTACATACATGTACTATGAATATGAGAATGAGAGCAGGGGAGACGGAAAGAGAGGGGATCGAAGGGCGTCAACGTGTGCATGGTGTACGTGTATGAAGACATATTGTGGGTACGCATGCACAACTGGCAGACTGCCAATTATGCCCACGCATAAAATCCTTTTACAAGCACCGGACACATACCATGGTAAAGCATGCAAAATAAGCACCATGGATAGAGAATAATGTAATGGAGTTGGTGCAAGTGTTTGGTCTCGTCTGGCGCTCTCTCCACAGCAAGTTACTTGGAATTGCAGATTGTAAAGGTCCAAGCTTATGAGGATTTTGCCTTACTGCGATTGTGAAAAATCATTTTTTGACAAGATTGTATGATATCACCAATATCAGTAGAACGGGTGTTACCTGATTGTGTTCACATGCAGTGCACAATAAGCACAAGGGAACGTACAGCATTTCAATACCTGAAATTTAAAACAGTCTGCTCTCTCTTCCTCTCTACTCTTCTACGTTTTCATTCAAAGCTGGCGATCTGCATCCTGACACTAGCAATGCTGAAATGAGTAGAGTGATCACTGAAGAAGGAGGGGAACTACACCTAGAAAGATACGCAGTGAAAGTCATCATTCCCCCCAAAGCCGTCGAGTGGCCGGTTGAAGTCAGCATCAAACTCTTGACTGACACCAGCAAGCTTGATATTAGAGAAGGGGAAATAGTAACTACCTTTGGTGTGCAATGCAGTCCTGATGGTCAGACGTTCAAGAAACCGGTTTGCGTTATTCTTCCTCACTCTGCCGTCTTCACAAAGCCATCCAGTGTGCAAGCCGTATTGCACTATGTCAGTGAAAACAAACACGATCAAATCGAGGGTAAACCCATTTCCACTTTCTGCATTGCATGGATCAGAGAAAATATTATTATTTGTCTGTTTTGTAAGAAAAGGCTAATTTCAATGGTGCTCGATATCAGCGTCAGCACAATATAAAAAAATGATATGAGAATAGTGGGATAATATGAGCATATTTAAAAGAAAAAAAAGTGATGTGATAGACTAGGTAGTGCGTCAAGGTCGCAAAACAGTTACCAGCCATGTGCATACTGGACATTTAACGAAAGTATAACCGTTTGAAGAAAGTTATTACAAAAAAACTTTTATTACTCAAAGTATTTATCCGCTTCATCGGCAGGAGCTATTGTATTATGTTCTCATGCTGCTATTATAATCAAACTGTTGATACTCTGTTCATTGTATGAAACTTTCACATAGTGAACGAGTTTTATCTTAAAGTAATAATTATACTACCACACATCGATTGAATTGTGTAAGGATGGCCATCCAGTAAATTTCAATGTTCGTCCTTCACGCTTTCTTTATATTTTTGTGAATGTCGGTGGTAGTGTAATTTGTTATGAATTTAATGTGCAATTTCTGAGCCCAACCACATGAAATCATATGGCATGTTTGAGTATGGGATTTACTTTGTGTATATTTCTCACAACGCACTACAATCTGTATGCTTGTTTATGGAATACAGGCCTTGATTTTCTTAATGCAGATGTGACCACTAGAATACCACTTTCAACAGCCTCTGAGGGCGTACTTTTCTGCAAGGTGACGAGACATGAACTTCAAATCCACATCGACCACTTCAGTGGTATTTGGGCATCTTTATGGTCGGCCATATTTGGAAGTTCCAAGACCATTATGTGTTGGCCATTCAGCAACGTGTGTGGAATCGGAGAGACCCAGTACCTGCGACTCCGCATATTCGATAAAACACAGGCACCTGGTTTGAAGGAGGTGAGCTTTCCGAACCCCCCGTACATCCACACTATATGGTTACTGGCCCATTCTCACCGCGGTCTCCTTACTCGACGCACTGGCAAAAATGCGTATTAGAACGCAATGGTAAGCGTATCACGCGTTGGACTACAGACTCACCATCGGCGCAACGGTTTCGATCAAGTTACGTAATTACGAGTAAAAAAGAAAAAATGAAAAAAAAAGTTACATCAAAACAACAAAAAATCCCATTCTTCGGCAAATGTCAGAAACATGCCAACCAGAAACTCCGTTTTCTCCAACATTCCTGTTGTGCACTGGCTCAGTGATTGCTTCGGGCGCCGACTGGGAGAGTCAGTTTGATCGCGATGTGCATGCCTTCAGTACTACATCATGCGCGTTCCGAGAAATTACGATCGAAATGAAGACACTGTTTTTATGGCAGTCTGCTTTTTTCGGACCTAGTTCCATTAAAGATCTAGGGTAGCCTAAAAGGAAAGATTTTTCTTTTCTATGAAGAGTCCACTTCAAACATAAGTCACATGAACAATCAAATTACAAATTTCTTTCTCCCCCCCCCCCCCCCCCCTAATCACCAAGTCATACAAATCGAACACGAATTCGATCAGGAAAAGCCCAATGGTAATACAGATAAACAGTGCGGTGTTTAAGGAGACACACATTTTCGGCGATGAATATTGACAGGCTGATAGTTTTGCCATGAAAAATACTTATTTTCGGAAGTGTTTATTTGAAATTTTTTAGTAGTTTAATTTTGAAAGTATATAGCATCAAATATTAAAAAGCTTTTTCGTTTTCGTCTCAAATCGAATGTGCGGTGAGAATAAGCCCCCTATCATACATGTTTGTAAAGGTCAATGGAGGCTTGATCATTTAAGACATTTCTAGGTCTCTCTTTTTTTTATCTATACCGTATCGCTTAATTAGGTATGTGGTATTAGTGGTGGTAATTACGGGAATCGTAATGCTAATGGAATAGTTCTACCGTGACCTAAGTTCCACATATTGGTTGATAACAGGATTTTGGTACAAATTTTCTGTGAAAGATAAATTCGCTGAAATAAAACGTGGCGGCGATGTGATTTCATTATTGGTCCTTTAATCATCACCTATATGACCACTTATTTTAATGACATGAACGATTTAAAGAGTTTGATATCCCGGGTGGATCTAACGGGGGGGGGGGGGCAGCAGGGGGTGACCCATTAACGATGTTTGGGGGTTTCTTTTAAGGCCCTATAATCAATGTTCCTGGCATCAACTAACACGACGGAGACCATCTAATCACAGTGGTTCGCAAACCACGAGTGTCGTCTGATTTGGCGATTAATAAACGTGCAGAAATATAACAAAAAAAAGAGCAACTTAAACTAAAACTTCCAGAAAAATGACGCACATGGCTAAATATGATTTGAACTTTTAACCCCCAGATGCTTTTGATCTCAACATCCTCATCAATATGCATGTGGTTTTACACAGGGCTCATTTATATCAAGAATGAACACAACTGATGCAGAAAGAAAGAAATGAAAGCAAGTTAAACGAAAATTGTGACATGTTCGTAACAGACTAACAGACCAACAAACTCACAGACGAGCATAACAGGAAAAGTAGGTCTCAACCGTTCAGGCGAGACAAAAACATGCTCATATGGGTCTGGCCTCTGGACACATACAGGCGTTGTTCTGTGCTTATAAAGCATACATTTATTTAGTAGACCCAAAAGGCGTAATCTCTGTTAACATTTTGACATTTTTGTATTTTTCCCCGTGCATGTGCAATCTTTCATTTCAGGATATTGAGCACAGTGAGGAGAGGATGGGTTACAAACCACGACACTGTGGACGATCAGTAATGGTGAAACGTGGCAGTGGTTCCGTCCTTGTCAGTTGTGAAATTCCGGATGATCAACCTCCTGTAAAGCTGAAAGAGGTTGAGATTTTTTATTATATTCCATATACTAAGAATGTTGCTATATGATTGGTCAAGAGTTGATCACGTGATGAAGCGTAGTTTTTCCCATCTGATCACCTGAGCAGAAAAGTTCGTTACACTGTAGGTGATAGTACTTTTTTGAGAAGGAAAGTTCGTTACACTCTAGGTGATAGTACTTTTTGGTTTCGCTGATTTCTTCACTCCTCACAGTCCAAACGCGTGATCAATAT
This sequence comes from Arbacia lixula, assembly GCA_963669155.1. Classification (NCBI taxonomy): domain Eukaryota; kingdom Metazoa; phylum Echinodermata; class Echinoidea; order Arbacioida; family Arbaciidae; genus Arbacia; species Arbacia lixula. Next base: position 10,020,054 of record OZ022597.1, read on the forward strand.
TTTGAGTACGCGCGAAATAAAAGTGCGTAGCTCGGACTATCGGCGCAGACGACACCGCGGTGCGCGCGCGGAAATTAAAAGTTTTGGTTATAGCGCGCTGCGCCGCGCGCGTACGTACAAAGCAATGCAGGCCTTCCATTTCCCCCACACAGTACTTCACCAAAGCAAGTGTGCAATTCTCTACCACCTCGTACCAAAATTGACCTAGAATTTCACTTGCCTGTAATTTATTACAATTAAAGAGTATTCTCGGAGGACCTATGTTCTCACCGATACCGCACAGGTAAGAGAATTTCGATTACTTCTTGCTTTTCCGTCAAAATCTTAACAATTTGCATCACCATGTCATAGTGTTCGTTGGAATTTGTAGAGTCTATATACTGTAGCAACGTTCACAAAGTCAATTTGCTTCCGGGTTTCGGAGCGTCGCGTGAATATGTAGCCGCACCGACACGAATGCTTTTGTACGTTAAATTGTCATTTATTTTATAGATTGTTGGTATCAGATGTGGAATATAAAGCAAATAATCAACTCTTGGTTTCAGGCAATGAGACGAACTATCACTTCCTCGGCGATCTGAATGTATACGCTATCTTTCCTCAGCTCAAAGCTTCGGAAAGATAGCTACATCCAGATCGCCTCGGAAGTGATATTTCGTCCCATTACCTTCACCGACGTTGATTATTTGCTTATTATTTCCCTTCATGCCCTTGTGATACCTCACGTGGTGACCTCTGTGATGACGAGATATACTTCCATAGTTATATGGCTGCACACCTGCAATGCAATATACTAAAGATGACAATAAAAGTAAAATTTAATGTTTGATATATATATATATATATATAGAGAGAGAGAGAGAGAGAGAGAGAGAGAGAGAGAAAGTGAAAGAGACGGAGAGAGAGAGAGGTGGGGGTAAACTCAAAAAATTAAATAAAACGCCGGATAAAAATTTTAGATAAATTTCAATAAAGAAAATTATCCTTGCGTCCTATAATAAACTACGTTTGACTAAAATGTGCATAACCTCATTGACACTTGTTTTTTCAGTTATTTTATGGTAACAGACTTACAGGCGAATGTCCATAATTTCTTGCATTGTAGCACTAAGGAATAATCATGAGAGTTCTCTGAATATGTACGGGTACTAAATTGTTATCTGTCTCACTGGGTGACCCTCGATAGCACAATTTCCTCCCTGAAAAAGCAACAGACAACAGGTCAAACTAAGAAGGAAACATAATTGATATAAATATTGTATATTCACTGCCCCACAGATGGTTTCTGAGCAGGATGTATTTGGCATTAATGACATACCGCTGGACTTTAGGTGGGTTCGAGGCACCTCCAACGATGTTCTCATGACGGTTAGTGGCATGGCCGAAATGAAATTCCCTATACCCAGTAAGTACATTTTCGCTGTGTGTTTATGCCTCCGACCAAAACACTTTTGTATTGTCTTGATGCTGAATATGGGAAATGGGAAGTTAATGTATTAGACCAAACCATCTTGCGGCACTTTCAGTGTGTGAACAAAACACAGTCCTGATACGATCTACCAAGGCTTTTGTAGAAGAGCGATTTATTTTACATAACTCTACTTGTACTGAACTTGGGTGTTTCTGCACTCGTTTCGTCAGTAGGGTATATCTCATCCATCTTTCATGAAATAGTACTGTTGTTGTTTGTAATTCTAACTGCTAGAATCTAAAGGCTTTCCGAATCTAATCCCATACTTAATGTAATGTGAATCTTTCCTGTTTTGGTATGACAAATTGTCATTACAGCCTTGTACAGTGACGAGTCATTTTGGAGTAGTGCCCTTTTCCAATTGCGTGGCTTATTCAGGTAGTTTTGGGGAGAAATCATGTTTATGATTGTTGTACCTTGCACATCTTTCTGAATTTCAGTGAAGACCAACCTATCACCAAGCGGTCAGCGTGAAACATCAGGGGACACAGTGGCTGCAGGTATGTGGCGAATGAGGGAAAGGGAAAGTATTCGGCTACCCGGTTAATGATGTTAACCCCATTATACAAATATTCCGATTACAAATTAGAGCGTCACGATTCTTATAATTATGTGCTTACTTGGAATGCCAAATCTGTATCATCATGCACATGTATTGTGGTAAAAGAAATGTATCAATTGTAAATTGTAAATTGTATTTATTCAGTCAATTTGCAATTAATTAAACATGTATGTAGATTGATTTCATTCACATATAAAAACATGCAACACTAAACATAAAAGCAAATACAATTTTGCTGACTAACTGATAACACAGTACTAAAACGGTTTTACTTGAACAATTCATGCTAAAAATACATTCACATACAAGACTACAACATGTGAAAGACCCACTTTACACAAGAGTGATAGCAATATATCATTAAGTAGAATTAATTTCGTACTTTTGACTGTTAATTAGGTAAGATAATCGTATTAAATATAGATACCAACATATTCCAGGTCAACCGAACAGCTCGAGACAAAATGACGAACATTGACAGGCTTACACAAAAAAACGGGTGTTTTACCATTCATACTATAATGCCATGACGTTATGTAAAACTTATACATGAATGAATTAAAACATTTTCTTTTACAGTGAATATTAATTAAGTCCATTTAAAGTTGCGAAATGCACTGATATACCGTGATAGTTCTTGTAGGTGAACTCGACAAATCTAAAAAGTCATTAAGCATATTGCTTTTGATAACGTGGCTGGAACGGTATCGGCTATATCACTATCGTAATGGATAGTTATTGGGAATTGATTTATCGTTATTTTACCATGAATTATGCAACATTGAAATGATCCATTTCGCGAACGTGGTTACACTATATTAAAAACCTTTTAATATTTCAAAGTGATTAGAAGTTCACAACACCAAAATAGCAGAAGCCAGCAAACAACTATTCGTTTGTTCCACCCATCGCCACGCTCTAGCCCCCCCCCCCCACCCCCTCCCCCCACCACGCACACCCATCTTCACCCACCCCTCACGTTACCCCTTTATATTGCACTCCTGCTACATTTTTTTTCACCATTACACACACGAAATGAAAACGGAACAAAAGAATCCACAAAACGTTTAGTACGGCATTTCAATGCCCTAATCCTTCTTCCAGATCGCGACAATGTTGTGATCTTTATTGGCGAGTAGCTTGTTGCCGATGATGTTCTCACATTCCTTCCTATAATAAAGATGTCCTTTTCGAATGATTTTACTGGCCCGTTTCACAATAGCTTCTAGCTTCCTAAGATCTTCCTTTCTGCAGGCCCGAGCCAAACAACACAGTTAAAGACCAAAATACTTTCTCCAATGGATTTGGAGAACATACTACCAAATGGTATATCAACATGCAACGATGATAATTTACGTAGGAAACACATTTTTGTTTCAATTTTAGAATCAATAGACTGACATTCTACAGCCTAAATGAGTTTGATGTATAATGTTGTCCCAATGTTTTCACATTTTATTTGAATCGGGTCATGTTGTGGGGCAGTTGTTGTGATATCAAATCTGATTTCTTTGGTTTCAATTGAAGAAAATTATCATCACCCCAAAGAGTAAACTGATCCACATTTGACTGATATCTAATTTCGTTATGTCTAATCAGTTCTAGAATTACAGTATCGTCCGCGTATTAGAATAATGTGATGTTATCCCCTTAAGCCCTACATCCATAAATGTACACAATGAGCAATACAGCAGACAAAACACATTGATGTGGGGCGTCGGTATTAGGTAACATGGGATCTGACAAGCATGATAGGGTTGCTGTCACGTTTCATTATCATAAGGGGGAACTGTATAAAACTGATAGAAAAATTAGATAAATGATTTGCGGCTCTGTGGTGATAGGAGACGAGTACGCATCCTATAGTCCTTATCACGAATATCACATACAGCTCATACTTCACCACTTAATACACGTGATATACAGACTTAATTGAATCGGGAATATTGACCATGTGCAGATCTCCTGTGAGGAGTATCGCTCGCGATCTATTTTTGAGAACATTGTTTATTGTTTCTGTTGAACTAATCTTCAAGATGATGAGGTTGTGAATGGAGTTGAACACATTTCCCCAGTATTTGAGTTTTATCTCATCAAATATCAAATTTAATATTAGTGTTGATTTGCAATGACTTTAACATGCACTAAATACTTCAACATTTTGTTCACTTTGTAGCACGGTTAATACAAAAATACAAATATATCATAATTGACTTCAAATACAATATGTGTAAACTCCAAAGATACTATTGCATGTTTCGCTTAGTGGTCCATGATTATGTTCTTGGCTTAATGACCCAAATCCTCCGTTCAAGCTCTTTATTCTCATGACAATTAAAATTATATTGCGAAACATGACGCTCTTCAGACTTTAATTTGTAGTACTTTTCGTATTTTCGTTCAGAAGGTATCCGACTCGAAGAGAAGATATGCAAGTTGGCGGAAGGATTTCCTCCAGGAAAATTTTATCAATTTTGCCTTCATCTTGGGATTTTAAAGAACACAGCAGAAAACCTACTCAAAAAGAACAACCAAGACACTGAGGGTGCTGTCAGAGATGCGCTGCATAAATGGAAGAATAAGACTGAAGGTGCAAATGTAAAAGGTCTTGAACGTATTCTCAGCGATTTTGGGCAAGTAGTCTGATTGATATCTTGCGGAATTAGTAACTTTCCATCCCTTCATTCCTATCAATGAAAAATGGCCCATGTTTATCTCACGAGTTGTTTTTATACATTTGCAGATGTATCCATTTTGTGTATTGATAAGGATTAGTGTTAGCAAACAGGTTGAAACTTGTCGTGAAAGATATTTTGAGACCTAGAAGCGAAGGACGACAATTAATCACATGTAAGAATCTTCTAATGGTGAGCCCTGTCCAACCAAGGTTGTATGAAGCGCAGCGTCGTACATCCTTCTCCAAATAAATCATCACAGCCTCTACCAGGTCTACTCATTTTTGCAAATATCACAAATGTACAGATTGCTATTTTTTCAAATACAAACTCTGTGCAAATCATTCTTTGTTTTTTGTTATTGATATTTGTTTTGAATTTAGTGATCCATCCATGCAAATTGGTTTGCGATGTATGTTTTTATGGAGCCCTGTTATTCAAAGGGAGGTATTTTGCAGGTCTAAATAATACAATTATGGAGAAAAAAAAACACAGACACTGGATGACAATACTGTCTTAGAGCCCTCCTCACAATATTGATCTTGAAATTGACATTGAGCGGAAGGATATTAATCACTAAATTTTGAGTTGTTTTTGATGACCCGTTCCTATAGACTACAGAGAGGCTATTATAGTGCACTTGGCAGCTCTTCGAGTTGCAGTGATGTATTGAGGCAAGCTGAACCCCGCTGCCCGACGTTTTGGACTGTGCAGTACAGTATATAAACGTAGACTATGGTTGCTACGAAACGATGTGCTTAACATATAAACAAAAAAATGAGAGAGAGAGAGAGAGAGAGAGAGAGAGGAAGAGAGAGAGAGAGAGAGACGGAATGAGAGAGATAGAGGGGGAGAGGGAGGGAGAGAGAGATAGGATGAGGGAGACGGAGAGAGAAAGAAAGAAGGAGAGAGAGAGAGAGAGAGAGATGGAAAGGGAACTTTTCCTTCATACATGTCATCGTTAGGGTATACTCATACCAATGCTTTGTATTTACATTCCAAATATTTTGCTATGCGGTTCTACTTTCGTGTTGTGTACCAATGTAGCGTACATATATTGTGGTGTGGTTTGAAATGTGTTGATTGATTATGCGCTGGATGTTTTATACAATACAAATTAGAATACAAATTACTTTTCATTCTGTTGTGCTTGAGAACCTGATTTTCTAATAAATATTTCGTTAGATCTTATTTCATTAAGGTAAATGTCTTCCATTAAACCTTATTTTGTTTGTGAAATGGAATGAGACAACGTAAATCCATTGTAAAATCATGAGATAGTGATATTTCTATACGCCTTGCAATAAGGTATTGCAGATATCGAACAAACCATGGACATTTGCATTTAATAAACTACTCTTCAGTCGTTCAGAATCTGAGTGTAACAAAATAAATACACAAAAATTCTTTTATTCTTTGAGATGAAATACTTTATTTTGTTTCAATGTTTGTTTCACTACGACATGAGCATAGTGAGCAACGTGTTAAATGTACATATTGCTTTTCACGTTACATAACAAGTGTTTATTTCATATATGTGTAACGTGTGCCAAAATTATGCTGCAAAGAACACATGCCAGATTAAACAAGTGTGTGATATATTATCTTACGATCATGGCAATATAGGACCAGAAAGCTGTGAGATATACATGTACAGTGCTCTTTAAAAAAGACTTGTGTATTGTCGTTTATCAAAGTCAAATATACATTCGACACGCGTTTTTAAAGTTGAATGAGAATCGCAGATATGAAATTGTTATGAAATTGTGGAATTTAGATGAATTTGAATATGCATTTTGTAATGATATATATATCTTTAGATTTTACCTGACCAAACAAGGTGATTGACATCTATCGTGATTATAACTATGGTGTGAACTACAATTCCACTTTTGCTTTTACACTTTTAGTTATAGATATGTGATGCACGACATGTACTTTGAATGATTTCCGTGTGTTCTTATGAAATAATCTGCTTGCGTACTAGCTTCATGGCTGCTATTGTATTGACGGAGTGCCCCAATCCCACATGATCACTGTATGGAATTATGTGGGATTGGGATGCCCTCACTTAATTTTCAATGCTGTTTTGTCACACTGTTTGTGTCTATCATCTAAGGGTTTGTCTAGGATATACGGAGACTTATTGCAACCTTCTTAACATTATTGCCTGTACTGTGCTATACGCTCCTTTTTATAGGGACCTTGGGAGGTTCTCTCCCTTCTGCATTCCCTGTATGTTATGTGTACACTTCTATTATTCCAATGCACTGTTGTTTTTGTATGATTTTTTTTTCTATCATTCTTTTGTACGTTCTTGCCAGTGGAGGCCAAAATTATGTATTTTTCATATAGAAAATAAAATTGAATCTGAATCTGAACTTGACTATATACTAACTTAACATGGGATATTTAATGCATTGAACATAATCCTGATTTACTCACGGAAATATCACATGCCATACCGATTATATGCTCGCAATGGATACAATCATTAAGAATCAAAGAGTATTAACGCTGTAAGGATTAATGAAATTATGATAGAGGAAACAACCCGTCGGCATCACTATATGTATTATGTTTGCGTTAATGTATTTTATCCGGTGTGAACTATGGAACCGACGTCACGACAAATGCTTTACAGTATGTTTTATGTTTTGCAGAATCTTCACATGTATCAGTATTTTACAACACAATACAAATCTGTTTACTATATGGTGAAAAGCTGGGCTGCAGTTTTACAATTTGACTGCCTTTCATTAACGTTGTAGATATATATATATACATATATATTGTGAAAGAAATGGATGAAGAGAACAATGGTAGGCGCAGCTTAAATCAAGGTTCCCCAGAGCTATCTACCCTTTGGAAAAATTGGCAATGTCGAAAAAATGTCTCTGCCGGGAATCGAACCCGGGCCCCCAGCTTTGAACGCCGGTGCCTTAACCACTAGACCACAGAGACGGGTTAGTGGCTAAGGCGACCCTGATACGATTGACCGTCAGATTGACAAATTCTCGACACTATACCAATTATAATTTCCTTTGTTGGGTGCAGGTGGGTTTTGAACAATGACAAGCCGGCGTTCAAAGCTGGGGGCCCGGGTTCGATTCCCGGCAGAGACATTTTTTCGACATTGCCAATTTTTCCAAAGGGTAGATAGCTCTGGGGAACCTTGATTTAAGCTGCGCCTACCATTGTTCTCTTCATCCATTTCTTTCACAAAATATTTAAATAAAAGAGTTGCCAAAGCTGTTGTATATGTATAATTTCTCACATTTATATACATATATATATATTAAAGATATATTTTGTATTGAAAGTGTAATGGAAATATATTAAATTGTATATATATATATATATATCCACAGGGAGCTGCAGAATTTAAAAAAAAAGCAGCACCAATCATTCTATACGTTATAAAGATATCTGGTATATATGTTTAATAATGAAGTTCACATGTAAAAGTGTAAAAAGAAGTATGGGAATTATACATTTTTCCATATTACCAACAACTATTTTCCCCCTACACGACTTACAGGTCAATGAAAGGCATAAAACATGTAATACAATTCATCTCACTCTCTGACTTGATTGACTAAACTTGTTTTGAGCTCATTGACATTAGGTACATGTGAAATACCGAAATACCGTAAACGGTGTTACAATTTATATTAACTATCATGGTCCTGATGATCACTGTATATAGATACAAAAATTCTCAGATTTTACGCAGATTTTTAACTGGAAGATGTATGATCAGTGATATATAGCTTATATTCACAGTAATTATGTGCCTGGCTGTAAACTCAAACACCTAATTCTCTCAGCTCGCTAATCAAATTCTGCTCATTTGTTGTAGGTGTAGTTTAGTTGTGCGTAGAATCAAATCACAAAGTGTAATGTGAAAATACGTGAAGTTATTGATTGTACATGTCCTCAGTTTTGATTTGATTACTTAATTTAACTGGTTGTATAGCTATTGGTAAAATGTATACATGGACTAATTTTGACGTAACATGCTGCATTGCGTGTAAGTTGTTAACACGCTATTAAAAATGAAATAACTACATATTGTTCTTTGTAGGTCACCACATATATTGTGTATGTATGCAGACATGGAAGGGTGGAGTGTCACGCTTATTGTCACGGGTATGTATAATGTGTGTCACGTCAACAATAAAACATTAAATGGCAATTAATTCTTGTTGGTAAGAGGTAGATTGGACTATACCCGAGATGTCTCCGATGTAGACTGGTGAAAATGAAAGCACAGTCGGACATAGTACCAACGAACGATGTTTATTATGAAACTGTGTCCATAAATCCACGATAACTAGTCAGTGAGCTTTTATGTCATGGGCCACGGTGATACTTTGACTATGCAAAAACTTACTGAAGTTTTGATAAAAGTTTTGATAAAAGCATTCATGTCCGAAATGTCTGACACCTATGTCACCACCTTCCCCCACCCCCTAACCCTGCACCCTGCTTTTGTAATTTACCCCCAAAATACTTGGTATACATCAATCAAAAGTTTTCATCATTCTTTCATAATCCATGTTAGAGACTGTGGTATGTAAATCAGTGGGGTTAAGCACGACCAAAGGGTGGTCACCTCACAATAGAGTACGCATGCTGAACTGATTTGGTACTTGTTTAACCTCATTGATCGTTTTTGCGTAATCGTGAAAAACATGTATAACCTTGATGAGTTATGGTAAAACATGTTATATTATAAGTTTACTATGTATTTTGATATGTGCATATCTCTTAGCATCTTGTTGTGTTTAGGCACAATCTTGAAATGTTTGCCTATGCAATGTTGCAGTTGAAATTGTAAATTATATGTAATATGTGTAATGATAATTGCACATGAGTCTAACTTGATATTATGCAACAATTTTGCTATAAAATTTGTGTTACGATCCGATATGTGTGATCAATGTGTCTATTCTGAAATGTAAGTAAATAATTTCATGTTTTTACACGTTTATATTAAAATCGATAAAGGATATAATTTTGTTTCTCGCGCTTTTGTTATTCTTTTCTTGTTTGATAATAACGCTAGCTAGACAATACTTATACACATTTCACCACAATACTGAATGTAAAACAAATATAGACATGCTCATGGTTTGCAAGCCTTATATTAACCGTGAAGCAGCTGAATATAATTATGTTGCCGTGTTGTCCATCCGTTAGGATTTCATTTTTACGCGATAACTCTAGAAGCATTTCACCAAATTTCATTAAACTTGGTACAATATAAGGAAAATTACCCAATAATATTTCGGGTTCGAAATGTCGAAGGTCATAGTTGGAGGTCACAGGACGCAGGACCATCATACATGCATGCATCAAACGGTACATTGTGAACTTCTGCTATTCACGTGATCACTTGTGTGAATTCTTGGGCCGAATATCTCCGAACTTGGTACCATGACTTTTATGTTTTGGGTTAGGTACATAAAGATAATTAACAAGACACGAACAGAGAGCAAGAGCGACTTGTCTGCTTGATGTATAAACTACAAGTGTCTTTATTCTAGAATACTTTCGATTATATATACAGGGTATGATATTTCCATCATTAGTCATCATTGGTACTGGTTGGTACAAGAAGATGTTTGGGGTGAGAGAAGTGAGGGAGTGACCAGTGGCAGGATGCTGTGATCAAGTGAATACATAGATTGGAATGAGAGAACTGAGAGTTTGCGACAGTGCGAAGTACAAAGTGAAAGTGTTACATGCAAGGCATGGTTCGAACTTAAAGAAGCATAACGCAAAGATACATGTTATAAAGATGTGCAATATATCTCATAGCAATCATGTAGTTCACTACACTACAATGACAGAATATGACAGGCTCGTATCAATATTATTATAACGTAATATTTCTCCAGTTTTCCAGGCATCGGACGATGAGATTTAACTGTTGGACATTATGGCCCGTATTTACAATGGTGTTAGACCGCGTACTACACGTAGACTATTTTTATGGGGCGCAAAAAAATATCATCTGATGCTATCCCAAAATCATGCATTTTCAAAACAGAATCACAACATTTGGTGACTTTAATTGTTTATACGTTCATTAAATGGGAAAAAATCAATTATACACAAAAAAAAGTTCCAAAAAGTTAATCCAGGTTGATTGCACTACGTTTAACCGCTGTTCAGAATACGGGCCTATGGCAACTGTTCAGTGTTCGCGCAACAGGGAATACCACTGGCATACCACTGGCCTGCAATCTGTCTAGTTTGCCTTTTATAGCCCTTTCAATTTCGTTTTACACTCGGTGAATTCAATCATGAGGAAGAGAAAAGCTTGAAACTGCACAAAACTACAAAAAAAAAAACTGCTTTGAAATGTTCCCAAAAAAAATATCAAGATTATTCAACAAAGCCAGAAGTGACAATGACAACCTCCAGGGCAAATCTTCTTTCTTTTCTAACGATGTGACTAGTTCACAATTTTTATTAACACCGTTCCCTGCTACTTTCAGATCATTCCATGTATCTTTGTTTTCTACTCCGAAGACTGAAGGTAAAATCAGTCCTGTGTGCGTGTTATAAAACATAATCTCTCTTCTTTTTTTTTCTTTCCTTTCCATTCTTGACCTCTTAAGTAGGTCAAATGTCCTGACAGAATACAGCCACATGCTGTTACCTAAAGTGTTACTATTAATACATGGACCCTACCACGTGGTAGGGTTCGTGATTGTACAAAGGGCTTGTTCCGTGCTGGGTCCATTCGTGGTAGGGTCCATGATAAATAATATGTATGAGAAATGTGGCTGTTAAATTGATAACACTAATTTCATTACATATTATAAATCATATCTAGTTATCTTTGTGCCCCCCATTTTGTACAAACATCACTGATCAGACACCATTTATAATAAACAAATCCACCATCCGTCATGTTCATTCACTTTGCAAAGTACCCTTTGAAACTACTGTTTAAGAGCTAACCCCATCTATTTGAATAAATCACAACATTCAGCGAAACTTTTCTTGCTCTTTTGGGTTTTATAGCAGAGCAACATTACTGATCAGGCACCATTCATATGTGCATTGCACAACCCATTCACAACTCACAATGGTCATATGTTTTCTGTGAAAGTAGGCACACTTCACAAACTTCTTTTGAAAACTATATTTTAAGAGCCACCCCTAACTATCTGAATACACCACAACATTCAGTGTAACTTGGGTTTCTATATCAGAGCAAAAAATGTTTACCTTGGTAAATTTTGACCAGACATTAATATTACAGCAACACAGACAGACAGGGTTGGGCTCAAGCTTGGATCTCTCCAGTTCCATACGCTTTCCTTATTTATCAAAAAGTAGGTTATATTTTACCCTCAAAACTGATCTTACCAGCAATATGCGTATCATTAACATGTTCACAAGGTTTTTTTTAATTAGTTGTTAGATTTTCCTCATACTCGATTTTTTTAGAAGACCTTATTTTGGGGACCAGCCCATGCCCCTTATTCCATTACACCCTTATTAACTCCCTTATTCCATTACACGACGGAAAACATGATCAATACGGTATTAGAGATGTATCAACCGTGTGGCTTGTGCAATGACTGCACGCATTCGTCCTCTAGCCTCTTCCTGTTCATGTATCTTGCAAGTATTGAACAGCAATTCCTCTGCATTTGAACTATAAGACGTGTTCTTGATAGTATTCATGGTCTCATTCGACGTAGGTGGCGTGCAAGTAGTCCACCAGACAGATCCACTGATCTCCCACTAGTGTTAGTGTAGAGATCAGTGCGAGGTAAGTGCGGTACTATGGTAGTTTTAAAATGTAGTTTTGAAAGGAAGTTTATGAAGTGTGCCAACCATATTACAGAAAACGTATGACGATTGTCATTTGTGAATGGGTGATGCAATGTACATAATTATGAATGATGGCTGATCAGCAATGTGTGCAAGAAATGGGGGAACTGAGACGGAGTCGTTTGTTGTGAATGTATTGTGAAACAGTTACATAACTAGTAGTTTTAATGTTAAATGATATTATTGATATCAATGTAAAAATCACATTACTAACCCCTCCTCTGCCAGACTCCACACTACCCTATGGGGTGATGGGAATGGTATGTATAAACGGTGCGAAAATGCCTCCATGGCGCATAAAGAGCTAACAAACATAATTTAGAAAATAGTAAAACTTTCGTTTACACAATGTGGTTGTGGTTGGTTCAGGATATTTAATTCACTTTAGGCGTGAAGGATGGAAACGAAAGAGAAGAGAAGAGAGATTATTTCTTGAATTTTTATAACACTTACAAAAGACTATTTATAATTCCAGTTGTCGGTGTTTAAACCAAACATAAATAAGATGACATGGAAGTAGAAAGAGAGGGCGGTGATGAGAGCTGTGAACTAGTCACATTGTTGGGAAAAAAGAAGAAGATTGACCATGCCAAGGCAAAAATGCATTGACACTTTTTGTTGCCTGAAAGAACAACAAATAAAAACGTTACTATACAGAACGTTTAAAAATAAAGGTGCTCGATGTTCAGATAATAATTCATTTATTAAGTATCAAGTGTAATTTAATAAGTATAATTTTTCATACTTATTATAATTAGAAAAAGGTCGCAGAGTTCTTTGTCTTTGAAGATGAGAGGTCGGAAAAATCCACTCTTTGCAATTTTGGGCTATTGAATGAATTTCACACATACATGTAGACAGCTATTCAAAAATGGGTTTTGATTCATCTCTGGCTGAATTGTGGGCTGAGCACAAAGTGGACATAGCGAAGTGACCCGGCTATGGTCAGACGTGCTGTCCAAGACAGTCAACAGTGTATTGAATGGGGAGTACATGTGGAAGGTGTAGGTGCATGAGGTAAAATTTAGGACCAATTGTTATCACTTTAAAACAAAAATGTAATGCAAACGAAACACAAAATGAGACATCAACCAACAATTTGGGATCTCACACAAACTTGCAAAAATCATTTTTTCGACAATGTACGCAGTCATGCATGATGCTTGTAATGCACGAGTGGTACCTATATTGACGAGTATTGACCTTTGCACTTCGATTACCCTTTTTATACAGCATGAGAAACCGATATGGACCTAATTCCCCCGCCCCCCCCCCCTCCACTAGTTGTTGAAAGGCACGATCATGAAGCGGCGTTACATAGTTGGTTGTTCGTGTCACCATTCCAATTTAATGCGTTTCATTTTAAGAAGTTGATGATATGTTGTTGGTCGGATCAATGTAAAAATCATATTGCCAGAACATAATTCCGGAAGCATTTAAACACAATTTTTTGTAGACAAAAAGTCACGGAAATACTTTGGGCAACACACTCTTTAAAATCGTTTCAAATTAACAGTGAGTTCATGCATCAGTTGCATATATCTCTTTCAGTAGGTGTTTGAACTAACAGTCCCATTTTCATTAAAATTGTATTTAAACTACAGATGAAGGTAATGAAAGATCTTTAGTGATGATAAATATGCACTCATAGTAATTTCATCATCATATTGTCTCAATAAGCATAACAAATCAGGCTACCTCAAAGTATGAATTTATGTTGCAGAAGAAAAAACCTAATTTCACACTTTTCCGCATCTTTACGCATAAATATAAATTATATTTCAACCCGGTACTACTTAACGTCTACCTCTCTACCAAGGAATGGGTATTTATTTTCGTAAATAAATTTATCATGAACATATCCCACGAAAAGAGCTATGGTCATTTGCAGCTTACAGCAGAAATTGTACATATTTGTAGAGAAATACTTTCGATATCAAGATTTAGCTTGAATTTTCTTATTGCACAAGGATTCATTTTCTATTTGATACAAAATCTTTCTCTGTTGTTGGTGCTCACTGTATGAAAACAGCCAAGGAACTATAGTTATTGTAACTGTCCCAATAATGATAGGGCTTAAAACGCGCAACTGGGGTCAAAGAAACTCTGATTGCCGTAATTAAAATACTCTAGGTATTTGCCACCATTTACAGTCGTCGGTGGAAAAGCAAACAGAGCTAGTTTGTCGGGCATAGTAACTGTTACGAGACTAACAAAAAGAAAAAAAAATGAAAAATGGGAGACAACGAGTATGAGGGACACACACGAATACATTAAGTAACGATGCATAGATGCAGGAAGAAAGAGAAAAAAGGAAGAGAAAATGAAGGGGAGACAGAACGGTTGAGACGAACGTGGATGTGCATGAACACAATATTAGGGATGAAAGGTCACTATACGAAGTGATTACAGTATTTCCGTTTTACATGTACTAGTTTCCGATAGCGGTTGTGCAACACTCACAAACACTATGGAATACTCGTGCATCCATGATCTGTGTACGTATGGTATCCGGTAAGCCTCCAGTATCAAACCCGAGTGTTATACAATAGATCCGCTAACCCGCACTATTGATTGATCGAGTGTGTCAAGTGTGTGTGTGTATGTCTCTATGCGTTCGGTGTGTGCATGTGAAACGTGCTATGCACCTACGTTTCATCAACGCAGTATCACTACAGCGTCTGCTTTTCGGCTGTGTGCGAGCGTTACGGAACGACCGTTCGGAGCATTTCATGACAACGAAACGGACCATTCCACTCGTAAAATTGGCTCGTTTCCATGCGATTTGATCCGAATTTGCTGTTCCATAGGCAAGAGTGAACATTGACCATGGCCAACGTCGAATTTTCTGATGAGATTCGCGATAGAATTCTCTACCACTGGTCTGAATTGGGAGACAGGCCGAAGATAATTTGGAGTAGATTGCAAGAGGAAGGTTTCACCGTGGATCTCAATACGGTTCAAGCGCTCATGCAATGCGAACACTCGGACGAGGAAGAAGCGGCTGAAACACTAGCGGAACAGGGTGAGGAGGACAGCCGGGACGACGGGGCCAGCGTTCCAGCGTATCCCGATGGGGATTCCACGCCTTCGGGGGGTTCTCCTATGAGCATTCGGTCCAACGTGAGGCGACGGAGAGGCCGGGAGGGAAAACTAAACGCGCCTCAACAGAACAGACGAACAAAACTGACCCCCGACGTGCTTCGGTTGATTGAGAAAATACTGGATACGGATGGTAACATTTACTCTCTCGCTGCATTGCAGGCTGCGTTGTTGGCAAAGGGCGTGAAGATCTCCAAAACCACCACTTTCCGAGCGCTGGAAAAACTGGGAAGGAGTATCGTGGTGAAAAAGATGAGTTTCAGCAGTCGAGGAGCTGGGGAGGCGCGTAGCGAGCAGAGCATAGCGATGAAACTCGTCTCTCAAGCGGAGATGAAGAATCGTCAGCGGCAGCTGACTATCCTACGGGATATCGGCCTAAGACAGGCCGCCGGCCAGCAACAGGCTCACTCCAACAAACTCGATCACGGGCTTGTCGCATCCACCTCCACCTCTGCGCCTTCAACGACGACCACGCCACCGATGTCGGTATCAGCCAGTGGGGATGATAAGCAGCCAGCCTTTTCCAAAGCGGCGTCTGGAACAGCCCGACCGAGCGGGGAGGCGGAGTCGTCGTCATCGCCGTCGACAGTGCCTGCGTCCGCGCCCGCGGCGTCCGGGCTCGTCTTGCCTCCGAAGAAAGCCGTAACGGCGAGCAGCACGTCGCTGAACTTAGTCCTTGGGCATGGAGGGGTTACCACATACACCTCTGCCCCGCTACAAGACCCCCATCCGCCTGACGTCGACCAGGGCAAGGCGCAGGGTCATGTGACTAGTGCCGACAACATGGAACTCGGGGTACGTTGAATGTTTCATACACTTTTGCCTAGCTTGCCCTATAGTAACACCCTACTAGTAAGTAAATGAATGGATGACTTAACAATGTAGGCCTTTTACTATCCTCAAGAATCAAATTACAAATCACATCAATCACGAATAGGAACTATTTAATAATGTTAAGCTTGATATAAATGGTTACGTGAATAAAGTCAAATCTGGCCTCGATTATCCTTATTATTATTATTAGTAGTAGTAGTAGTAGTAGTAGTAGTAGTAGTAGTAGTAGTAGTAGTAGTGTTAAACTTATTATTATTATTATTATAAATTGATGTTACACTTCAGTATCATAAGCCGAAATAACTGTCACCATAAACGTTTATGTGTAAGTGATTTAATTGATAAGATAGACCTTAGCACATTGCCATTCTCTCTTGCACATGGTAAATCCCAATAAAACTTCTTCTTGACGAATATGGAACATTTAATCTTACCGAGCGTTATTTTTTTTTCAAAATGGCATGATATGTATTTACATGTTCCTCCAATGAAATGTATTATATGAAGGCAGAAGGCAGTCATATGATACATGTCACATTTCAGTCGTACGCCCTTTATTACCACTGCGTAATTGTGGCAAAATCGTGTCTTCTGCGGTGGTTGGCGACGAGGTCCACAGTGTTAAAGGGATAGTTCACCCTGGAATTATATTTGTTTCAATAAAAGCAGAAACATGAGAGAAACATATTAGTGAAGCTTTGATGAAAATCCGGCAAGGGATAAGAAAGTTAGGATCTCTAAAAACATAGGGTCAGTGCTTAGAGTATTGCTTTTGTGACGTCACGTGCGAGGTGCTCTCCCATTTATGTTGTGCGATTTTTTTTCTCAACAAAAAATTCTTGTTCCTGTGCATTTGATACATCATCAGAAGTACGTTTGTACACACATAAATGATACCTGTATGAAAAGAATCATTTTGTTGTGAAAAACAGAAAAAGAGCAATCTATGTAATTGTAATTTCAAAAGATCATAACTTTCTTATCCTTTGACGGATTTTCGTAAAACTTTCACTAATATGTTTCTTTCATGTTTCTGCATTTATTGCAAGCAACTTATCTTCCGGGTGAACTATTCCTTTAATTTCCTGTTAAATTTACTTGCGTCTCATTTCCTTTTCCTCACAAATGTTTTACCCGGTTGTCAAAGAGCCGAGAAATGCTAACATCAAAGCTGAAAGAGGAACAGACAGAGAGATAACGATTTTTCTTGTCTGGTTCAACATTTCGCCAAATAGTTTTGTCAGTTTTTTTCACCACGTTTATCCCCCTTCCTCCACCCCCCCCCCTCCCACCCCCCTCGCAGATGACACTAATTTGCCACGCTTCTGCAGATCTAAACAACAAAATGAAGGAGTTAGCTGTGACTAGATATGTGACGTCACCTCGTTGCACAAATCCAATAAATGACCCGTTTATTACCGAAAATAATAGCATTTACACATTATCACATTAATCACACCCTTACCCTAAGCCTATTTTTAACCCTTACCCTAACCAAGTGTTTTGTGCGTCACGCGTCAGTGCAATTTCGCGTAACCATAATTATGATATTAGTGAGAAAAACAACCAGACCTATATTCAGCTAGATTATCTTATATTAACACATAATTTGCAATGATTGAATGTCTGTAACACTAAACGCATCACATATAAACAAAAACAAAGAAAGTCCCCCCCCCCCCCCCCCCCACCCGAAGCAAAATATCATAACTTTCTATCCAAGAGGTTTTGGGCAAAATAATTTTGCAGGATTGTTCTTCAACTTATTGACTAACTTCTGTGTGAAAATCACATTAACCCAATTAGTCATGCATGAGTGGGAAAATTTCAAATGCAAAAATGTCACTTTTCAAAAGTCACAAGGGTAATTTGGGGATTCTGTCATATGAATTTTTGATGAATTCCATTTCTGGTGCATAATTTATATCCTTTCAATGTTTATCATCCATCTCTCGATGCACTAACCCATATCCCGACACTTAACCCATTGTTCTGGTTGAGTGAGCACCGTTTCACAAATACTCATTCCTTTTGAGTGTGGAGCTTTTTAAAAACCCTTTATTTTCGTGGAAAAAAATAAAACTTTATGTTTTGACAAAGATTTAACATGACCTGTTATGTAAACATAAGAATTCATTTTTGTGTCACGGTTGAGTGAAAACACTTTAAAAAACCACACAAAAGAAATGCCAAAATGTGTTGTTAAAAGGGCATGATCAATTACCCTTGTGACTTTTGAAAAGTGAGATTTTTGCTTTTCAAATTTGCCCACTCATGCATGACTAATTTGATTAATGTGATTTTAACACAGAAGTTAGTCAGAAAGTTAAGGAACAATCGTGCCCAATTATTTTGCCATTTTTTTTTTTTGTAAAAAGTTATGCTATCTTGCTTAGGGGGGGGGGGGGGAGACTTACTTTTTTTTATTGTGTTTAGATTAGTTGGAACTTATTTTTCTAATTTAGTAACCCTTTAATTACCATGGCATGATTACGCAAAGTTATGATACTTAACGTACATGTGCTAATGTAGGCCTACGTGTTATTGTTAATGCCCAGCACCATTTCCTTCTGATTCTGCTGATTGGACAGCCAAACTCAACCACTTTGGGCTGGGTGTGTGCGCGACATTCTACGTTGGTGCCATTATGTTAGTGTTAATCCTGGTGTGGTCCAGTTTCGTGAAAACCACCCCATCATAGTAGTTTGTACAATGCACGCCACGCGCTGGCACCGCTGTCACGTGTGATTTCGCTGAGTAATCCGCCGTGACTAGACATCAAACTTGTGACTAAGCGAATGGTACTCTCACAACCGCGACAAGCGAAATCATTGATAAACAGCCATTTCCGAGTAGAAAGCCCGCGGTCTGAGCCAACGGGAACACAGGAAAATTAGTATCAATCCCCAATTTCTTTTGAAAGCTCACGTTCCTTGGATTTGCTGTGCTATTTTTCGTTTAACAAACTCACTAATGAAGCGTTTGAATGGAAAGAGCCCTAAATCCACTTTGACGACTGGCCCCGGTTTCAATGATATTAGTCAGTCAGTTAATCATTGCTCTGAATGATGTGCCAGTAAGTTTCATGATAGCGAAAACCGTCCCATCTCTTTATTACAACTTTGCTTAAAGACAGCCAGTCCCTTTTTCAAATCACCACAAAACCATTGAAACATTGGCATAACATATAGAGAAATGTTAGCAAGCTCTATATTCACAATTTGAAACTGATATGTAGTGTAAAATTCAAATAATGCACGTAAACAACGTCTGATTAATAGTCTTTACTTCAGGCTCTTAGCAGTTTGTGTTGAAATATCTGCTTTATTGATTAATCTGTTTATGAAATTATAAAACGCATTATGAAAAAATTGCTCCATGGAAGGAATCATCTCCAAAGTTTGGTAGTTACTCATAAAATTAGGATTTCACACACTCACAATAACCACATAGATACTGTAACAAAGACTAATACTTTTTTCGTAGTACGAAAAAAGTCGGTTTGAAATTTAACGGCTGAAATTTTTTACATATACAGAAAGCTTCAACATGCTATATTCTTAGAAATGGTCTTGAATCACACTTTCTTCAATTTACGATCGTGATAGACGATTTCAAATTTTAAGCTTGCAAAAGGGATGGACAATCTTTAAAGGGCCTCCGTCATCAAAATGTATGCTGACTTCTGTTGATGCAACTTCATATGTATATAACAAAATCACTAACTGTTCAATGGAAATATGTATCCTATATTTTAAAATAATTTTTCTATATTTTTTCTCAGCACTGATAAGCCCCGCCTCCAAAATATCCTCCAACTCCAGATTCCCCCTGTGACATCATCAAAGGTAGAAATTAGCAGGATAATAGACATAATTTATGCACTACCTCAACATTGCAATGACTACCTGTAAGTGCTTATAATAGCATCACATAGCTAGCACATTTCTGACATATGGAAACGATTATTCCCACATGAAAGGTGGTTAGATGGTATTGCGTGAAGACATGAGATGCTCTTGTGGGCAAGTGGAGGTAGTCATCGCAATTTTTAATTCATGCATAAATTCTGCTTATCATCTTGCTAATTTCTACCTTTGATGATGTCACAGGGGGAATCTTGAGTTGGAAGAAAATGGAGGCGGGGGTTATCAGTGCTGAGAAAAAATAAAGAAAAATTATCTTTAAATATAGGACACATATTTCCATTGAACAGTTAGTGATTTTGTTGTGGACATATTATGTTGCATCAACATAAGTCGAAATACGTTTTGATGACAGTCTCTGTCATCTCTGTCAGTCTCTGTCGAGATGAGCCATCACAAATATGTGCTTTCATGCTATGACTTTGATAAAAAAAAATATTTATACATTTATGTTTTTCATACTTTGTATAGAACATAATACAGAGTAGGCTCATTTAGTAATGCAACTGCTTAACAAGGCCAAGGGCGCCCTGCACTTAAAAATACTAACAAGACATACATTACGAACACAATCATGGAACAAAACAATATATAAACAAAATCAAACATCAACGAAAGGTCCTATACAATTTTACAAATACAGGTGCATCACATGGAAAGCATTATAACCATTTATCCACATGATAAACCAATTTGTTTTCCTTTAAAATTGTTCATATTATGGGAAATTAACATTTAACGCGTTACTAAATTAGAAAAATAAGTTCCTACTAATCTACGTAAAATTATCCACTAAAAACGAATTTCACATTCGTTTGCCGCAGAAAAGTCTCATTTTGACGAAAATTTGAATAAAAAAAAACGCACGCCTCCAGTGATGTATGAGTGACGTATTCCATCAATGCCAACGGAGTAAATAAAATGTTTTATTCACGAAATTCAAACAATACGTTACCAATGGGAACCCCAAAGCTTGTCCGAGGTTTGTCTGAGTAGCAACAACTAATAGATTCAAAGTGCATTCCACCCATTGAATCTGAATGACAAGATACAGGTGAATGCAATAATGCGTTACTACGCAGTTAGGGAGAAAGTTGTGAATACATTACGAAAATGATCTATTGTTGACTTCCGTACAATCCATGAAATTTTGATTTCTCATACGTCACTGGAGGCGTGCGGGCTTTTTTTTTTTTTTTTCCATTTTCGTCAAAATGAGACTTTATTGCGGCAAACGAATGTGAAATTCGTTTTTAGTGGATAATTTTACATAGATTAGTGGGAACTTATTTTTCTAATTTAGTAACCCTTTAAGGATTGACAAATCTTGATGTTTACACAATGCTGAAGATAGTTTTACAGTACATGTGCTGTTTAGATTGGTACATTTACTGATGTAAAAGACATTGTGAAAGACGAAAGTTTTTTATTGGCAAAGAAGTGTAGGCCTGTGTAGGCCTGTAAGATAGTGTAAGATAGAATTCTGATTTGCTCTTCAATGTTGCCAATGTAACTCCTTATGTGTCACATATGACTTTTTACAAAAGTAAAACACACAAATCACTGAGACCAGTGTTTTACCGGGTACACGCTCAGTTAACTACCAAAATAAAGATAACTTTTATTCGAAAAGGCTCTTGTCGTAATGAATATGATGAAAAAAAAAAAGAAACCACGCTGTTTAAGCAGAACACGCGCCCATTAGTGGAGGGGGAGAGCGTTTGTGTGTGTGTGTGAAGGGGGGGGGGGGAGTGTGGGGGAGGGGTTGCACCTGTTCTTCTGGATGAGAGTAAATCGGAATTTGTATAGGCATGATAGAAGGTGTTCGATTGTGTGACTGATCTTGACTTAGCGCCCGTGCAGAAGTCAGAGATGGTGCACATAATACACTATGAGAATAATGCGTTCCTCTTTCACGTGATCTGGGCCCCGTTGCATAAAACCTACCATTAACTCTGATATCAATGGTAACTACCATGGTAACATCGCTCAACGGCCAATCAAATTCAAGGTTTCCACAGAAGTTGCCATTCCAGTTACCACCAATGGTAGGTTTTATGCAACAGGGTCCAGGCACATGTGATTGTATCGGTCCTCATTATTGTGTGTGTGTGTGTGTGTGTGTGTGTGTGTGTGTGTGTGTGTGTGTTTGTGTGTATGTGTGTGTTTGTGTGTGTGCGTGCGTGTGTGTGTTTAGGGTCAGTAGCCGGGTTTCCGGGCAGTTGGTTGTTTCAAAATCAAACTATTCAATAAAGAGTCTAGCTGCGGTAGACTAATCATTCTCGATTCCTTCTCCAGCTCTCCCTACACCTGGGATAAGAGGCGAATGATACGGTGACTAGTCTTAGAACAGATGTCTCTCTTTTGTTAAAAATGCTGATATGTTTTGTAGTAATCTATTAATGTTGTTGTCATGTATTGTAATGTATTTCTATCCATC
This sequence comes from Arbacia lixula, assembly GCA_963669155.1. Taxonomy (NCBI): domain Eukaryota; kingdom Metazoa; phylum Echinodermata; class Echinoidea; order Arbacioida; family Arbaciidae; genus Arbacia; species Arbacia lixula. The sequence continues at coordinate 10,042,924 of OZ022597.1, forward strand.
AGGGCCCTCAGTGACAGCAGTTTTATCACTGAAGAGGCCACCCTGCTTAAATAAAACTGGAAATAAATAAATGAATAAATACTTTCAGGTTGGATCAGAAATATCCAACAATCTGGAATCCAAACTAGTCAGTAATTCAAATCAGTCAATACGGCTGCACAATATGTGTCTTCATACCGGCAGACAATTATCACAACCGGAGGCTTATGTCCAGAGATTCCAGACACACATTTTGAAACGGTTACACAGAAGAGGTTGTGTATGAAGACTACGTCTAACGAGATATGCTAGTTCACTCGTGAGAGCGTTCAGTTTTGGGGGGAGATAAAGTTGTCTCGAGCGCGCGGGAATTCTGACGGTATTTAGAAACTACACAAACCAATCATATCCGCTCTGGATCGTTTTGTTTTCCTTTGTACAGGTTTTGTGCGTCCCTGTACAAGTGTGTAACTCTTCGTGCGTGATGTCCATTGTAGTTTAACTAAGGGTCATGTTGCGTAAATGATAGCTTTAATACACTTAATAATATGATAAAAGGTAACATACGAACATCCAATACGATTTCAGCATCTGTATAGCACAGGACAAGCCAATTGAATTAACTTGAATTATATATTTATTTTGCACTCGATATACAAAAAATGCAAGGATACAGTAATACAGTAATAGTAATGCGAAAAAATAGACAAGCAAACCACATAAATGGTACACCAGTAATAACAATGCAATGATATACAAAATAAAACAATAATCAACATAAATGGTGCAATCATTTTTTAATGGTTACATGTAAACGTTGAGGGGAAAACGGGTTTGTGAGTGAAACTAGGCTTGTTGGGCGAGATTCCCAAGTACAACAATAACATAAAAATTCCCCCTAATCGTTACTTTTATAATACATAATCTAAACATTCATGCTATGAATTAGATGAATTATGAATAATAAAGACTTACATGTTGTAATTCGCATATTATACAAATTACATTGTACTCATTTGGAGGGGAAAAGGCCAAAGAAGACTAAAACAAAAATGACTAAATAAGTTTTTATCATTTATAATTCATTTAATTCATTGCATGAATGTTCAGATAATGTATTATAAAAATAACGATCAGGGGGGTATTTCATGAAAGTTGTCAGCACTGACTAAATGGTCAGTGCCACCAATTTCAGTGAAATCCTTGGTTTTTATTGGCTGAGAGGCACTAGCCCCTGACTGTTACTATGGTAACTGTCGGAGAAAGACAACTTGTCAGACGAAAAATGTTGATGAAATGCCCCCCAGGACTCAAACAAAGTCGGAGGTACATGACTTGTACTTGAGAAAGTTACAAAATATTAATATGTAATGGAACCTACCTTAACACATGACAGAAAAATCTTTGCATAAATGCTGGCGATGCTTTCATAGGACTCGGAAAGGACACCAATAGTCATATGATTTATAGTTCATAATTGACACAATCAAAACATGAGTGTTTACATAACGCAGTATAAAAGCAACCATCAGGACTCAAACAAAATTGGAGGTACTATGTTTAAACAAAATGAAAAAGTTTTAAATGTGAGGATGCCCTATAACCTAATACATGGCACACAACAATGAGAGACGCGTGCTTTTACGAGTTTCATTCATTATTCACAAAACTGAAAATATAGATTTTTACATTATGATAACAAGAAAATGACAAAGTTGGTTCAATTTGAATACTTAACATAATATGATTAAGTTAGAAATGTGAGTGAGTAAGAATTATATCACTGGACGTAATTGTGTCATTTACGTCAATTATTTTCCTAGTTTTACTGCATTTTATGTTTATTTTCAAAGAAAATCATGCAACAAAACGAATAAACGAAGATTTTCAGGAAAATTTAAACTCCATCAAATCAAATCGACATCCATTGAAAAGATGCACTTTTGGTCATGAAGGTGGAATAGAATAGTGTTCACAGTTTGTTTGTTATTTAACAACTTAACTTCCCCTGAACTTTAATGAAACATAGACCTAAACAACGAGCACAAATCGAGATGTTACAAAAATTTAGTGAAAGTAGTCAAACAACTACCCCCAGGCGCAGGCCAGATTGTTTTCGAAAGCATCCCGCTCTGGGGCGTGATTTTCAAATAACATGGTTCATTCATGTTTCTGCTTTTATTACATTTAATCTAACTTCAGGGTAGA